>JAVXUP010000636.1:0-388714 GCA_033070095.1 Escallonia herrerae | reverse complement strand
AGAGCTACGAGAGAGAGTAGTAAAAGACCCCGAGGTATGTCCGCCACCTGTCTGATCGAAATATACGTTTGGTTTCTTTGACGGGAGCCATTGGATTGACACGTCCAAGTATCGAATCCCATGCTTTTATGTGCCAGCTGATGTGGTTGTTTAATTCTGTTTCAGGATGAGAGTGTAAAGCAAACAGCACAGCTTATGTACCAAACGGCACTGATGGAGAGTGGTTTCATATCGAGTGACCCCAAGGAATTTGCCACCCGTATATACGACTCAGTGAAGTCTAGTCTAAACGTGAGTCCTGATGCAGCAATTGAGGAAGAAGAGGAAGCTGAAGAAGTCGAGGTGGAGTCCACCACGAAAGAGGGCGACGACTCTGCTAAAGACGAGGCAGAGGCAGACACGGAGGCTCATGATTTCAAGGACGAGTTGTAGCTTGCCTGAAACAACGCATGACCTCATTACCAACTTAGGAGTCATCATCTTGTCTTGTTTGACCGCTTAAGGGAACCCCAGAGACGCTGCATGCGGTGTTGGGCCACTCTGTGTGGATCTGTAAAAGGATTGTAGACATGGCAGGAATTTTGTTTTTATGCGTGTAGTAAGTTCGAATTCTTAAAGAGGCTGCGGGTAAATGCCGCATGCAAGCTAGATTAGACTTATTCTCTACATCCTATCATATTCTTGCTTGTTTGTTTGGGGAAAATGCTGATGGTACAATGCAAGTCCTGTGATAGCTACTTTATTAAGAGGCGAAACTAGAGCAACAGCTTGGTGTTTAGCCTTCTGGTCATTCCAAAGCTGTCAGTTGCTATTGGTGGACTCCTTGCTTGGCTAGACGTGGCTTACACAAAGCACTGAGCTCGAAGATTGCAGTGTCCAAGGAATTCTGGTTGTTTACTTGATTTAAGAAAAGTAACGAAGCAGCCTAGGACTTGGTAAAGGAGGCACCGAGCTTTTTTTTTTTGGGAATAATATATACCCTTAAAGACAAATGCAAAGTTAAAAATAGATGACAATTTCATCCGATAAGTAGTACTTATTAAATTAACATAATTGGACAACAATTAAAAGCAGGTAGATTAAACCAAAAAGAAAGGAAAATGAAGAGAACTAGTATTCCGCTTTTTTTTTTTAATCTTTATCTTTTTTTTCTTTTTTCGAGCCTAAGCAAAGAGTGGTGGCATTATACTAGCGATTAGCTATTTTGAAACGCATCTTTCAAGCTACTATCAGCGTTAAGAAGAATTCTTAGATGAGAAGTTTCTAGCATGTCAGTAGCCGATGGTTGCTCCCAACAAAGCAAACTTGGACAAAATTTGGACCATAATACAAACAATGGAAAGGTGGTACCCTAATGAAACCACTACGAATCGCTGTGACATCTATAGTGTCAAATACTTGCCCGTGGTGACAAACGAGTCACTTTAAAGGTGAAATATCATTACGTTCTAGCAGGGTGCAGGTAAGCTTTTCCCAATATGGAAGATTCGTGTTACTGATCCTCACAACCACCGCACCAACCTTTCTTCAAGTGCAGCCGCCCATGAATAAACTAGATTACCACGTACCAAGCGGTCATGCAGGAGACCCAGAAGAAAGAAGATCTGATTCTCCAGGATTAAAAAAGGAGCAATCATCATAGAGATTACGCTGTTGCTTTAATTCTACTTGGAGTAGTAAAGGTTCTGCTACACACTTTTCTGTATGCTTTGCTTGTGTAGAAGAAGCACATAACTCAAGATACCACTCTCATTAGCCATTATCTGGTTGTCATACCGTGGTTTTATATGTTTATTTCTCTGCCCTCACTTTTCCTAATTCTAATTTTGACAAAATTGTTTCTTGTGATATATGTACTTTTTTTTTTTTTCTGTCAGTTCCAAAATTCAACGCCCGTTCAAAAGTTTTTGTTGAAGTGGGCATGTGTGTGATACGTCATATTCACATTTTGTGGCATTTAATTTTCCATGCATCAGTGTATAGAAAACACAAAAAGAAAATTTAAGGAGGTAAACTGGAACTCTAAAATCCTTCTCTCTTTAAGGGGCTTAGCTTAGCAGTTAGCAAAATGGAAGGAGATCTCTGCCAAAGGGATTGGGGGAGAATAATGATATGCATTACTAGGATTTTATTAGCCCCAAAGAGCAACCACAAATGTGGCATAAGTAATAAATTTCAATCTCTGTATCTGAACATTTTCCATTTCTGACTTGTACAACTGACATGTTTCAAAGGAATTAACTGAAACAGACTCTCTAGCTAAGGCGCTAGACTCGACTTTTTTGTATCTAGCACCTTTGTTCTTCCTCCGGATGGCACTACTCCCTTTTTACTTTTTGACATGTACATCGGAGTTTTGTCCCGTCAGACTCATGTATTATAGCGCTTTATGTAAATATTTCTTAGTTCTCGAACACCAAAAAAAAAAACTGAAATGGAAAAAAAATAATAAGAAGTCATATTTAGTTAAGGAACCGAAAGCAGAAGCTGCTAATGCTGTTTTGACATACAAGAGCTGGAATTTTCATGTATTTCTTCTTTGTCTCCTTAACTTTAGGGCACTGATTGTCCATCTCACTTTTCCTAAACAAAAACTAATATCATCTGGACAATATGAATTACTTTCTCATAGAATTGCCCTTTTCATGACTTTCTTGATAACAGACAACGTGTAGGTAAAGTAGGTTTGTTAGTTGCTATTGCATTCCATGCGCCTCAAGAACAAGGTCTTGTCAATCACATGCAAACTTGAGGAGTTGAAGTCTTTCACAATTTTATTCTGGGAATGTATAGTTTGCCACCATCAACCACTTGAGAAAGAATGAAGAAATTGTTAACTGGTCCGGCAATATTCTCAATTAGTATGCTTCATGAACGATAGAAAAATGTGAGAATTTCTGCTTTGTATAAGTATCCGATTCAAAACTAATTGAAAATAAGGGGAGAAGCCCATAATGTAAGATTTATATCTCAATATGCATTAACGAATCAGGCTGGATGGCTGTGAACTCAATATTGAATTGTCTGCTGCTGGCCCTGAATTGGCCCGCTCTAATATCATGTGAAAGTATCTAATTCAAAATAAATTTTTAGTAAGGAAGAGACCCGTATTTTCAATGTAATATTTATATGTCAACGTCCTGCACCGACTATGATTCTGAATTCTTATCATCAAATCAGCAATCGATCAATTAAAAAATGTGATCTTTTGCCATACACAGTTGCAGAAGACCAAATGGTAGTTAATTTGGCACACGTATAGGAGGGCATGACCTAAATTATCCACAAGGAATAGCCTTTTTGCTATTTTCTGATTACAAAGAACCCACTTTATTGCATCCTAATTTCAAATTGAATTCAATAGATAAGCCTTACTTTTAGAAGTTTGCAAAAACTATAATTAAGGGATGAAAAAGTGGTTTGTGCTCAATTCGCTTCACGGGTTTGAGTTTCACGAGGGGTGGATGTTTGCAACGCGACCACATCTTACGGAAATCAACACACAAGGAAGCGACTTCAATCTCGTTTCTTGACTTTTTCAACAGAATTACTAACAGGGTCAATCACCACAGAGACTGTGAATTAAGGTCCGATTTGTTAGAGGAGGAATTTATTGTTTTAGATTTTTCGTTACGGTTGGTTTAGAAGCGTCTATTTTCACAACATATTATACTCTTTCACGCCGTCATTCGTCACAAAAGAAAAATCACTAAAGGCAAGCTCCTAAATTGTTAGAGACCAATGAACCATGGAAAAGCACTGATATAAGTGTAAAAATAGACATTTATTTTTCTAAAGGGACGTTGACTTCTTAGTTTTGCACCGTTTTGTCTATTTACTTACTCTCTTTCGTTATAAAATAGTATTGACAAACTTTTGATCCCTAACGTAAAAATGTAACCGGTGGTGCTGGGACTTTGATCGAGCCCATAAAGAATCAATCCACAAGCAGGGTACATATTGTTGGAGATTGGTTCTTCATGGTGGAGAGGACGGTTCCATTAAAACGGGGTGGTGCCACGGTGGTGTTGATGGGTTTGAGATTGAAAGGAGGGGGGGGGGGGGGGGAGAGAGAAAGAGAGAGAAGACGAGGAGAGAGAGACGTTTTCTCTGGCTGTCACCCCAGGTGAATAGTCTCCATTTTTCTAGATATGGGTTATAACCGGTTGGTTCCTCGTGAAAACTCCCCTTGAGATACTTTCACTTTTCTTCACTCTTTGGATTTTTTTTTTTTTCAAAACAAAACAAAATAGGGTAAACGAAGAACCAAGAAGGGATATTCTTGCCATCATTAGAAATATGGACCCAAGTTTTGAACCCATTACGTACAACGGGGTGGTGCCATAGTGGTGCTCGTGGGTTCAAGATTGACAAAGAGAAAGAGAGAGAGAAGATGAGGAGATGGAGACATTTCTCTGTCTGTCACAACGGGTGAATATTTCCTCCATTTTTCCAGATGCGGGTTATAATCCGGTTGGTTCCTTGCGAAAACTCCCCTTGAGATACTTTCACTTTTTTTCACTCTTTAGACTTTTTTTCAAAACAATACAAAATAGGGTAAACGAATAACCAAAAAAGGATCTTCTTACCATCATCATAAATATGGAACCAAGTTTCGACCCTTTTGTCTATTTTCTTATTCTTTTTGGTTGTAAAAAACCATAGACAAACATTTTATCTCTAACACAATGAAAAACAGTCTATTGGTGTAGCATCTTCTTGGTGTAGATATGGCCAACTGTGTTATTTTCTTAATAACACAGTTGGCCATATTTGTGTTATTAAGCATGCAAATCTATTGGTGTAGCATCTTCATCTTGCCTAAGAAGATCATAAAGATTGTTGAGAGAAAAATTAGAGCCTTTATTTGGCAGGGAAAGGATGTAAGGTGTACTGGAGCAAAAATCTCCTGAAAAGAGGTGTGTTTACCTAGGAGTGAAGGGGACTTGGGAATTAAAAGGATAGAGGAATGGAATCAAGCAGTCATTTGCAAGCACCTTTGGGATTTGGCTCACAAGAAGGATTCCTTGTAGGTGAAATGGTGCCATAGCTACATTATAAAAGAAAGGCACATATGAACATTTAAAGCAACGGCCACAGTCTCGTGGATTTGGTGCAAACTATTAAAACTAAGGGCAATAGTTCAGCAACTCTGTACTTACAAAATTGGAGATGGGAAGGATGTTTGGCTATGAAAGGATAAGTGGCTGCCCTGTGGTATTCTTATAAGTAAATATGGGATGAGAATTGCTTATGAATCTGGCCTTGGAGTAGACTCAAAAGTTGCAGATATCATAATGGATCAAACATGGGATTTGCCAGCTGCTAGATCTCTTGCATTAAAGGAAGCAAACCTAATCATCACTTCTATGCCAGCTCCCACATCTGGTAGCAAAGATGAATTGTCCTGGGATATACATCCCAATGGACAATTCTCCATTGACTCAGCATGAAATCATTTCAGAATCAAGGCAAGCATTGTGAAATGGTGGAAACTTATTTGGTTCCCTGAAAACATACCAAGATGCTCAATGATAATGTGGATGGTCTGCAAGAATGGGCTGAGAACAAAGGATAAATTGAAGAAAAGGAATATGATACAAGATGATAAGTGTGACCTGTGTTGATGTTCCCAATAGGAAAATAGGGGTCATCTCTTTATTCAATGCCCTTATGCTCAAGGTATATCAAAGACAATCTTCAACAAGCTAGGAGTTAGGTACCTTTCACCACCACGAACCAGTTCATGGAGCATGCAATACACCATTTTAGAGGAAAAAACTTTAAAGCAAAGCTATGTAAACTGTCCATAACTGCAATTATCTATGGAATATGGCAAGAAAGAAATGCAAGAGTCTTTGAACAGATGCAAGCAAGTAAAGAAGGTTGCTGCCAGGTGGTCAAACAATGGAAAATGGAGAGTATGCAGCTGGAATAATGTACAACCTACATCAAGGAATAAAAGAATTTGTGCAAAATGGCGAATGCCCGATAGAATTTTCATGTGTACAACTTAGATTAGTGCTTAACGAGTTTTTGATTCAATTAATTGGGGGATACCTATTTGTTCAGCTGAATCTAGGAAGATACTACATAGTTTGTTATGTAAAGCGAAATGATGTAATTCTTTTGATGAAATGAATACAAGGACTTTGACAAAAAAAAACATATTTGAAATCGCAAAAGAGGTACAAACTAGTTTTAAACCTTGGGCCATGCTACCCCTTTCTGGACAAAGAATCAACCTCTGAATTCAGTTGTGATGAGCACCATCTCAAGAGAATTACTTAAATCAACTTCTTTGGCTTACATTTTATTCTACTTTAATCAGTTCCTACGCGAATGATTCCATTTAAAATGATGGGCAGATAACCTTTGCGGGTACTATAATAAATTCCTGCCAAAGCTTGCAGTTCCAGCAAAGTAACAGAGAGAGCTTTCTTAAGGGTGCACCCACCAATTCATTATTCACAAAAAAATTCCATCGTGGAGCTAACTCTACTTTTCTCAAATCCTCTCAAGTACGTACATTCCACTCTATCGATTACAACTAAGCAATGCTCATTCAAAAAAAGCTCATGGATTCTTACATTATCCTCGGAAACCAGATCTAAGTTAGTAAGAAAACAAAATCAAAAAAAGAAAATGAAAAAAACGCTTAAATATGTATCTACATGATGGTTGATCGCGCTATACAATAAGGGTTTCACTAATGATACATACGTTAGATCCACGCTCCTTTTTTATGGAGATTGCGAAGTAAGCTCAACTCTGGGGTACAACTACTTGCCGATAAATTTGGAGCATGAATACGATGCATTTCACGTTTTTCCTTTCATCCGTCGCCGTGCATGGCAAAAGATCTTGTACTGGAAGATGGCGACTATAAGCGAAGCAAAGAGACGACAATCAGGGAGAGGATGAGCCTTAATGGCATCGGGAAATTTGAAGTGGACATTCTTAGGGACAAGTCTCCGCTAGAAGTGACAAAGTTTGGTAGCCATGAACCGTTGACTGATGTCGGGTTTTCTTTTGATCCGGAACTCGAACCATACGATGTCGTCGGAGGTGAGCCATTTGCTGTTCCCGTGGTCATTGGTAACGAAGGATCTCGGTTTGAAGATTTTTGGCTGCAGGAGACAAAAACATTTATTAGATTGATAATCTCGCAAGAATTGTGCACGAGCTCTAAACAGTACCATAAGTGTTCAACTTCTTTCTTCTTTTGCTCTTTAAAATCCTTTTATTCTTCTAAAAGAGACATTCTTCTTTACTTGTCATGAAAAAAGTCACGCAGCAAGATCGAAAAATGAAGCACAAACTACAAGTAATTCAAATTGTGAACCGCTAAAATAGCATCTCTATCAAGGCAGACTAATATGTTGCATGCTTCTAATGCACTAACGAAATTTACGTGCTGAGATTAGAAATATTAAAACTTATAATAAAAAGGTAAATAAACTACTTGTGAGGCTTAAAAAACAAAACAAAATAGCTTTAGTGATACTTTGTCTCTTGATGGAAAAAGGTCTCAAAAGTGTAAAGTAAAATCACAACAAAAAAGAATATGAAGATACAATAGAACAAGATTATCATAACAGGAATCTATCATGAATGAAAATAAAATTGACATGTCATGATGATCCTTACCTTGATATGGAGGGACAGAATGTAATTGAATAATCAGCTCCCACGCATGTAAAGGTACTCGTAGCGTCGTCATAAGCATAGCTATACGATCGAGGACAAGCGTTCTTAAACATCTCCGAGTAAACCGACGGCCGACAAGTGGAAGGTGACCCATAGGCTCCGCTGCAACAGTACTCTGGAGTACCAAACGCTTCGCACGCACTCTTGCATGCCCGCCCGTCCCCCATCCGCAACTCGGTTGGGCACATCCGGTTCAAGTCAGTAGCGCAACCGGTTGACCCGCACGCACCAGACCCGCCACTCGCTTCGATGGCCATTGGCAGATTGTAGCCATCCACCAGGCTGACATCGTAGAAGTCCTGGGTACCCGGCTGAGAACCCGACCCGATTGTGAACTCGGCTAGGGTTGCTGGTGGGGCTGCCCCTGCACCATTGCACTCCATCTGGTTGGACCCGCAGTCACCGGTGGTACAGCTTCCTTGGAAGGTGCTTGGGTCGAAACTGCAGCCGGTTCTGCCCCAAAACCGACCCGACCAGGCCGGTGGAGCTTGAAAAGACCGAGACCCGCCGGGTGTAAGTTCGAAACCGGTACTATCCAGTTTTGCTGTACCCGCATTAGCCAGTATGCCTGGCCATACTGTGTAGTCACATCTGTTCATAAACGTAAATGTAGCCCCTGAGATGCCTCCGCAGATGACTAAGAAAAAGAGGGCCGTGTAAAGGGAGGATGAACAAGAGGAAATCGGACCCATTTGACAAATGATGCGAGAGGATGAACAAATGGGTTTAGTTGAGGATCTCTAATGCTAAAAAAGCACGAGATCGAGAAAGGGTGGGATCTGATGGAAATGAGAAAGGGTGTTGGCAAGAAGCTATGGGGTTCTTATATAGGTTGCTTGATGGAAGATTCATGGAGTGGAAGCCTACTGGTTGAATTCCAAATGATAATACAAAATCACGTATTCTGCGGTAGCCAAACATGGACATGACTCGTGGTATAGAGGGGCCAACTTCAGCAAAGTTGGTTACTAGTTTCTATCCTACTTTGGTAACTAGTCATGCTTTCGTCCTCTAAGGTAGCCAGCACGTTGATCAGTGTTTCTTTCTTTTTTTTTTTTTTGACTCTTATTGCTTGTTGCGGTATTATTATGCTTATTGGAGTTTCAATGGATCTAAATGACTGGACTGTTATAAGATTCACTCGAGAAAAACGAGACTATAAGATAGCATTTTTAAGAGTAACGATTCTAATCATTTCAAAGACTAGAGTTAGAGTAACTGCTGCACTTTTAGCCTGCGGATTAAAACTTATTGTGCATACTGTCAGATATATACGTTGCGCGAAAATTTTGAAACTCTCATAAAAAAGCAATAATTCATCGTTTCATTGCACCTATCCACGCTATTGCAACGTCGTAGGAATTTGGAGTGCTCTAATGTCAAAGGATTCCACCTAACCAATGTGAATGGGGAGTAAATATTTCTTCAAGAATCTAAGGCTTTTCCATCGTGGCATTGTTAACAACTTTAGATGGAATTGGATTCCTAATGATCGACTTACGCCAATATCTCTGCAGTCGAATGAAATCAGTTGATGGTTATTATCAACTAATGACTGGGTCAAAAAGCTCAGTAATGAAGTTGACAACTAGAATTCTGCCAGGCCATGTGTGCGCGCGCCAGATGTTTGGAATATTCCGAAGCTAAAATCTTCTAAAATATGCATAGTTTATGAATCACAAAACCACCCCATGCCAAGAATATAACACAAGCTCGTGGGACGGTGGCTCTGCCTTGCCCAATAAGCCACGCGTTGGCTCAGCAGCCCCATTTCTTGGAAGCCGGAAGTAGAGATGTCAAAGGGCCGGGCTTGGGCCGGCCCAGCCCAAGCCCGTCGGGCCTGCTGTGGGGCCGGGCCGGGGCCGGGCCAGTGGGGGCTGCCAACCGGGCCGGGCCGGGCCGGGCCTGCCGAAGGCAAACCTAGGCCCAGTCCAGGCCCAGGCCCTAGGCCCAATAGCTAGGGCCGGGCTTGGGCCGGGCCCGGGCCTTTTTTTTTTTTTCTTCTTGTTATTCAATTTTAAATTTCATCTCTAGGCAATATTCACAATTTAACGAACCTAATCTTTATCCTTTTATTTCATTATAAGTAATATACATATATATGTATGTATGTATATACATATTTATTTGTTAGCCATTATATTTTTTATTATATGTTAAACATTTTCATACTCTTCTTGATGAGCTTTATTAATAAAATCTTAACACATAACAATTTATATAGAAAAATAATAAATGTATTCATAGGCCCTCCTCCTTTTATCCGGGCTTGGGACCGGCTGCTTGTAAACAAACAGGCGAAGTTACCTATTTTTTTATATATACGAAAAAATATATATCTTGCTTGTAAAAATTTATTTTATATATATGGAAAAAAAAGTATATTTTGTGAAAAAATTTATTCTTAAAATTCTAACAATCAAAATAATAATGAATGTCTATCCAAAATATCAGCAATCAAAGATCAAGAAATCTGCAACGTCAACCAAAAGGATCAAAAGAGGAAAATAAAAAGAAATTACCTAATCATCCAGAAGTACTTCAATATCCGAGTCACTGCTCTTCCTATCATCAATCGGTTTATCTTGCTCGCGGTATTTCGCATCAAGATAATCCTTCCAACATACACATAGCTCGAGCGACTCGGGGTTAAGACGACTCCTCCTGTCATCCAAAACCCTCCCGCTGGCTGAAAATGCCGACTCTGAAGCAACCGTGGAGGCTTGCACTGGCAGTACATCCCGTGCAATTTGGGATAAAGTTTTATACATGTTTTGATTTTGTTTCCAAAAATTTAACAAATTAAAATTAACCTGTTCTTGCCTTGATAAATCAGAATAATGATCAGTATTTGCATATACACCAATCTCATTAAAAGAGGAAAAAGTATACGAACCTGCCGAATTAGAAGTACCTTCACCTGGTAGTTGTCTTGCTACTAGATGTTCAAAGCCCTTAAGGTATGGCGCATAATACCTCTCAACAGTGGATGATGATGTAGCTCGCCCGCGCACGTCAGCAGAATTACGATAGACGTTGAACAAGTCCTCAAACCTCTTGCTCACTTTTGCTGTGAATGCGGTTGTCTCCTCTGCTGTGTAGCACATTAATTTCGATATCTCTTGTATCGAGGCGTTCACGCCATGCAACTTTAACCTAGGATCTAAACAAGTAGCCACAGTAAAAATAACAGGCAGTTACTCCAATATTTATTAAATTTTTGATCCATCACTTTTACTATTTCCTTAAAGGGTCCTATATATCTCCATTTTGTTAACATTGTAGCCATCTTGAGAATTTCTATTACAGCGAGAGGAGAGGTGGGATAGTACGTACCAGACAATAAATTGGTAGACGTGTAGAATACCTCCAAAAATTCAGCTAGGTATGTGGCCATCTGCCATTCCTCTTGAGTTGGCAAGCCGGCTGGGAACTGGGTTAGTAGAAAATGCGTATAGACTTCTCGGTATGCCAGAATGTGTAAAAGCATGTGGTATGTAGAGTTCCACCTGTGGACCACATCTGTAACTGCTCTCCTGCGAGGCATATTATATTGAACACACAACGTTTTAAATTGTTGTGTTCTCGGACTCGAGCTATTAACATACGCTGTCATACCCCTCATTTTGAGAAGAATATCTCCTGCAGCAGCTAAACCATCTTGAACAATTAAATTAATAATGTGACAAACACAGCGAACATGAAATAATTCACCATTAAGTACAGGTTGAAGCGTCTCCTTTAAAGCTGCAACAGCAACTTTATTATTAGAAGCATTATCAAAACTAACACTCATAATCTTATCTTTAATTTTAAATGTGGTGCATGCTTTTAATATAAGAATAGCAATGTTCATTCCATCATGCGGATAAGGGAAGTGCTCGAAAGCGATGATTCTCTTGTGCATAACCCAATCTACATCAATCCAATGAGCGGTCACACAAGAATAACTAACAAAAGTAAAGGAGATTGCCAAATATCAGAAGTAAGACTAACTTTACCGTCAAATTTATCGAAATAATCGATAAGGCGTGCTTTAGCAGCATTGTACTGTCGGAGTGCATCGGATCTAGTTGTGTTTCTATGAACCTTTTTGTACAAAGGTTGAACGTATGTGTTCATATATCTAGAGTGCTTAGGATTATCGGCAAAAGAAAAGGCTTGTTCATCATGAATAACAAATTCAGCGAGACCGTCTCTTTGCTCTCGCTGATTATAAACAAATAACTTACCGTCAAAAGATAACTGCGTTTGGGTAGGTTCGACGTGGCCTTGTCGAGGTGCACACAGAGGGTAATGCCTGTTAAGATGTCCATTACCACTACCAGACGAAAATAATTTAGCGCAGTACTTACATCGAGCTTTTCGGATGCCGTCCACCATAACTACATCGAAATGATTCCAACACTCGGCTTTCTTTTTTTTCCCCTTTTGGACTTCTGGCTCATTACCGGAGGCATTGCTCGGCCCTTCTTCATCATGACCAGGCATAGGGTTAAGATTATGCCACGGAGTAGTAGCTTCGCCAACCGAGCTGCGTCCTTGACTATAATGCGGGGGGTCTTCATCAGGCGTGTATTCAAAATCTGGAATGTTTTGATTGAACTCCCAATTGGCTTGGGTATCTATCATACAGCCTGTACTCATTCGTCCAGGAACGAATGGTTGTGTTGGTGCTTGGATTGGTGTTTGTGATGGCCGTGGCGCTGGCGCTTGTGCTGGTGGTGGTGCTTGCGATGATGATGATGTTTTTCGTGATGACGATGCACGCCTCATTTTCTTCAATAATCCAGCCATATTTCGAGCTAAACTTTGTAAGAGTAACTAAATACACAAGTATAAGAGTAGTAATAAGAAATAACAATTAAAAGAATGAACGAGTAACAAATATTAGAGAGTTAGTAATTAAAAAGAATTTAGCAAGACTAGTAATTAATAAACAAGAGTACTAATTAGTAAATACTAGTAGTAATTAGCAAGAGTAGTAATTAAAAAGAATTTAGCAAGACTAGTAATTAATAAACAAGAGTACTAATTAGTAAATACTAGTAGTAATTAGCAAGAGTAGTAATTGGAGAGGAAAATAGTAGCAAAGCTTGTAGAAATATAGAATGTTTAGGTAAGAGAGAGTAAGAAGATTGGTGTGAAAAATTAGAGAGAAATGGTGTGAATTTATAGATTTTAGAAACTTCACAAAAGACCAAAATACCCCTACAAACTATCCGTTTATAGTTGTTGGGGAGGGTAAGAGTGTAAAGGAGTTGAAAAATATAGGTTAGACTAAAATACCCCCCAAACTAGCCGTTATATTGCTGTTGGGGGGGTAAAAGTGGAATTTTGGAAAAGGGGTGGAAGAAAGGGGGGAAAAACAAAAAAATTCAAACAAGTGGGGCCAAAACCGGGCCAAACCCGGGCCGCAGACCGGGCCAGCCCCGGGCCAGATCCGGGCCGCAGACCGGGCCAGACCCGGGCCGACTTCGGGCCGGGCCGGGCCGGGCCGGGCTTTTTCGCAGCAATGGACGGCCTGGTCCAGGCCCAGGCCCCAGGCCCGCTGTGCTGGGGCCGCTACTGTTCATCGTCGGGGCCGGGCCAGCCCGGGCCAGAACCGGGCCGGGTCGGGCCAGCCCGCGGGCCGCCCGGCCCGTTTGACAACTCTAGCCGGAAGTCACCTCAAATTGCACCACCAGGGCTCGGGGGTGGCAACCTCTTTGATCCGTGTCTTCCGGGTCTCTCGTTTTATTTTCTTGTGTACTCTAAATCTGCTGCCATTGTTACAACATGAGCTCAGCATAGTCTGTGAAGTAGACCAACTAATTAATGCCATTGATTAGATTCCAGGCCATCATAGGACCTAATTTGGTTATTTTTTTCTGCACATGATTAGGAGTATTTGAGAAGTATTTACGTTGTTGAACATCATTAACAGTTATTGCTTACAAAATGTCAGGGTGGCCGAGTGGTCTAAGGCGCCAGACTCAAGTTCTGGTCCTCGTGAGAGGGCGTGGGTTCAAATCCCACTTCTGACATTTTCACGCACTTCATTGTTGCTTCTCTCCTTTTTCGTTTTTAATGATTACAATATGCTTATGGCGGGGAGTGCGCTTTGTTTGATTTATCAATTTCCCTTTTCTTCAACAAACTCTATATTGGGTAAAGGTTCTTTTATTATATCTTTTTTATTTTTGAATAAATTTGTTAGGATATTGTAGCCATCGAACAAATACATTGTTGACTCATTGAGAATTTAAGATCTAAGTACATCATTTTGGACAAGAATTTACTATCATCAGAACCATCCATCGACAAGACGATAACTATTTCTAGTTTTATAACAGTAATGTAAAGTAGAATTCTTCTAAAGAGAGACCGACCAGTTTATGAGATCACTAACTTTTTAACGACCAACACAAACTGTCAATAGTGATCACTATATGTCGTTGGAGAGCCGAAGGCCACTCGAAAGGAGCCACATTGATGGTCTACATAGACCTTGTTTCTTGAAAAGACTTGAAAGATTAGAAACATATCTTCGGGGTATAAAAAGTAGAAAAAGTTGATGTAAGAAACACCACTTTTATCAAGGATAAGATCAATTCAAGAGAGGTGAACCTGCTTATGCATTCTCGGGTAAACCATTTTCGCGGTAGGTGCAAGTACGTAGATAAAGGTCCTTTACAAAGCAAAGTTAGATATGTTGGGCCAATGCAGCATATCATGACGTGCAAAGCCGCAATGCCTACGCAGCATGCCGCTGTGGCGTGCATGTGTGATGGACCCATCAGCTGCCATGACGTGAAAGAGAGCTGCCGCGGAGAAAATCTGAATTCAACATTGAGAATATGCAGAAAGGGCTCGCACCACCTCATGCAAGAATAGAGTTCTTTACACGTTCTGCACATGCCACTAGGTGGATTAGGCTCCTCCTTGAGTACGTAGAATTTCTTGTTTCTTACATGTTGGGCGCTGCTGGTGTTGATCTGCTTTGCAAAAGTAAATTCATCCTTCAATTACGGTCATGTACCAAGTCTGTTTCGAGGGTTGTTTCAGTTCGCGTAAAAGCAAACAGGTTCCGAGGAAGGTGGTTTGGTTGGTTTTGGATGAGGAGAAGACTAAAGGAAAGTATACCCGCTCTGTTTTCTTAGTCTGAAAAGCAATAGTTTCAGTCATTTCAACAATTTCGTGTCAACATTTTGATCTATGTAATAGAGATTCGTTGTTTGTGAATGGGGCATCCGATCCCTCGCGGTTTAACAACCGGAGCTGGACCGAGTAACCGAACACCAAAGCCAAGGAGTAGGAACTGAAAGGTGCACCTCCGAGTATGGAGAATATTCTATTATATACCACGATGTGCTTGGTCGATACACATAAACACCGTTAATTGGGAAAAAGTTCTTAGCTAGACAACTTATTTAACCGGGAAGCCTCAGATTAATTGTCTCAAAAATTTGCTAAATCAAGCGAATCTCCTCTTGAATATGCAAACACATGTATTCGTGAACAAATAAAACTACGGACTATGAAATCGGTCATCAACCCGACTTTCGCAGTTTTGTTTTATTTGATTTTTTTGCTTGTTTGGTTTCATTTTACTGATTGACTAATGATGCACAAAACTAGGGTTCCTAACAAGATATACATGTAGGGAGCCAGCCATCACACCTTTTTCAAACGTAGCCCCTGGCCGTAATATATTTATTTCAACTTCCAGTGAACGTGCATGGACATGCATGTTATCTGTCGTGTAAAGACTCTTATGGATAACAGGTTTTCCTTTACTGCACTACTTTTGATTTTTCTTTTCTTGTCTTTTCTTTTTGAAAGACTATTGTGTCACCCTACAAAAACTTTGGTGCTTGAATTAGGACCTGTCATGGAACGGCTTCTTTGCACTTTAATTTCCTTCAATAGCGATGCAGAACGTATATCTGCACGGCAAGTGCACCTCATTATCAGCAACTTAAAGCATGGTTATGTATTCACTGTGTTGAGCCGGCAACAGATTTCTTGTAAAGTTATAAAGTTTGATACTCAATGAATAGACCCGATAATGTGTCCCATGTCCCTGCTGCAATATGACGAGAGTCTATTCCTCGAGTAATCTGATCCGATAGGGCTCTGGAAATGACCCATATTTGCGCACGAGCCAATTAGGAAGTGAACTCAGAAAAGAGGATAGATTTGGGGGTTGGAGGCTTTATGTTGGTGGGAGTCAACCCAAGCCTTTACATTATCTTATCTGAGAACGGATAGACAGGGCCAGGGACTCTTCTGATGCATGAAATAGTGCAAAGCGCATTTGTATCACTTGGTACCTTCTTAGCTAAGTTTCTTGTCCTGCTTGTAGACTTGTTATTATTCAGATCAATATACAAGTAGAAAAAGGAACGACATGACTACACACGCAGAGACACACAGAACCCCTTCGATGTTCTGCATAGATCACAGATAACCCATCGCCGTTGGGCTTCTGGTTCTATCCTGGGCCGATAAGAACGACTTTGTTGTCTCAGCAACAGCACGCGGACAAGGATTTGGCTCCTCCTCGTATAGAGGGATAGACCTCTATGGGGAGCTTCATTATGATTCACACTTTGAATAAAATACACATAGCACATATACCACATTATTCGGGAAAAAATGGCATTCAGTGATCGATTGAGAACTATGAACGGAAATAAAGATCTCCTAGCCAGCTTCCTATATATTCCAATGAAAAAGCAAAAAGTTGTCTAGTATCCTAATTGTAGAAAGATAGTTACAATTTCCCTCAATTAGTAGTCACTAAATATATTTAGTGTATTTTTTCTAACACTAGCTTTCAGCAATAATTCTTAATAGCATTCTTTTAGCGCTACTAAATAGAGATATTTAACGATAATTAATTATCGCTACACAAAAAATTATTGCTATCTTCTTAGTTCTTACAATCCAATAGCAGTCAAAACTTTTTCAATGAAAAAGGAGAGAGCAATGGAAGTACATGAAGGGATGGAAAAGTGTAAACGTGAACCACTAGACTTTTGTAAGCGGAGAAATGCTTTTGTTGGTGTGATTAAGTTTTGTGACAACTTTACATACCATAAAGAAAGTGACCGCTTTATCCAATTCAGATGGCATTAGAGAGCTAATACATGCAGTTAATCGAAGCTATGGTCAATAAAGGAACCAGACATGATTTTTGACACTACATCTTTCAAGATAGAAGTTGCAACCTGTTGAAACGATTACAACATTCATCGTGCTACCACGTAACACGTAATGGGTTCGAAAACATACCGTACGAAGTCTCCGAAAAATTCCGACGTAGGATCCTTGTTGTTACGAGCCTCCAACACGCTTGATCTTTTTC
Organism: Escallonia herrerae; assembly: GCA_033070095.1. NCBI lineage: Eukaryota > Viridiplantae > Streptophyta > Magnoliopsida > Escalloniales > Escalloniaceae > Escallonia > Escallonia herrerae. The sequence goes on along the minus strand of JAVXUP010000636.1, from coordinate 371,652 downwards.
GCAGGTACGAAAACGGCTACTAGAGTCGAGTTCTTCGTCCACGAACCAAATCCTAGAGCTTGGTGATTGCTCTAGAGAGAGTGCTATAGAGAGAGGGATTATTGCTATGACTTCCTTTATTTATTGGGATATCTCTAGCCTTTATATAGAGATACAATTAGAGACTGGCTTTACCTCCAACTCTTAGGAGATAAAGATGTATTTACCTCAAACACTTAGGAGATAAATATCCTCTAATTAACTGTAATTATCCAGACTAACAAATACACATTATCTGTTAGTGGGCGGATAATGGGTCCATTGACCCAATTTATTAACAGCTCCCACTCGCCCACACACAGGGCAAATAAATCGTAGTCCCTCTTTATCTCTCGTCCACTCATCTCCTCATACAGGAAATGGAACGTGCGACCTACGAGAAAGGATGTCCAGTTGAGGAGTATTGTATTAAGTTATCACCAAACTAACACAATACATCACTCCAATAAATCTCGTATGTACCCCAGATAGTTCAACTACACCAGATTAAACACTCTCAAATCCCTCATAATGAGCAGTGTTAAACCTCTCATATGTTATGTATTCATGACTCATATCGAAACGAAAATCGACAAAGTCGCCCGGGCTATGAATCACACAACATGATGTAATATTGAACTTTCTTCCCAAAGCCCTCATGTCATTCCAATTAGACCCAACCGCTTTCCTAGACATGCCCCGCGAGACCGCATCATCCATGATCCAAGGGTACATGCTAAAGTAGCGACATTGAGTATCCTCTTCATGACATAGTCTAAGGTGAAAAGGGTACCATATATGATCAAAAATTTTGATCCAAGTGGCTCACACAGTGACGAAGCAGGGATTCATTCGTCACTCCCACTGTCGGTCTGCATTTAGCACATGCAGTATGATTTGCATGCTATGGCGTAACCCTCAAGGGCGTGTCACATAAATGTATAATAAATACGCCATACGAATCTAAGTCTAGTCGCTGTACAAGCGCCTAACCTGAGTTTTTCAGCCCAGTCACTCTCATAGTGCCTGCCTGAAATCTCACATTCGGCTGTAAACAGGCTACATAGAGTTGTGGAGATACTCTATGATCGACCTACATTTATTAGGTCTCATCTTAGCTCCAACTAAGGCGACATGTTTGCTTTATAAGCTGTATCATCTTATTCGCCCACTTGGCGCTTAAGACAATTATGTCTCATCTTGCTCGCTATCTTAGCGCCAAGGTGAATTACCCGTGTGAGTGGGTCAATTCGAGCCTGGTGACACTCTCAACAAGGATGTATATGTAATCACAAAGATTATCCATTCATTCCAAAATAAACTCAAATCAAGGAATGAAAATTTAATGTAATAAATAATGTCAAGTACATAAGATGCCATAAACATATCAAAACCTACGTAGTCCCATACTCCTAATGTGAGAAAGGAAAACATCTCTAGCAATGGGCTTGGTCAAAGGATCAGCCACCATTCTGCCAGTAGGTATATGTTTCATGGACACCTCTCCTTGCGCAACTAAAGTTCTAATGAAGTGATAACGAAGGCCTATGTGTTTGATATTTGGGGTCCGTTACAAAATCTAGGGTAGCTGTATTGACACAGTGAACAATGACAGACTCATCTGCATGAGCTGTAACCCCTAGAGCCTGTAAGAATGACCTCAACCAAACAGTTTCCTGGACTGCTGCTGAACAAGCAACATACTCCGACTCTATCGTGGATAGGGCGATGCAAGACTTTTTCTTGCTGTGCCAAGAGATAGCTCCACCCGAAGTGGATATGCGCTCATCTCTATCAGCGCCCCAATCAGCATCGCTGTATCCTCTCAGTCTCAAGTCTCCACCATGATAACACAGGACGAGATCAGCGGTTCCACGTAAGTATCGAAGGATCCTCTTCACCGCATTCCAATGAGCGGGTCCAGGATTACTCTGATAACGACTCACCATTCCAACGGCAAAGCAGATGTCTGGACGCGTACACAACATAGCGTACATCAGACTCCCAACTGCAGCCGCGTAAGGCACTTTGGACATCCGATTCTTTTCCTCATCATTCTTTGGGCATTGGTCTGTTGTTAAAGTACACGCCTTGTCCATTGGAGTGTCTATGGGTTTTGAGTTATGCATACGGAATCGTTCAATGACCTTCTTGATATATGTCTCTTGAGACAAACCGAGAAGTCTCTTTGGACGATCACGTATGATTTTAACTCCGAGCACATAATTAGCTTCTCCCATGTCCTTCATCTCAAAAGTTGAGGACAGCCACTGCTTAGTGGCGACAATGGAACTCATGTCATTTCCAGCTAAAAGAATGTCATCCACATACAAAGAAAGGATTAGAATATTTTTCTTGGATCGTTTTACGTAAACGCAATGGTCTTGTTCAATCATTTCAAAACCTATAGAGGTAATGGCATGATGAAACCTAAAGTACCACTGCCTAGACGATTGTTTGAGACCATATATAGAACGTTTGAGACGGCAAACTTTGCGCTCATGTCCTTTGACTTCAAAACCCTCGGGTTGAGCCATATAAATCTCTTCGTCTAGTTCTCCATTGAGAAACGCAGTCTTAACATCCATATGAAAAAGTTCTAAATCCTGCTGGGCGACAATAGCTAGGATCAGGCGAATTGAAGCAAATCTCACCACTGGGGAGAAAGTATCTTCATAGTCCACACCCCGCAGTTGGGTATAGCCTTTCGCCACAAGACGTGCCTTATACTTGTCGATTAACCCATCTACCTTGCGTTTGACTTTAAAAACCCACTTGTTTCCAGACTCGATTCTTTTCCATTGAGCTTAACTCATCCTTCATTGCAGCCATCCACTCATTTCTAGCAGATGAAGATAAGGCTTCTTCCACAGAAGTAGGCTCGTCTTCATCATTTGGAGTGCACATAAGAATTTCTCCGTCAATCTCAAAACGACGACGTGGAACTCTTCCTCGTGCACCTCTACGCAGTTGAGAATCTTGTTGACCTAATGGTCCTTGTGGTGTGCTCCCACTGTCTGGGATACTCCCACTAGGTTGAAGGTCACTTACACTATCTTCAGCGACAACCGGATGAGGAACTAATTCCCCACCTTCGCTTGAAGATGGTAAAGTGGGTTCAACCTCCTCTAACTCATAGAGGTCAAGATTCTTACTCGCATCTCCAATGCTAGGAAAATCACTCTCTATGAAATCGACATCACGAGACTCTATTTCAGTCCTTCCACCATTTGGATGTTCACCATACATTACATAACCTTTAGAGTTTTCAGAATACCTTAGAAAGATACTCTTCTTTGCTCTAGGCCCTAGTTTCCCATACTTATGAGAAGTACTGTGAACATAACCTGCTGAGCCCCATGGGCGCAAGTTATCCAAATTTGGCTTTTGGTCATTCCAAAGCTCATAAGGGGTGGATTTGACTGACTGTGAAGGCACACGATTAAGTATATAGGCTGCAGTCAAAAGGGCATCCCCCCAAAAAGATATAGGAAGGTTTGCTTGCGCCATCATAGACCTAACCATGTCTAACAATGTTCTATTCCTTCTTTCCGCAACACCATTTTGTTGTGGAGTATTAGGAATAGTAAGTTGCCTGCGTATCCCCTTTTCCTCACAAAACTTCTTGAAGTGATCTGACAAATATTCGCGTCCTCGGTCAGTGCGAAGAGTTTTTAAATTCTTCTCTTTCTGATTCTCAACCTCAGCTACAAAGCGTTTGAAACAGTCCAAAGCTTCGTAGCGGTGAGATATCAGATACACATAACCATATCGCGTATAATCGTCTATCAGTGTAAGGAAATAAGAGGCGCCATGGCGTGCCTTTACACTCATAGGTCCGCATATATCAGAGTGAACTAGCTCAAGTGGTTGAGTTGCTCTCACAGCCTTTCCAAAAGGCTTCCTGCATGCTTTACCAGCCAAACAAGCCTCACAAGTTTGTAGATTGACTTTTGCGAGTGGGCCTAAAAGGCCTTCTCTAGCCAAACGAGTCATTCTATCTTGGCCTATGTGGCCCAGTCTTGCATGCCAGGTGGTAGAATCATTCACAATATTATCATTCACCACATAAGAATAAGAAGACTGAGAATCAATTAAATCCAATTGAAAAAGACTATCCATGCGAAAACCATGTCCGAACAAAACATCATCCAAAAAAATGTCCAACTTATTACCCCTAAAAATAAAGGAAAAACCACTGTCTAATAAAGCAGTAACTGAAAGTAGATTAAGCCGAACTGTGGGTGCATATCGCACATCCTCTAGAATCAATGTGCGCCCAGTGCGCAACTTGAGCTGGTAAGAACCAACCCCTAGCACCTCTTCGGAACTATTGTTTCCCATGAAGATATGTTTGCTACCCGCTGGAATCCGGTGATAATCTACGAACCCCTCTCGATCACGTGCTACATGTTTTGTTGCACCTGTATCCACAAACCACACAGGTTGGGAATGAGCAACCATCACATGTGAGGAAACATATAACTGAGAGAGAGATTCTGAAAGTACCTTCTTCGGCTCAGTGCAATCACGAGCGAAGTGTCCTTTCTGTTGACAGTTGAAGCATTTAACTTTAGACAGATCCTTTTTCCCACCACGTTTTCCTCTCTTGCGTTTCTTCATTTTTCCTTCCTTTGGCGCAGAAGTGCTAGCCTCGCCTTTCTTACCTTTCTTACTTTGTCTTTCGCGCTTGCCATTTGCATTGCGCGATCCCCCTTGGGCGACATAAGCAAGGGTCTTGTCAGTATCTCGAGTCTCGTCCTCAAGGATGACATGCTGTGAAACATCAGAAAAGTTCTTGATGTTTTCACTGTGGGTCAATATCTGTTTCATATTGGCCCACGAGGCAGGAAGGGACCTTATGACAGCTCTGACTTGCTGCTCATCTGTGAGCGCATGGCCAGCATCCCTTAGCTTACCAATCATATTGGACATCATCCTTAGATGTTCACTCATGGTATGTTTAGGGTCTTTTGTGTACTCCTCAAACTTAATCACAAGGCTACGAAGCCGCGTAGTTGAGGTTCCACCAAAAGAAAACTTGAGCTGATCCCATAAAGCTTTGCAAGTTGGAAGTTCATCATACTGCCCAATTAGATCATTTTGCAAGCTGCTCAACAAGGTGTAGCGCGCACTACGATCTTTCTGATTCCATTTCTGGTAGGCAGTGTGGTCTCTTAGGGGTTGCGCCTCAGTTGGCGCGACCATCTCCTTGGTCAAGTGCTCCTCGAGCTCTTGTTCGTTCAGCATGAATTTCATCTTTTTGTGCCAAACGTCATAATTATCTCCGTTAAGTTTCTCACCCTTAACGAGATCAGCTATGACATTCTTGGTGGCCATTATATTCACTACATTAGATTGCGCAAGGAAAAGACATTAATTATACATCCTTCTATTTATTTCAAAAAATTCAAATGAAAAACATAATCCTTCCTCACATCATGAAATCGAAAATCTGCTAAGCTCGTAATCATCTCCCATGTATGTGAGTTGGGAAAAATATTTTTCAAGTAATTTTTCGCAATAAATTTCATCATCATATAAGCCACAATATAATAAATCATCCACATGATAATTTAGAACAATATAAAATTGCACCATGCAATTAAATTTGCAAGGACTCCATTGAGCCCTATTGGCATTCTAATAACTTATGCTAAGAAAATTCTGGTTTGAATAATGTGCGTGCGAAATTACATCCCCGTACAAGGCTTTCTCGAAATATACAGGGAAATAGCAGAATACAACATCTTTGAGAATCCTACTACAAACTACTCCAATAAAACAAATGGAGATGCCGCACAGCACATTATTCTCAAAAGAATTTTCTTAAAGCAAGAGTAAACACATTAAACATAAGTTTCTTTAGAATGCCAATCTAATATCCATCCATTTAACCTAAAACTAGCATACTCAAATAAGAAGTTACAGGGTAATAAAATGGATGAATAGGCCACATTCTCCTCCCAAGGAAAACGGGCGACAAGGGCCTTGAAAATATAAATGGTTTAAAAGTGTGGATTTACCAAAAACCCAACAAATATACCTCAAAAGTATATTTAAACCATAACACAAATCAAGGCAAGCATGTAACAAATTAGACATAATTTATCTATGTCATATAACTCTCCAAAAATATTTATTGCTACTCACGAAGTGCAAAAAATAATATTTACGCATTATTCGTATTTTTGGGAACCACAAAAGTACCACAAAAATACTCACAAATGACCAAAAACTGAGAGATAAATCCTAAAAAATTGGCAAACAGTAAATTTATCCTTAATATGCCCTCTGAAATTAAATAAAAATTCTGTGTGTATAAAACAAAATTTTAAAGTTAATTTTTCATAGAAAAAGTCGTTTAAAAATTAAACAGAACACACACAGAGGGTATAAAGGTAATTCAGCACCATTGAAAATTTTCAGAAGGCATGACAAGGCTCCACTCGCCGGCGGTGACGATCACCGGCCAAAAACCAGCCTGCACGCGCCGCCGTGCGCGTGGGACAGCGCAGAAGATTCTTGGAGCAGGCGCGTGGGAGCACGCGCGCGTGGAGCGCGTGGGCTCGTCGACGACGCCTTGCTGGCGCGTGAGAGCGCGTGGGCGCGTTGCACGCCTGGGCTCAGCCGCGTGGGCGCGTGATGCGTGTGCGCGGCTCCAGGGCGTGGCTTGGCTCACGTTCGGCGCGTGGGGCGCGTGTCAGCGAGTGGCGTGTGACTTAGTCATGCGCGTGGCTCAATCGGCGCGTGACACGTGTCAGGGTTTGTGCACTGTTCATCATCTTCGTAGGAAAACCCTAATTTTTTCAGCGCCGCCATGTCGCGATGCCAACTTCGGGATGCCATATCTCTCTCGTTTTTAAGCCAAATAATGCGTACGATATATCGTTGGAAAGCTTATACAACATAGATTAATTATGTACCAACCGATCATGATAAAAACAGAATATCATACTCCGAATTTGAGTCCCAAAACTCGAAAAAACCACAGTTTTCTTGAAAAATAAAATCGTGATTTCTCACAAATCATGCATCCAAAAATCACGAAATTTTATGGAGTTCATCCTCAACCATAGGAGAACAAAAACATCTAATTATTTTTCAGAAAAACATGCTCAATAAATTTCGAATTTTAATAATGGGTCTCATTCATGTATCCGAAAAAAATCGTAACATGCACATTATTTAATCTAGCATGTTAAAGGCGAATCAACAAGTAATCATGCTCTGATACCAATGTTGAAACGATTACAACATTCATCGTGCTACCACGTAACACGTAATGGGTTCGAAAACATACCGTACGAAGTCTCCGAAAAATTTCGACGTAGGATCCTTGTTGTTACGAGCCTCCAACACGCTTGATCTTTTTCGCAGGTACGAAAACGGCTACTAGAGTCGAGTTCTTCGTCCACGAACCAAATCCTAGAGCTTGGTGATTGCTCTAGAGAGAGTGCTATAGAGAGAGGGATTATTGCTATGACTTCCTTTATTTATTGGGATATCTCTAGCCTTTATATAGAGATACAATTAGAGACTGACTTTACCTCCAACTCTTAGGAGATAAAGATGTATTTACCTCAAACACTTAGGAGATAAATATCCTCTAATTAACTGTAATTATCCAGACTAACAAATACACATTATCTGTTAGTGGGCGGATAATGGGTCCATTGACCCAATTTATTAACACAACCCATATGAGATCGCGTAGGATACAAGACTCGCTTCTAATTGACCGCAGTCCAAAAGGTACTAGGAGACCTGCGAGCGATTTCATAATTCCAAAAAATACCAAACCCATAAAAGTACTATGATGGAAACAAGAAGCGAAGCATGACTTTGCCCAACCGGGAGCTCTTTTACTCTACTTCTCTGGCCTTTCTTTATTCTAACACTTTCAAAACCTATCATTCTATCATGATTTCAAAGCGAAAAACAAGTAATTAACTTTTTTAAACTGCATATACGTGGCTTGTATGAACTTACGACCCGCTGCTAAAACCAACTAGAACTAAGCGTGTAAGAACGAGCTTCTGGAATGCCAAGTTGAGGAACGATGAGAATTAATTAAGTTGGTCCAATTACTTGTAAACATGTTTAACTTGCAATCGCACCCAAGAAGAAGAAAGGTTGCTTAGCAGGCCGTCAAGAAAGACTCTTACCTTGCAACTTTAGAAAATGATTGAATGTCATTGGCCCAAGCCATTCAGACCCGAACTCGATCTTTAAACAGACAGGGAAAAATATGACTCAACCCTTCGTATATATACTTCTTTACATATCAATAATATACAATATTTCTAATGATAAATAAAATGTTAAAAATTATACTACTTCTGTCTGAGTTTCTTCGGAAGAAAAATAAACAAAATAATTAGTTGTGGTTTTAACGTTTATTATTTTACGTATTAGCATCTTTGAATCAAAGGTTTGTCATAGTAAATTTTATGACTCAGTGTCGCATAGAAAAGAGTCAAAGCCAAACGTGGGGGTATATAGAAATCTTAGATAAGGTGGTGCCTGCCATGTAAAAAGAAGTCAAGTCATTTGAATTCAAGTCAGCAACGTGCTGCCACGTTGGATATTTGGATTGTTTTGGGTGTTTGAAACTAATAATTGTCTAATCCACCGTCAAATCGTACTTTTTTAAAGAGAATATAGCGTAGGTGGGAAGTTATAGTCATCGTTCCTTCTCTTCTCTCTCTTTTCGGTAACAATTCTATTTCCTTTCACGCTTCAGGATTACTCTTCAGTAGTTCCAGCATTAGTCATCTTGAGGATGCAATGTATATATATATATATATATATATATATATATATATATATATATATATATATATATATATATATATATATATATATATATATATATATATACACGCGCGATTATAACTCAAGTACAATATAAAGTTAATATGTGCTTGATGCGACTTCCGGCTCAATCTTCTACTCTCCATAAATTTGTACGTTCTAACGGGATGCAAGTGTGGAATAAAGGACTTAAGGCGATGCATTTGTTCATCAACAAGGAGCTCTACACCTTATCAATCTTCCGGCTCTCAGCTCAATCTTCTACTCTCCACAAATTTGCACGTTCGAACGGGATGCAAGTGCGAGATTAAGGACTTAAGGTCATGCATTTGTTCATCATCAAGGAGCTCCACAGTTGGTACTAGGAATTGCCTTATGTCTTGTGAGTCTAAGCAAAACGTATTTGATTCTAAGCATTCCGATCACCTATCATATCGATATCTTGTCATCAATGATACTGACCGGTTAACAACCAATTCGAAGCAACATGAGCTCTATAGAGTGCAAGCATCACCATCCACGCCATCAATAGTTTAATCCCCTTTCTTTAGTATTATCTACTTCAATTAAGAATAACCTGCCTTTCATCGCTAATGTAAAGTATAAACACAACCATTTACAGCCACAAGAAGCTTCAAATACAGACAAAAATGATATTTTTATATTATTTGGCACCAAAACGCAGTGACTAATATAATAGTGGATACATGCATTAATCTCTCTCGGAAATTCGCTACGTAATAATATTTCTAGTACCTAACAAATGAATCTCCTCCCCCAAGCTCCATATAGAAAGAAAGAAGTCCGATCCCTTGCCCCCAAGAGAAAAGTTCGAAAAAAAATTTCAGTGCAATTGTTGTAATAAATTGTATTGTAACTGTGGGAGAACAAGTTCTCAAATCAATAAGAATATATAGTATCTGATATACCTTATATTTTATCTGTCAGTTGTACCGCGTCATTGATACAACTGTTGCGCTGAAAAAAATTTCCTAACAGATTTAGCGTGAGGGACGTAGCGCAACCTTTTGCATGATGACTCAGCTCTTTGTCACATGGGCCAAACATGCGTGTCATTACCAAGTCACCAGGCCCATGGGAGGTGAAGGAATACATTAGTGCCGACATGTGAGATGACACCCGTATTCGGACAAAGTTAGATGGGCCGATATGGACGGTAATGGGTCGTTAAATGTACTTGGAAGGAAAAGTTAGACGAGCTGACACCACCGCCACAGTGCCGCCACGATGGCGACGGCACCGGCCACTGCCTGAGGCCTAAACACGTGCATGCACGTGGGCCATGATGACGAACTGCTCACGTCCATTGCTCCCTCGTACACCATTGTACTGTTGAGCTCCGATGTCGCCGGATTTTGCGCTCCGGACGATGATTTCTGACTGCACACCAATTCACAAAACCCGTTAGAAGTTTAGCTAATGCAATAACGCTAAACAATAATGTTTGTAAGGATAGCCATTTCAATGAAACCAAATACTGATGTAATAGTCCTTTTATCAATAATAATTTTTTTTAACTCTTTTTTCAAAAAAAATGAAATCATATAGGAAAAAACATTTACAAAACTTTATGCAACAAAAGTAGTGCAATCTTGCTATGATTTTAACCGAATTCGCAAAGATACAAAAAGTTATATCACTTTTAGGTACGACGATATTAACGTAATTTTGCTAAATTTATTGACGTGATTGTACAACGAGCATCAATGCCAATGCGTTACCTTTTGACTATGTTGCTGGAACATTACGTGATGTAATTTACAGCACTAGATTTTGCCACACTGGACCGTTACCAAATGTGACGGTGCGGGGGCGGTTAGAATAATGTGCTACCAAAATAAAGGTAAAACCCTACCCTAGTGCTCTGCGCCAGGCGCCGTAACGGTTCCGGAATTGCGTCCCCTCGGACAAAAGAAAACGGCTATGAAATTGTCCTAAACTGACCACCATTCTTAGTTAAAGACAACATAGCCCCTGTCACCCAACGGTCAGATTGCCAGGCTTTTGCTGAAACCAAGAAAAGGATAAGGAGTACTCCAGTTGGGTGGGGTAATTTGGTGAGTTTACCTTGTCGATGGGCCTGGGCAGAAGGTGATGAGGTAGTCGGCGCCGCCGGCACAGGTGAAGGTGCTGGTCTTGTCATCGTAGGCGTAGCTGTAGGCGCGTGGACAGTTCTTCTTAAACACCTGCGAGTACGACGACGGCTTGCAGGTATCGGGAGTGCCGTACGCGCCGCTGCAGCAGTACTCGGCTTGCCCGAACGCCTCGCACGCGCTCTTGCACGCCACCCCCGCGCCGTCAGCGCTCGTCACCTTCAGCTCCGACGGGCACGCGCCGTTCAGGTCCACCACGCACCCCGTGTTCGTGCAGTTGGGCCCGGTCCCGCCCTGTGGCACAACCACCATAGGCAGATTGTAGCCGTCGACAAGGCTGACGTCAAAGAAGTCCATGCCGCCGGCTCCGTCGAGGGTGAACTCGGCCAGGGTGGCGGGCGGGACGGCTCCGCCGCCGGCGCATTCCAGCTTCCCGGAGCCGCAATCCCCTGTGACGCAGGTGAACTTACCGGCGGAGTCTTCGCTACAGTGGGTCCTGCCCCAGAACCTGCCGCCCCAAGACGATGGCGCGTTAATGCTTTTGGACTCGCCCTTTTGGAGAGAGAATCCGGTGGTGGGGAGTGCCGATATACCTGCGTTTGACAAAATGCCTGGCCATACTGTGTGGTCGCACTTGTTTGTGAACGTAAATGTCGCTGCTGAAAACACCCCTGTAACAGAAGAAGGAGGATTTCAAACGATGAAAACGAGAACCAAAACAGAAGAAAGATGTAATGCAATTGATTTGTTCTTACCCGGTAATATGATGAGTGCCACAAGGGAAGTTAAGAGGCAAAGTTGTGCCATTTGGAAAGTCTATATATATATATATGAAGATATATAAAGAAGAGGAAGGGTGAGGGTTGTGGGTTTTGGGTGGATTGCAAAGCCCTTTCTTCTTCCTCTTCTCTGGGAAATATTGGGAATAGGAGTGGTGGGTGAATCTTAGAGACTTGGATGGGGGTGTATAAATAGGGAAAGTGAGGAAGGTGGACTTGTGTTAATCGTGCTGTGGGCCTATCGAGTTGGGCTCAAGCAAAAAGGCTTGTGCCTTTTTTCAATCTTGGGAGTTCTCTCTGCCACAATCTTTACCTTGTGCATTTTTTAATCTCGGTCAGAAATGTGGGTAGCTGGTGCTGGCCACCCTCCAAAGACAAGGCCGAGGAGTTACAACGCCATTTGGATTATGCAATAAGACCTTTGACTTTTCCTTCCTCAAGACTGCGGTCGAAACTTTAGCTAGTTTTCACAATTTTAGTCAGCCTCATTCCATGGCATTCGGTTCACTGAACAGGTGAATTTGTCACGAAGTTGAGAGTCCTCTACCTAAGGCTTTATGGTACATGCGTATTGAAACAGCACATTTGAAATCAAATGGTAAGGGGGAGGTGCATCTTCAAATTTTAGGCTATATGTTTGTTCAACTATAGTTCTAGTAGTATGGCCTTTCATTAACCTCAAGTCCTCGACCATCACGTTACTTATATAACAACCCACCCCCAAGAAGGGAAACTTAGGATAGCATGTATGATATCTTGACTCCTAGTCCCTTGAAATGGGACCAAGCCGACCCAGCTGGTAAGATAATGCTCTTGACAACCGGGGAAAAGATGGTGGTTAACAAGAGAGTGTAGATATTGTCGCTTGCATTGCTCATACATGCAATGTGAGCATGATCTATATGCCTTGATTCACTGGTACGCAACAATGAAAAGCATCTCTTTTGTTGTCCATAAAAATTGGCAACTGATGCTCCACTCGGCTCTAAATTGTGACCATGATGGTGTTGGAAGCATGTTTCTTTCAATCAAATTTCACTCAAAAAGGTCCAAAATTACAATCCATACGTTGTCTCGACAATGCTTCTTGTGGGAATGTGGCAACCAAAAGGTCAAGGTGCATCCACTCTACTCGGAAATGTCTGTTCCTTTCCAGATCCCCTCTATTGCATATTCCCATCTCCCCATATCAACTTTGCTAACGAAAAAAGCTAATTCTCGGTAAATTGAAAAAAAAAATATAGGTAATAATAGAAGCTTTGCTTGCACAACCATCTTCTTTTGCTCGAGTTTTTTTTGTTTTTTAGGTGGTTTAGGGAAGAGGACAACAACATGAACATCATGGCAAAAGTGACAAAAAATATGTCTACCAACCCATCACTGTCCCGTGTTGGAGTTGGATTTTCCAGTTTAGCTTTTCTAGCAGCACATCCAGATTTTCCAGTTTAGCTTTCAATAATGCAGTTCACGTGAAATGAAAGTGAAACAAACAGAGACCCAGGGAAACCTAATACCGCAAACTAGTTTAATGGGTTTCCCTTCGTTGCATTAGTAATAACAAGAGCAGTGTAGTAGTCAAGCAGCTGGCGGCTTCCAGCCTTCCTCAGTAACACTGAAAGGGCCTTGATGGCTAACCATTTTTATTGACGAGTCAACAATTTCAAGCCACGTTTTAATCATATTTTCTTAAATATACTTTTACTATTATTAGATTGATTCCTAATGAAAGGTCAATTTCTTAATTGGTAGGCACTCAATGCCGCAGACGACTAATACGGAAACGGGACTGCCCGCTAGGAGATAAGTTAGGCCAGCTTCAGAAAACGCATTGTAAGAGAACATGAAGTAGATCAACTTCAAACTTCAGATTCGTTGAACTTAAGCAATCAATCAAGTGGTCAGCCACCAACTTATTGTCATGCCTCCAAGATTAGAAGAACAGATTTGGAGACGAGTCATGTCTACAGACAAGATAATGCAAGTAGCATCTGTGTCAACTTCAACTGGAAATAATTTTTGTAACCCCGTTCAAAGAAAAAGATTCGCAGAGTTCAGCAGTTTTAGGGTAAATGGTAGATGGGATTTATGTTCGCCTCTTTTGGAACCAAAAAATGACCAAAACCTTTACCACAAAACAAACCTTGGTCTCAAATTTTAAATGCAACGATGGAGAAGTTTTCCCCTCCATCGGCTAATTTGTTAATCTTTAAGATGCAGCTGAACAGTCGCTCCTCTCTTCGATCTATTAGGCCCCCTCCTACCCTGAATTTAACTGCTCTGTTTGGAGAAAGAAAATAAAATAAAATATAACTTTTAGCTGAATCTCCATCACTTTTTGCACCAAAGGAGAGAATTTCGGTCACTTCTTCACTTTGTAACTTTGTTATGCAATAATATTCCAAGATAAATATCTGAAGAAATTTTTGTTCAGAATAGATATTTTCACCCCAAATATCCTTTTCCATCATTTAATCCATATTGCTTCGGTTAAGGACGCTAAACCCAAAACACGGCAAAACAATAAACATGAGGGGCCTCCCTGAGATACTAATTCGATCTTGTCATCAACTTCTGCTCCCTCCGGTATAGGGAAAGGGTCGAAACAGCTGGCCTCCTAATAAACCAGAAAATGAAAGCCCCCATCACCTTTTGTGTCCAATATTCTCTTGGCAAATAAAATTCTAAACTAACACTAGACTTCCAAATCACATTCCAAGCTTACTCATGCGTGAACGCAATAGCACTCACTTTCAATCCTACTGAATTCTGAAATCTTTATCAGATCCCGTTTCGCTGTTTGGAGCACTTGGTCCTTGTAATCATAAAGTTAAGTTCACCTGGTTCGCTCTTAAAAATTAGATCCAAATCGTAGTGGTGATTACCTTGAGATGTGAGTAAGAGAACCACCTTCAATAATGTGAAATTGTTCCTCCTACACAGTGGAAAAGAATGACCTGCAAACATCGCCATGATATACATAAACAGTACCAAGACACAGAATTCGTTGATCTAGTTAATAGTGAAAATGACAGATGAGAGTTTGGTTCTGATTTTGCTACGTTGAAAATTAAATCACATCAAGTAAAGAGATGGTTCTAATTTTGCTTCGTTGAAATTTTAAACCACATTCAGCAAAGAAAAGTGCCAACGTTGAAGTTTTAGTTACATTGATATTCTGTCCCGCTTACATACAAGGTTTTTGCAATCACCAAACAACACTGGGACAGAAGAAGAAGAGAAAAAAGGTCTGCCGACTAAAATGACCTGAGCTGAAAAGGAAATGATATACGAGACAACCAAACTGGGACAATTTAGTGGAGATAAGAGATTAGATTGTTTATTGAATAAACAATACAAGGGGCTCCTTATCCTGATGTGATGCAATGGCCCATAATCAATGACCTTTCAGCGTCACCATGATCTATATCGGTGTTACGGACTAACTAACTACGGAGTCCGGTTTTCTTCCTCACCTCGTCAAGAATTATAGGGAAAAATAGAGATAACAAATTTAAATCAGGATATCGATGATTTCTTTAAAAGGGTTTTCTTACACAACCAAAACTAGCATTTACTTCCCAATCCAGCATGATCAATTTGCAGCCTCCAGTTGCAGCACATTAGGGCTAAGCAACTTGCAGAAAGAACAAAAATGTCAGAAGGAAATTATAGAGAAACTCTTGGATGATATAAACCTGGGAAGATGCCCAGCTGATAAGAAGCAGGCAACTATAAATAGAAGTATAGAACCAAGTGAACAGCTGGACCTTGTAATAGCAAACAAACTTAAGGCATCTACAGGGAAGTACAAAAACACTAGTTTCTACTAGCAACACAACTAGTATAAGATAGAAGCTTTTACAAACAATCTCTTGTAATAGTAATTTTTCTGCTGTCCGTAACTGTATGGGTAGTAAACAGTTGAACTTGATTTTGAAGAACCTAGTCCTCAAAGTTCAAGTTCTTCAATAAGCTAAGATCTGTCTGAACAACAAATTGAATGACATCATCAATAAAAGGAAAGAGATGCATGTAACCTATAAAAATTACTAGTCCAACCGTAAGCGGATTTAGTTCATGTGTACCGAGGAGAGTTTTCTTTTTCCTTTTTTTTTTATAAGATGCGATTCCGATAAAGAGATCTGAAGAGTGAGTACCAATAGGGGGCAGCATAGAGAACAAAAAAATTAAAAAGAGAAAGCTGGCTATACAGACATTGAGAACAGGAGGAAGACATCACTACCCTAAGTCTCCCTAAATTCCTCACTGTGTGTGCTTGTAATAAATACCTGATGGCATATGCTGATGATTGAAGGTAACAGCTGTAATTTCACTCCGTTGGCAACTGCTTGGCAAGGGCCCGAAGGAAACAAGTGAGGGACCTTTTGGCACCTACAAGTGCTTTATCCTCTTTTCCTTCATTTTCCTCTGAAGTTGCGAGGCGCTCTTGCGCAGAATGTACTTTCCGGACAAGTCTACGCAATTCCTGTTAATGAAAGTAAATTTAGAATAAACGAGAGATGACATATAAACAACACATTATCTAGTATTGAAAGAACAATAGAGTTTCGAACTCCGACGTTGGAGATCTTAGAACTCCTAACGCACTTGGAGTGATGCGTTGTATATGAAGGACAAATAACCAAGCAAGACATACAGCACAGTTTGACAAAAATCTAAACGTGTTGGATCAGTGGAAATAATGTTACAAATGGTGTAAACTTCCAAAGGATCTCAAGGAACGATGAACTGTCGAGATACACTAGACGGTTTTTCATTTTCTTAGGCATTCGGAGAAGGCAATATGTGCTTTAGGCATGTGTGCAGCCAGACTATAAACTCAGAGTATGTGTAACGAGGTACTAGAAGATGATCATGATCTTAGAATCAATACTCCACACTTTAAGTCCATTACACTCGTTCGTGCATAACTCTATTTAGGGAGGCTGCATGTCCTCATTTATCAGAACAGACACTTCAAACTAACATTTACTCGGGCCCAAAGCTGCGGTCGGACAGTTCAAAATGACATAAATAGAGGCCGAAAGCTGCTATTGAACCACAGTAACCAAACTTCAAGCTTCGGTTCCTTTAGGTTGCGCTCACATAAGCTCACATCAAACACTCAAAGATGGGTTTACGCCAACCTCAGATGGGCCCTGAAAGCTAAAATTCAGAACAGACAAAGCAGAACAAGCCTGATTTTAAACTTTGTGGACTGGAACCCTGCACACGAGTTGATGCCTAGAGTAACAAAGCAACGCCTGTCACTAAAGAGGCACATAGGACATGAAACCTCTTTGATGAAAGAAAAACTGTCAGCATGCACTTTAATCACAGTCCCCTTCCTTCTTTGTTTGTGTCAAACATGTGTGTGTGTGTTGGTTGTGTGTTGAGAGAGAGAGAGAGGGAGAGGGAGGGAGGGAGAGGGAGAGAGAGAGAGAGAGAGAGAGAGAGATAGGGGGAGAGAGAGGGAGAGAGAGCAAGAGAGAGAGCGAGAGAGAGAGCGAGAGAGAGAGAGTTGACATAGCAAATCTGCAAGAAGTGAGGGATCTCACCTGACGGTCAAGCTCGACGCTGTGAACTGAATAAATTTCGTTGGTAATGTCGATGTCCTTACTGATCAGGCCATCAAACCATCTAGTTGCCATATCAACATAATTGTGGGACCCCTGCCAATAAAAGGTGGAAGAGTTTCGTGTCGTTAAAGTTTAGGATGGAAGATAAACAATATAAATAAAGAGTGAAAATCACCGAAGAATACAGCTAATAATCTGAGATATTAGGCAAAGTAAGTGAATGCACAGATGCAAGCAAGGAGCAAGGGGCTCCTACAGCCTAGACAAAGGCACCCACCTAATTGAAGCAAAAGCACAGAATATCAAACATAAATCAAGAAAAAGAAAACAAGAAACAACCCAATAATAGCTTATGTCGGCATCTAAGACCAAGTCTCAGCAATAGATTCACAACATTTAACATACTAATAATTTCAGCAACTCAGTGTGCACAAATTGAACAATTTCCAGAACAAATGGAGCAAAGTTGAATAATGAATTCCCAGTTACTAAATTATGCATCTCAGAAGGAATCAAAATACAAAAGGAAACTTATAATAGAAGTATGTGCAACCAAATGTTTGGTCCTAATTTTGTACTTCTATGATAAAAGCTTTCCTGTTCAATTATCTAATTCGCACTCTACAAAATTGGCAATAATGCAGTGGATGCAAAACAATACTGTAATAATCAAGGACCTGTCATCAGAAGCCTAAAGATTTTCCGTCAAACAATGTTGAGTTAGAAATTAATGAATGTCTAAAGGTGTACTAGCCAGAACACATGTAAAAGACAAGCTGGAAAGTCTGTACATTGGTATAAAAGAAATTAGGTAAAAAGTGCACACTCTCGATCTATGATAAAAGAGGAAAGGTTAAGGCTAAAGTGTGCAGATTGTAATAGCCTGTCGCATATGGGATATGTTGAACTTTAATTAGCACCAAAAGACCCTGCCAAGGAACTCAAGAGTGTTGAACTGGGTAGACCTGTTGGGGCCCAAACTTAGTCCCGACATAGGATAGTACCTGGCTAGCCTTTCTTTTGTCCCATCGTCCTCCTTTGTGTGGGATATACCAGGCCTTGCCTTCATTTGCCCCAACCATCAATAACCAGAACGAATCATCACCGTTCTAGGGCTTTCAGTAGTCAGCTCCAATACACAACCACAACTCACCATAGGAACTACCTCCATCAAAAGACCCGATGTTTGGGATCCTCGGCGAGGTCTTGTCAGGGCTAATCACAAACTCTAGCACTTATGACGTAAAATCTTGGAAAATCGTATCAGGAGCGCGAAAGGTGGGCCAAAGACAAAGATTATACACGAAACCCCCAAAGTATTGCAAAAAATTTAAACAGAAAAGCAATTATAGGTCATACCTCCTCTTCATCATCATATTCGGGTTCTTCTGCCTCTTCTTCATCATCATCATCTATCACCCCTATATCCGAGCCAGATAAAGCCTGAAACCTACCAAGATCGCCATCTTTTGTGGCCTGAATTAAGTCATCCATCAGTTCTGGCTGCACCTCCCTCAGAAGTTTACCTAGCATGAATCAACACCCTTGTGCATATCATACAGCTAAGAATAGAACATGCGATACTTACATACCCTTAAAATTATAGAAACCTACTTCCAGATAATTGCATGATACAAATTTTGCGGATTACTGGATGAATAATCACAATAGATATGTTGTTTTCTGCAGTGAGTGAACTGATATAAATCCTACCAATATTGTTTGTTATTAATTTAGGCCTAGACCCGCGCAAGATCGTTAGTGAATTCTTGGCATAACGAAATTCTTGGCACAGATGTAAGTTCTTTTAGGCTATTAATACTGATAGTCTTCATTATCTTGACAAAGATTTTGATGAGGTCATTATTGTGTAACTAACAAGCTCACAGTGATTTCAACGTTGCTCCTCTAAACCTAAACAGTTTGCCCTTCAACCGTATGCAACTACAGCAAAGAGAAGCTATAGGAATATGTCGAAGAAAGGGAGGTTCAAAATGTACTTAGACGCATTTTGACAAGTTATACTTCCATCCTCAGATGAAGATTATGGATGTCAACCATCATACAGAGACCCCATAAGTTGATTGTGACAAAGTGGATATACAAAGAATCCACTGTCACGGCTTACCGTGAGAGGGCATGTGACCCCTCACGTGAGCCTCTACCATTCATAGTATAAACGAATACCCTGACACAAGGGGAAACAGGAAGAACTAAGAACAGTAGCCGAAGCTCTGCAAATCACTACTCACACTTAGACAATTCTCTACCCTTCCTCCCCCAAATATTCAGAGCCTCCAACCTGAACCCTTCACCTCATGCGTCCTAGTCTCAGCTCTGACCTGGTTTTCACGCTCACAAATGGCATTTCTGTCACATCATGGAAAATGACCCTCAACAATCTACAAGCTAATTCGGGCAAGATTATAGGCTCAATTGCCATTGAATGATATGTAACCACAGAAAGAAGTACCTCTTGATAGGCATGTAACTAAATCTAACACGCGAATGGATAAAGGAAGTTTCGCAGGGTAAATAGTACAGTTACTGCTTTGTCAACAAGCCACCACAATTCTCACTATGATTCACATGTACTTTATATCCACAGTGTTACAAATATTTACAAGAAGCAAATCAAAAAACTTCAATGGCTTTTTCAAAATTTCATGTATTTCCCAGGCAAATATAGCTATTTATACTCTATACTACGTAAAGTCATTCTAGTCTCGCACAAATTACCTATATAACTGAACTGCCTTCTCTTTCCCTCTCGAACATCGCGGCCTAATCTCTGTCAGATGAACGATCAAACACCTTAAGTACATAAACCACATCAAACAAGAACAACTGCACAATCAACACAAACAAAATATACGTATGTATAGTTTAAGAACTATTCAAGTCTCACCTTCACTAACACGAGAGCATCCAACACCTCTGGTTCAAGCGAAGCCACTCTAATCATGAAAATCATCACAAGTCACAAAATTAACTCAATAAAGCAAAGTCCAATGCGAAACTCAACTTCCAAAACGGCGGCCTTGAATCTGATAACCTGATAATACGCTTGATTTGAGGGACGGAGAAGGTGGCTAGCTCCATGCCCCAGCGGACGGCCCGCCGAGCCTCGCGCTTCTTCTCGTTGCGGCTCTTCCTCGCGCTGGAGTCCGATTCGCCGTCGCTCTTAGAGAGCACGGTTTGTGCCGGACCGTCGGCTAGCCTGACGGCGCGTGACCGGAAATCTGCGGTCCGGTTTGAGAACGGGATTCCGGTTAAGGCTAGACGGTGTTGGCTGTTGCCGGCGGGAAGTGACGGTCGCGAGTTGAACAAGAGACGCAATCTTGCGTGTGAGCGGCACTTGAGGTGCCATTTTGGCCACCACAGTAGGGGCCTCGTTACGTGAGCCATCTCCACCGTAATCTCTCCTTCTCCTTTCCTCTTCGGCAAAATAATCCAACAAAACTATCAGGCCGTGAAAGAATCTCGAACAGGTTGTCAGGCCATTAGGCCGGCCCGTTCAATTTCCGTTGGACCTTTGACTTGGTAACCATTTTACGCCCCGCTGTCATGGCCCAAACATCAAATGCATTACTGGCATGGGCTATCGAGCTGAATGCCTCATTTGGGCCCACTTTATCCAGCCCATGCCAAATATTCATGGCCCAAACCCATCCACATGTCGAAGAGCGAGTTAGGCCCTGCTATCATGGGCCCAAACATCAATGCTTTTTTGGCATGGGCTATCGAGCTGAATGCATAATATGGGCCCACTTTTTCCAGCCCATGCCAAATAATCAACATTGAATGAGAGTACGAGACTACAAACTCATGGCCTAAACCCATTGACATGGTAAAGTATGAACAAAATTTAGCTTCTGGACTGTAAAAAAAAAATGTAACTCCATATATAGTGAAAATTAATAATCGCTAAATATTTTTTGTGACTTTTCTGTTAGCACTTTCGGCATCAATTCTTAGCAGCATTTATTTTAACGCCACTAAAGAAAAGCAGTAGAAACATTTAGCGATCAGTAATTGTCGCTATAGAGGAAGTGGGAGGAAGATTCATTCAATCCGGATAACAGCCAAACTTTTTTAGTAAAGTATTTTGGGGTATGACAAGAGCAGGGTTAACCTTTCAAGGTGGGAGAAATGGCGGAGGCTACGAGGGATGACTCCAAAGTTTCTGGTTTCAATATCCATACGAACGGTCATAAATTGTAATTCCATTCATGGCAGGAAACAAAAGCGGGGTTGGTGGTCGTTTTAGCAATAAAAGGCTGCAATATTTTGTAGTAAAAGATTTCATTCATTGCCTTCCTATGGCGGCTAGTAAGAATTTTTTTGTATATAAACTTTTATTAGCAACCAACAGCATATGTTCGTGTTGCTTCTACTCGTCCAAACTGGGTGCACACTCTCTTCATTTTTGCTGTGATCCAGTTTAAAGTTTGTGCTTTTGAGAGGCTAAAAATCTTTTGAAGCATATACCACCTTCTGTCAAAAAAAATAATAATAATAATGAATGAATAAATTTTTCTTTTTTTGTCACGACGACAACGTCTAACCAATTTATGAGGTTTATAAGCTCCTATTGTTCAACTCTCAGGAGCGCAACAACTGACTTTCAAATTTAAAAATGAAAATCACAAACACAAGATTGAATTCCATAGGAACAAAATTTTTGCTACAATTCAGGTCATAAAAAGAGTCTACATCTATAAATGGAGCGACATATGGTGGTCGCTAAGTATGAGCAGTTACTTTTAATTTGTGACATTAAAATAATATATTATTAGGATTGTTGCTAAAAATATTTATGAACATATTATTGACAATATTGAGTGACAAGCAATATTCGGAAAATGAACTTAATGGTAACCTGTTGGTGGTGCATAACAGGTTATACATTTAGGCAGGTTTCGGAGCATTTGATAATTGGTCTTGGCCACATCGCACCTACTGACTGACTATATGGTACCATCCCAATGTTGACAGCATCACTTGTTAGTAGGAGCAGCAGAAGCAACAGAATGGCTGGAGAAAACTAAAGAACAATCCATTAAATCATTTCCATGAACGTCTTCCCCGACTATCTTTCTCTATAGTTCTGGTCTTCATACTTATTGTCCAGAAGCAATGCACACAGTGACTCAACATCTCTTCGGGGACAGTGCAAGGAGACGAACAGCTACGAGCGTCTCTAAAAGGACACAAATCACTTGGTGATGGTTGTTTGGTCCTAAAATCCCAGACTCCAGAGAGAACTTCATTACTGATCCCTAACTTAATTTGCTTTCTACACGTGCACGATTAATCTGCTACCAGGGCAGAGCAACCTGATATCTCCATCTAAAGGATCTGTGTCCCCTTCCATTAGTAATCGCTAAGTCAGCTACATATAATTTCGCAAATCCATATATAGATGGCGCTATTGAAGGTGTCAAACTCTGGATTTTAACTACCAGCACTGGTCGGTCTCCCAGGTCCTGCGAGTGTAGCCGGAAGATCGCGAAGCCTCGGAAGCCGGCGCCGCCGACATTGCGAATGACGAGCTCGCGGGCCGCTGCCGCCGGAACAGCTTCCGGTCGTAATCGGCGCGCTTCTCGGGATCGGAGAGCGTCGAGTACGCCGCGTGGATCTTCATGAACTCGTCGCCCTGGCCGCCGGACGCCGCCACGTCCGGGTGCAAGACGCGCGCCAGCCTCCGGTACGCGGACTTGACGTCCTGGCACGTGGCCCCCACCTGGATCCCCAGAACCTCGTACAGCGACGCCTGCGAGGTGCCAATGCGCGAGCCGGTGCCCCTCTCCGCCGTGGCGTAGGCGGCGGAAATCCGAGGGGACGGACGGAAGCTGACACTCCCCGGCGTTGCGGCGGACAACTTAGGGCCACTGACTAACTGAGCTGAAAAGGAGAGCGAAGAAGAAGAAGGTGCGATCGCCATGTTCGGATTGAGATTGAAGGAATGAACGCGGAGAATCTGAGTTGAAAACTGAAGGGATTTATGCTGAGAAGTAAGGAATGTGGGAAGTGAAGAATATGGTGGTATATATAAAAAGGGAGATGAGGTTGGGGGTGATAGTTGAACCATGGTTAACGCGTGTGGGGAGTTAAGATTCCTTTGCCTTATCCATTCTTTTGGGGTCAGCTTTGGCGCTGACTCATCTCTTTGGCATTCATTCTGATGGTCTGTGTGGGGTTCACACAAAGTTAAAATCTCACTCGTTACTGTCGGGAAGTGTATTAACCAGTAGATGCCTAGTCACCGGGATGAAATCATAACTCCGTACTTACTTGGGACCATGTCATCCGTGACAGTATCTGGCTTTATGCTTAGCCCAGCAGCAGGACAGTATTGCTTGGCTTATCGTATGTTCTATATTCGACCTTTGCTACCACATTTTAACGTCAGCCCTTGATGAATAGGGTCGCGTATAATGCAAAGGATGCTGTGTCACTGAACATTGGTTATACACAAACTGATTCCTTATGATTGTCGACAATTTATGCTAATTTATCAGATTTGACCGTCTGTTCATCGCAGATGACATGATTAGTTCATTTTTTATCAAAAAAATTTTGCACGCGTGTCCTACTGTGTGGAATGTCTGCACAGATGGTAAATCACCGTCTGTCTCGTAATATGGCATATGACGAAACCACTTAAGAAAATAACGGATTTAGATCGTCCGTCTCAACAGTGTTAACGACCATATCGCATGTGTCAGGGTCCCTGTCATATCATCAGCTCCTTACTCAAATTGTAGACTTTCTTATTGGAATTAATAAAAAAGAAGAAAAGAAACAAGTGGCCCGTAACAACAACTAGAGTAGTCAGGACTAAAGAGTTAAGCATTCTTTTTGTGTGTGGCCTGTATTAGTCAGGATTAAGAGTTACACCAAGTGGTCTAACGTCGTAGTATCGAAGTTTAACCGGAGGAGTAACAGGAGATTTTTCAATGCTTGTATGTACTTGCGTGCGGCAAGATCAAAAAGGGTTTGCAAGCAGAGGAGGTGCACATGTTTGAACCGCCTTTTCTGTAGATTGCGCGTAAGTGTCGGTGATCAAACAAGGCCTGCCTCTTTTAATTAACGAATTGAGAACCCCAACTACGATTAAGGCACTAAAATAGAAAGTCAACAATTTTTTATGTGCTGCAGCACACAGAAAACCTGAGAAATGTCTCTTGCACTTGATCCAGCACCCCCGGTTTGATAAAGCAAAAGTACCTTGCGCAAATAATGGCTAGCCCACCCCATGCCCCCAAAACACACACACCCCCTTTCGAATAATGAAAAGGATAGAGCATGCTCTAGAAAAAAAAAAAAAGTCAAAACCTTCATACATAATTAAAAGTCGAGATTTTCGTCGTGATAAACATTGTAATGAAGCTAAACCACCGACAAAGGCTGATTTTTTATGAATCATAAACTAAGTAGTTATTAAGCTAAAAGAGAACATATCTTACATTTTTACCTCAGTATATTACTTTCATAACATTTAACAACTATAAAGGTAAAGTGCAGGGAAGCGGTAAACATCGTAAGAAAGACGACAAAGTGCCTTTCTCGGTGGTTTAGCTTCATAACAGTTGACAATTTTTATTTTGAGTTTTTTTTTTGTAGTGGTTTGCGATGTCGGTGGTGGGGTGTGGCGGTGGCTGCTAGTGGTAGCCAGCGGCAGGCACTAGCGGGCCGGCGAGCTGCGATGCCGTCGTTGGCAAACGGTGGGCGGTGGGAGGGTGGTAATGGTAGTCTGAAAATAAAAACACAAAACTCCTAAATGGGAGTTTTCAAAAACAACCCTATTTTAAAAACTGGTTTTAAAACTGAAAAACAAAAAAACAAAAATTGTGTGCAAAATGCATTTTTTTCTCCGGTTTACAAAATTGGAGAAAAAATTAAAAACAAAAAAGAAATTAAACTGAGCCTTTAATTATGACATGTTCAAAACCCCAAAGCCATGTAACTTACATATGCATAAATTTAGTATAAATTATGTTAAATTTGAAAGTCTTAAAATCAGTTAGACAAATGGATCAATAAATATGTGGTTCTAACTTATAAATAACTATTTTGAATTAAAACATGATTTTTTAAGTTTGAGTTCCGTTTGTATAATTAAACAAACGAACTCGAGTCGAATACGAGTTTTATAAAACGAACTGCGAACCGAATCTAAACAAAAATATTGAAGATTTAACGAACACGAACTGAAACTAAACGAATGAGTTCGACATACCCGTATTCAACTCAGATTCAGTTCATAAATAGCCCTATTCTAACAATGTAGTGCTCATAATTTAGAAAGCAGTGGGTGAAAATTTGAGTTATCAGTAAAAAAAAATTGAAGTAACCGGACAAGAAGGAAGTTTTGTGCCATGAACCGAGTGATTCTTGTCCGTGTTTTACGCACACACTTTTCATGTCTTTTTCGTCTTAAGGAGCTAATGCTCCGTTTAGGTTGTGAGTGATTGAAAAGCTCAAAGAGAATAAAAGAATTATATCGATCAATGTTAATTCTCAAATAAACTAGAAAATGATCGAAGTAAGTAATTATATGTAATACTGATTTATAACCGAGTTATATTATACTTTACTTTAAAAGATTAATTTGTTTACAATTAGCAAAACATGGATTTTATTTTGGACACTCGTAAGAATTACCCAGAAAACATAGAACTTGTATCAGACTATTAGTACACTTACTGTACACGCATTCGTATGTTCTTATGTTTTGGTCTCCCACGGAGTCATGTGAAGGTCCAGCTGGTTTTCCAGGCCCAATGTCTGTCCTTCTCACTGGTCCATTCTTCATACGACACCATTGAGGTTGGAATTGAGCCGACATCAACCTCAATGATTTGATGATCTGTACAATGGATAAAGATGACCCAATAGCATTATCCACTTTTCTCTTTTTCTATATTATTTTTCTCAAGCTTCTGTTTTCGATAATTTCATTTTCCATTATCCACTTTTGGCGGCCCGTCAGCCCTAGTGTCACTAGAAATTGGCGGATCTTTAATTGTTTGTTCCAGATTTGTTTGTAAAAAATATTGTTCCCAACCTATTCTGGTCGCACTCAAAAGTCCACTTGGAATCCCATTGTGCATGACACATCCGCACAAACAACAGTCATTTTTCAACGCTCACAACCGATCAAAGCATGCACGCTCAAGTCACGTGCACTTACTTCTTCTTCATGACTTCGTCACCAAGAAACTCATCCTTGCGCGATGCCTCATGACGTCGCGACCATCGCATGTCGCACGTCGCCCGTCGACGCACCATGGCACTTGCCCAAGGAGGTTGGCCTTGGCCTCCCCCTTGGGGTCGGCCTCGGCCTTGGCCTTCCCCTTGGGGTCGGCCTCAGCCTCCCCTTGAGGTTGGCCTTAGCCTTCCCCCAAGGGTTGGCCCTTGACTTCCATACTTAGCATTTTCACTTCTCTTCAAGGGACCATGCATCAACCTAGCGACGTCCGTCGTGCATCACCTCACGGACGTTCGCCCATCAACCTCGCGACGTCCGTCGTGCATCACTTTACGGACGTTCGTCCATCAACCTCGCGACGTCCGTCGTGCATCACCTTACGGACGTTCGTCCATCAACCTCGTGACGTCCGTCGTGCATCACCTTACGGACGTTCGTACATCACCTTACGGATGTTCGTCCACCAACCTCGCGACGTCCGTCGTGCGTCGACCTCGCGACGTCCGTCGTCCACCAACCTCGCGACGTCCGACGCGCACCATACTCGTGACGTCCGGCGTGCATGAACCTCACGACGTCCGTCGTACGACGACTGCATACCATCATTTCCAACTTTGTCATTACTACATATTGCATTCATCATCTCATTATGACAAGTACACTCAGCTCAAATCCCACCTTCGGGACACCCGACGCGTGCCCGTGCACCGTCTCCGCAACGTTCGTCGTCGCGCCCATGCGCCATCTTCATGATACGTGCCCCCGGCACCAAGTATAGCTCCGCGACGTTCGTCGCCGCGCCCGTGCGCCATCTTCATGATACGTGCCCACGGCACCAACTATAACTCCTCGATGTTCATCACCGCGCCCGTACGCCATCTTCATGATACGTGCCCCCGGCACTAAGTATAGGTCAGCGACGTTCGTCGCCGCGCCCGTGCGCCATTCTCATCATGCGTGCCCCCAGCACCAACTATAGCTTCGCGACCTTCGTCGCCGCGCCCGTACGCCATTCTCATCATGCGTGCCCCCGGCACCAAGTATTGCTTCGCGACGTTCGTCGCCGCACCACTCTCATGACATGTGCTCCGGCACTGGGGGCTTGCGTTGGCACCCCTATGGATCATGACCCCCGGGTCACTCTGAGACGGGAGCAGGTCTTCGGAGGGCATCACGCCTAGTCCGCCTGGCAGTTGGGCGTCGGGTCTTCCCCACCACTGCCGGGCCTGTGGGACTCTACAAGGGCTTGGATTGGAGGCTAGATCAAGGGGTTTCTCTGGCCACACCGACGCTGTGGGAGCCAGTCTTTCCAGACAGACAGAGTGACGCTGTACGGGGCAGACCGGGTGAATATGCGATTCGACAGTCCACGGAGCACCGACAGCTGTGGACCCCTCGGTGACATGTCACTCCCGGGGAGCGCCACGTGTCCCGTGATGACATCATCATCTCAACCTCTATAAATAAAGGTCTTGAGAATTCATTTAGGAGGGGGGACATTTTCAGAACACTTTCACTTTCTCACTCTAGAATCCTAGAGAGAAACATACAGGACCCTGACTTTGGACATAAGCATCAGACTGTGACTGTCGTCGTGTATTCACTCTGCGCCATCGCCCTCGCAGCACTGCCACCCTCAAGCTCTGTTTGGGAAGCCCTTGGTCTCTGTCCTTGCTCCGCCCTTGCTGTGTCTCACATCATCACACTTGGCATCCGAGTCGGACTGCATTCCTTGTGGCACCTCCACGTCGACTGCGAACCCACTTTCCTTGGCATCATTTTTGGCGACTCCGCTGGGGAGGTGAGCATCGCAGTGCAGTTCGTCCCGTGCCCGACACACCCAAGCAACCATGCATCAGCAACGCAGGACTACCAGCCAAAGCCTCAACCCAGCTGTCCAAGAGGAGCATCACCTCGAGGACGAAGAGGAGACCAGTCACAACCAACTCCAGGCTCCCCCTACGATGGATCCACCTGATGTGGCCGCAATCGTCGACGCCACAATCCAACACCTTACTCCTACCATCACTAACCTTCAAGACTCTCAATCTACTCTCATGGCTGTCATCTTAGAAATGCAAAAATCAATCCAAGTCTTGACTTCACAAACGTCGACTTCTCAAGGCCTTAGAGCTCCCCACCCTATGTCCGCTGCTCACCCCCTGCCATCTCAAGCTCTGGGGTTGGCCCCTCCCCCTCAGATTCAGCCTTCAGGGCCTGGGCTAGTTTTGGACACTGCTCAGGTCCCAGTGTCGCGACCACCGCTGCCTTGGTCCTCCGGGCCCTCGACAGTAGGACTCGCGGCACCTCAGCCTACGGCGCCACGCCTTACCCTTGCTCGAAGCACTTCAGAGACTCACGACTCAATCGAGATGGAGCCTAACCCCAACATAACCAATCGAAACCTAAACACAAGTCATTCCCCCGGCTTACTCCAGTTGACTCTGCCCGACGACCGACTTCCAGCCGCTGACACTACCCACATGCAAACCATACCCTAACAAGTTATTATCCACAACCAACCCCTCTCTACCGTTGTCATCCCCTCAATGCCTCAGGTTGCCCCGTCTGGGGGCTCTGGTGCCCGGATCATCCCGACAGGGCACAAACCCTCACATGCTTCGTACGTCACTAAGCATGACCTTGATGCCATCCTTCGCCGTCTCAAGCAGTCATCCCTACCACACTCCCCCTCTAAGCTGTCAGGCCATGCTCCTTACTATGGCAGCCTTGCTACCAAGCCCTACCCTGTCAAGTATAAACAACCATCCTTCACCTTGTTCAATGGCAAAGAGGGCAATGCCCGCGAGCACATCACCCGTTTTGCTGGCTCCCTGGAGCACTACGGAGAGGACGACACCTTGAAGCTTCGGGAATTTCACAAGTCTTTGACTGGCCTCGCCTACTCTTGGTATCATCAGATTCCTGATGGTACTATCCACTCCTGGTCTGACATGGTCCAACTCTTCCTTGACAAGTTTCACTATGAGACGGAGCGTGTGACCATCATTGACATTGCCAGAATCCGCCAGAACCCCGGGGAAGACCTCAACACCTATGTTACGCGATTTCATCACAAGTGCTTGGAATGTACTGACTTCAGTAAGGATGAGACCCTCGTACCATTATGCATCAAGAACATGAAGGACACCTACAGGGTCTACCTTGAAAACCTCCAGCTTCGGTCTTGGGGACATCTCAAGGAAGCTGCACGACGCACCTATGACTCGGTCGGTCTGTCAAAGACCCCAAAGCCCCAACCTCATCTTGCCTTGGCCGCGACAGAAGAAGCAGCTCGTAACGACGACAACAACCGCAAGCATCAGTCCCAAGGAAGGGATGAGCGCCCTGACAAGAGAAGACAGCCGACGCCTGCCCCGGAATACCCATGTGACTTGAAAACTGTCAGAGCTCTCCTCGAGACATGGATCAATGACAATGCCATAACCTTGCCCAATGCCGACACTGAACCTACCCCGGAAGATTTAGCCCATCCCAACTACTGCCCTTACCATCGGAAGGTTGGTCACGGCCTCAAGTGGTGCAGGGGCCTCAAGTTTGTCTTCGCTGACAAGATTGCGTCCGGAGAGCTCAAACTCTAAGTGCGGGACATATGACCCACCCGACCAATCCTTGGCATGCCTTAGTGCATTTTCCAGACTTGTAATTTTTTCGTTCATTTTGCAAGTTTCCATGTACGTCATACCCATGTATCAAGACATGTTGTCTATCCTTCGTTATCAATGAAATTACATTTTCCAGACTTAGAAGATTTTCAAGCTACATGGCTCTTGCACAGGCCTACTGACACCACTCTTGATGCCATCACCCACTCCCTTGGGGGCTTCACCCCTTCCCAATCCCTTTAGCCTCACATCCCATATCGACTTGGTGCGTGGTGCGCGGGGTGGCTCGAGCCACGTTACTAAGTCTTAACTCTGTCAGTTGACACCCCCCCAGGTCTCACGACCGCCTCTGCCAGGTATGCATGCAACACGCCTCACCAACCCTCCCCTACCTCCGTCACTCAGTCGGTCATTGATGCCAGT
Source organism: Escallonia herrerae (assembly GCA_033070095.1). NCBI lineage: Eukaryota > Viridiplantae > Streptophyta > Magnoliopsida > Escalloniales > Escalloniaceae > Escallonia > Escallonia herrerae. The sequence goes on along the minus strand of JAVXUP010000636.1, from coordinate 341,079 downwards.
CCATCACCCTGAGTCTCCCATCCCCCTTGTCTCAACCTCTCGTGCTTGCGATCGCATGACCACCCTTTATCAAAAAAAAATTCTTGACACTTAGAAAAAATTTCATTTCTTTCGCAACCGGTCATCGATGATCACCCTCAGCGGTCTCCCTCGGCACCCTTGTCCGAGCTCAACACTTAGAAAAAAAAATTTTGTTACAAAAATTTTTCATGCCCCTTCATCTTATGCTCCTTCCAACACTCGGGAAATTTTCTCAACACTTAGAAAATTTTCACACCCCCTTCGCACTCTAGCCTCTCACCCTGCCTGCTCGTGGTCGGGCACTACCTTCTCACCTTCATTCTACACTTAGGAAATTTTTTCAAAATTTTCATCTCCCTCACATACTCCCAACATTCATAACCTCATCACTCTCCCTCTCACATTTTTCTCTCCTCACTCCCACCATCCTACTCTCTCTCTCTTCATGAGCATTGTGAAGATTTTTCTTGGGGGCTCCCTCCTAGGGTTGCAAAAAAAAAAAATTAATTAATTAATTAATATTCAAAATTCAAATTTCAAATTCAGATCTGGGCAGAGCCCGCCCCGCGAGATCCGCCCGCTTGCCCGACCCGCCCGCCCTCTTTCTCTCTGTCGGCGCCCATTTGCCCGACCCACCCTACCTTGAACCGACCCTAACCCGACCCGCGTCCCTCCCAGAAAACCCTAAACCTAATTTTTCCTCTCAACACTTTCTCTTTCTTGCACCGCCGCCCTCTTCTCCTTGCGGCGCCGAACCTCGGCCGACAGCCCCCCTTCGCCGACGCCGACCCCCCCACCCACCTTCCCTCCACTCTCCCTTCTCTCCCCAGCCCCTCCTTCCCCCCCTCGGCCTCGTGCCGCGGCACCCCGCCGCCTCCGCCCCTTCTTCCCCTTCCCTTCCCCTTTTCCTCCATTGCCGACCCAAGCTCGGCCACCCCTCCCTCTCCCCCTCGGCCTCGGCCTCCCCACCCCCCTCCCCTAGGCCGACCCCTCCCCCTCCTTCCCCCTTTCATCTCTCCTCTCCTCCCTCTTCCCCTTCCTCCCCCGCCCCCTCCTTCGGCCTTGGCCCACCTCACCCCGCCCCGCCTCCCTTCCTCCCCCATCCCCCTTCGGCCTCGGCCTTCCCCTTCCCCTCTCCCCTTCCCCTTTCCACTTCGCCCACCACCCCGCCCCGCGCCTTGCGGCCTCGGCCTCGCGGCTTTGGTCGGCCGGCCTTGGCCTTTCTTTCCCCCTTCCCCCTCCTTCTCTTCCCTCCCCATGGCCCTTGTCATCCCACGGCAGCCTCTTGACGCCGCCCCTTTCCCATCTTCATCATTCTTTCACCCAATCTAGCCTCCAAGGCCATTAACCTTCAACCACCTCTCCATATCTCATTGCCCTTCATACCCATAACCTCTTCACTTCAGTCATCACACCCAAGTCCATCTCACCACCTTCGACCTTCACACATCATGGCCGACATCCAAGGCTGGCACTTCAAAAAAAAAAAAATTTTTTTTGCACCATTGACCGACGTGCATTGCCCGCGCCCTTACTCCCGTCGTGGACTACCCCCGTATCGCGACGCCTGATCGCGCACATCGCGCCCCTACACATTTCATACTTTTTTACACTTAGAATTTTTTTGCAAATTTGATCACGTCCTGTGTGACGACGTCCTTCTACATCAACATCCTCGGTAGGTGGTGCGCGAGGTAGCTCGAACCACCTACTCCTACTCATTGTTCGACGCTCGTCATCCGTTGCCCGGGTGCCGTCCCCGCGACCCCCATCGCCCGGACATCCTCTCCGCGACCCCCGTCGCCCCGGACATCATCTCCGCGACCCCCGCGACCCCCGTCGCCCTGACATTATCTCCGCGACGCCCGTCGCCCGGACATCATCTCCGCGACCCCCGTCGCCCGGACATCATCTCCGCGACGCCCGTCGCCCGGACATCATCTCCGCGACCCCCGTCGCCCGGACATTATCTGCGCGACCCCCGTCGCCCGGACCTCATCTCAGGGACGCCCGTCGCCCAGACGTCATCTCCGCGACTCCCGTCGCCCGACGTCACTCTGCTACCCCCGTCGCCGGGACGTCACACTGTGCCCCTGACACCTTACTCACTCCGCTGTGCCCATGCGCCGCACCACTAACACAGTCGTGCCCCCTGGCTCTCTGTCACACTACCATGCTCCTTGCATCAGTCCATCCTTTCACCACACCATGCGTCCCCGCCATGGACGTGGAACATGCTTCGACCCACTCTCCGGAGTGTGCAGCATCACAGGGGGCTCCGTTTGTAGTGCTTCGGCATGAGGACCCCTCGTAACGGGATGGGCTCACAACCTTGAAGCCATCGCCGGCACAGTCAACTACGGCTCCTCCGGGATGCTACCTTGACTCGCTTCGAGTGCTCCGGCACAAGGACTCACCACGGGGATAGGCAACTCCTCCAGGACACTATCTCCGCCAGGGAGCTCTTCAACTCCCTTTCCGCCAGGTAGACGGCTCCTCCGGGATGCTACCTCAGCCGGCCAGGTAGACGGCTCCTTCGGGATGCTACCTCAGCCTACGGAATAGGCGACTCCTCCGAGACACTATCTCCGTCAGGGAGCTCTTAAACTCCCCTTCTGCCAGGTAGACGGCTCCTTCGGGATGCTACTTGGCCTGTCAGGTAGACGGCTCCTCCTAGATCCTACCTTGACGTGCTCTGAGTGCTCCGGCACAAGGACTCACCCGCGGGATAGGCGACTCCTCCAGGACACTATCTCCGCCAGGGTGTCGTCCGTCACCCGGACGCCGTTTACATGCTCGCGCCCCTGCGTCTTATCATCGTGCCTTTGTCTCAACCCCTAAGCATTCCACGCTTTTGTAGGTGGTGCACGAGGTGGCTCGAGCCACCTACTCTTCATCATCATCATGCTTTGACGACCTCAACAGCTCGCCGGCCAAACAATATCAAAATCTGGCTAAGTGTTTATGCGTGCGGTGCACGCTCGGGTTGCCCCTCTGCGCACACCACACGCAGGGGGCTTATGTTCCCAACCTATTCTGGTCGCACTCAAAAGTCCACTTGGAGTCCCATTGTGCATGACACATCCGCACAAACAACAGTCATTTTTCAACGCTCACAACAGATCAAAGCATGCACGCTCAAGTCACGTGCACTTACTTCTTCTTCATGACTTCGTCACCAAGAAACTCATCCTTGCGCGATGCCTCATGACGTCGCGACCATCGCATGTCGCACGTCGCCCGTCGACGCACCATGGCACTTGCCCAAGGAGGTTGGCCTTGGCCTCCCCCTTGGGGTCGGCCTTGGCCTTCCCCTTAGCGTCGGCCTCGGCCTTGGCCTTCCCCTTGGGGTCGGCCTCAGCCTCCCCTTGAGGTTGGCCTTAGCCTTCCCCCAAAGGTTGGCCCTTGACTTCCATACTTAGCATTTTCACTTCTCTTCAAGGGACCATGCATCAACCTAGCGACGTCCGTCGTGCATCACCTCACGGATGTTCGTCCATCAACCTCGCGACGTCCGTCGTGCATCACTTTACGGACGTTCGTCCATCAACCTCGCGACGTCCGACGTGCATCACTTTACGGACGTTCGTCCATCAACCTCGCGACGTCCGTCGTGCATCAACCTCGCGACGTACGTCGTGCATCACCTTACGGACGTTCGTCCATCAACCTCGCGACGTCCGTCGTGCATCACCTTACGGACGTTCGTACATCAACCTCGCGACGTCCGTCGTGAGTCGACCTCGCGACGTCCGTCGTCCACCAACCTCGCGACGTCCGTCGTACGACGACGTCCGTCGTACGACGACGTCCGTCGTACGACGACGTTCGTCGTACGACGACGTCCGTCGTACGACGACTGCATACCATCATTTCCAACTTTGTCATTACTACATATTGCATTCATCATCTCGTTATGACAAGTACACTCAGCTCAAATCCCACCTTCGGGACACCCGACGCGTGCCCGTGCACTGTCTCCGTGACGTTTGTCGTCGCGCCCATGCGCCATCTTCATGATACGTGCCCCCGGCACCAAGTATAGCTCCGCGACGTTCGTCGCCGCGCCCGTGCGCCATCTTCATGATACGTGCCCATGGCACCAACTATAACTCCGCGACGTTCATCACCGCGCCCGTACGCCATCTTCATGATACGTGCCCCCGGCACTAAGTATAGGTCAGCGACGTTCGTCGCCGCGCCCGTGCGCCATTCTCATAATGCGTGCCCCCGGCACCAACTATAGCTTCGCGACCTTCGTCGCCGCGCCCGTGCGCCATTCTCATCATGCGTGCCCCCGGCACCAAGTATTACTTCGCGACGTTCGTCGCCGCACCACTCTCATGATATGTGCTCCAGCACTGGGGGCTTGCGTTGGCACCCCTATGGACCATGACCCCCGGGTCACTCTGAGATAGGAGCAGGTCTTCGGAGGGCATCACGCCTAGTCCGCCTGGCAGTTGGGCGTCGGGTCTTCCCCACCACTGCCAGGCCTGTGGGACTCTACAATGGCTTGAATTGGAGGCTAGATCAAGGGGTTTCTCTGGCCACACCGACGCTGTGGGAGCCAGTCTTTCCAGACAGACAGAGCGACGCTGTACGGGGCAGACCGGGTGAATATGCGATTCGACAGTCCACGGAGCACCTACAGCTGTGGACCCCCGGTGACGTGTCACTCCCGCGGAGCGCCACATGTCGCGTGATGACATCATCATCTCAACCTCTATAAATAGAGGTCTTGAGAATTCATTTAGGGGGGGACATTTTCAGAACACTTTCACTTTCTCACTCTAGAATCCTAGAGAGAGAAACATACAGGACCCTGATTTTGGACATAAGCATCAGACTGTGACTGTCGTTGTGTATTCACTCTGCGCCATCGCCCTCGCAGCACTGCCACCCTCAAGCTCTGTCTGGGAAGCCATTGGTCTCTGTCCTTGCTCCGCCCTTGCTGTGTCTCACATCATCACACTTGGCATCCGAGTCGGACTGCATTCCTTGTGGCACCTCTACGTCGATTGCGAACCCACTTTTCTTGGCATCAAATATATATGATCTAATTTTTCTTTAAAAAAAAAGTCAATGTGCATTACTTGGCTTGATAGGCATATGATAATATGAAGCTTGGACTTGCTTAATATTGGCGCAAGAAGAAAATAATTCAAACTTGAACATAACTTGAAACTCAATGAGTTTTTAAAAGAAAAAGATAGATAAATAAAAGTTAAAACAACCCCAGACTTGACTAAAAGTTTGACTCCATTGAACGGGCTCATTTCTGATTTCATCAATAGGTGACTACAATCTTTCTATATTATATTTTTTATGGCACGGGACAGATATTTTAGGATAAGACTACTTAGATTTTATTTTTTTATTAAATTGACACTCTTTGACATGTCAAATAGTGTCATTAATGCATCTTTAAGGTACCAAAGAATATGAATTCAGCAAATATCTTGCCAATTCAAACCCACTCCAAAGTGATCGAGTTATCATATGGAGTAATTTTGAAGCACACTCGACTACAATAAATGAGACTTTTCTTTGTCAACTCAGCTTAACACTTCTTTCTTAGTCTTTTGAGTGACTTATTCTTGTTAAGTGTATATTTTTCCTTGACAGTTTATTTTATCAGTCATTTGTTTGAATAAATAAAGTCACCATTTCAGATTTTAGAACTAGAAATTAAAAATGGTGCAAGCTTCAACTATCCTTGACCAAAGACAGCTTAGGTGGATTTCAGCCGTAAAGAGACTCGCCCTTTACTGTTCAAGAAAGGGTTTGTCTTTCTTGCTATTGTCATGAGGTAGTGGGCAACTTGATTATAGACAAAGCTCAATGAGTCAAATGGGAAGAGGTGCACTGAACTTGCTTAGGCAACTTGTCTTGGATTTGTTCTGTACTGTGCCTGTTTCTTACCTATAGGTTCAGAGTCCATGGCCTAATCCAGATGACATGAATTCGGCAACTTGTAGTCTATAGAAGTCATTGGTTTGATCACATCAATGCTCTGGACTGTGGGGCTCCTCTGCTCTCATTTTTTCTTTTTAGCCATGTGAGGGGGTTGTCTCAGACAAGAAAGGAAGAGTTACTCCAGAATAAGTGAAAGAGAAGAAGTTGTAAAAGAGAAACCAATTAGCCAAATGCAGAGGGAACAAGGGGTAAGCATTATGCAAAGTATTTCCTACGTTGAAGTTTAAAATTTAGTGCAGTCATGCTTAAATGATAGCAGATCAATTGCTAGCACGAACAACTTTACTTAAGTTGTCAGCGCTATTTAGAAGTTCATTCGTTGAAAATGAACGGACTAAACTTTCACCATTCACCACATTATATAGAGGAGAGTGAAGTTTAACACATTGCCACCCCCAACCCAACCCCAATTTGCATATGCTTTCTACCGACTCATTGAATCTTTTTGAGACATTTAAGTAAAAATGCTCGTCCGCTACATTATATAACGGACACTAAAAATATACTTAAATAAAAAAAAACACGTTTGACTGGTCCATCTACGATGAATGAACGATCAGATCGCGTTGACAATTTATCTTAAGTTACTGACCTTTATCACGTCCTAGTCCAACAACGTAACCATGTTGATGAACCTCGTAAAATAACTCGTCGTGTTATAACCGACTCTGGAAAAGTAAGTGCCGTAATTGATGGGTTAACCCTGCTCAAGTCCACACAATAATCCACGACAAATAGATCAGCCCGGAATTGTATCTCTTATTTCTGCTTCTAAATGGAACCACACTCCAAGTTAGAAACAGATTCTGTTTGGGAGAGCTATCTACTGATTGATTCCCACAACGAAACTTAAGAGAAGATTATCAAGAGACGGTAGTATAAAGTGCTGGGCCTGGGCCCGAGAACAATCAATGATCCTTCAGGCAGTTAATGGGACGTGATGAGTGGTCAACGCTCGCACTTAACATGCGAGAAGGGTGTCCGCCCAAAGCCTGTTACGACATTGGGCCGCCTCCTTCGTAACCAATCTGATCCCAACATCCAAGAAAACGTAAGAACTGCTGCAAGAAGGAAATACAAAGTCATTAGTTCGATTTGTTTTGCTTGATGAAAAATGTTTACAATCTCACGTAAGTGGTATACCCTGTTGATGGAAACATGGGAAAGAAATTTTTTTTTATGGTATTATGGTTGTAACGGCTAGTGGCTGAGTTAAGGGTGGGTATATGTTAATCTTTTTTTAATTATTATTTTAGATCGAATAATTTCCTCCGTCAATTCTTATATTTTCTTTTAATTCATTACACAAGAATAATTTATTTTTTAAATTAAAATTTTAATATTTTTTTATATATACTTTTTTTTTATTTTTTGGGCTAATTACACCTATGTCCCTGAGGTTAGGGGGTAATTACAGTCAAGGACACAAAGTTTCAAAATGTAACATTCCGTGACCAAAAGTGTTTCAAATGTATCACCCGTATCCATCCTTCAGGGTTCCGTCCAAAAAGTGTACTTTTTTTATGATGTCATCGATACGTATTTTTAAAATGACAATGCTACCCCTTGTACTGTATTTTGGTATATTTTTTAAAAAAATTTTTATATTAAGATATCAAGCCTTAATTAAAGATTAAGGTAATTCAATTCAATTTTCAACTCAATTAGGGTTTCAATCTACCAATTAGGGTTTTAAAACCCTAATTTACAAACCCTAATTTTCAAAACCAATTAGGGCTTCAATTCATCTTCAATTCAATCTGCAATTCAATTCAATCTTCAACTCAATTAGGGTTTCAATCTACCAATTAGGGTTTCAAAACCCTAATTTACAAACCCTAAATTTCAAAACTAATTAGGGCTTCAATTCAATCTTCAACTCAATCTGTATTTTGGTATTCAATCTTCAATTCAATTCAATCGCCGAAGGTCAGGGTGCAGCGCCGGGGATGGGGGAGGAAGGTCGGGGTGCAGCGCTGGGGATGGGGGAGGAAGATGGGTTACAGCGCAGACGGGGAAGGGGGAGGAAGATGCTTCGTCGAGCCTCTGCGAGCATCGCGCCGAAGCCACCGTGCTGCTACACCGCTGCAACTGCCGAAGCCACCGTGCTGCTACACCACTGCAACGGGCGATCAACTCCGGCGCTCCTTCCGATCTACCAGTGAAGGAGACGCCGGCGACGGGGAAGGGGAAGGGTAGGGGCAACGGGGAAGGGAAAAGGGTAGGGTGGGGGTGACGGGGAAGGGGAAGGGGTATGGTGGGGGCGACGGGGAAGGGAAAGGGAAAGGGAAAGGGGTAGGGGGAGGCACAGGCGAGTGGGGGGGGGGGGGGGGGAGACAATGAAAAATTAGGGTTTCATGTGGTCCCAGGGGCAAATAAGGATTTTAACTTTTATTTAGGGGCAACTTGGTCTTTTTGTCAAAACCGTTAAGTATTTTGATATTCCGTTTGTCAATGGACATAAGTGTTACATTTTGAAACTTTGTGTCCTCGCGTGTAATTACCCCCAAACCTCAGGGACATAGGTGTAATTAGCCCTTATTTTTTTATTCAATTTATCTTGTTTTGGGTTCACTTTTTTTTTTACTTTTTTACTCAGATTATTTCTTCACATTTAACATTATACTAATTAATATTTTTTCTTTGACCACTTTTTTTTTTCTCTAAAAGATAAAATGAAAAATATACGATATGTAACATAATTTCTTAGTATGCGTGCCAAGTTAAATGTGATCGATTTATATGGAATGGAAGGTGTACAATTTATATGATGGGTTGATATGAGATTAGAACATCTGGATTGTTGTAATTAAGATTACAGTAGACATGTTGCAATTCTAGTCACAGCTGAGCCTCCTGATCAAAATTGGGCGGGCGTCCCAGATGATGCCACATTACCAACCCATTTAAAATTGGCCCAAAACACATCCAAATGGCTGCGTAAAGAGCAAACATCTTCTGGCATGAAGTCCAGAGAAGCACCCCGATTTTCTCCATCTAAAATGGACATGCCAGCGACAAAAAATAGTCGGACGCTAGAATAGAGCGTCTCCCCACACCCATTGCCCCATGTCGCAATTACCCGATTTCTTCACTCTTTCTCAATAATAGATTTGCGACTGACGACATGTCTACATATTGGCAACGACATAGCCGGACGAAACCATCTCCCTTCTCCCCTCTCACGTCCACGGTGGCCACCGATCTGCATGCCACCACCATCTTACCTCAAAACCGACCACCTTCACCACTAATTCTATTCCCACCATCAACACCCTAGATCTACAGTCTACACACCATAACTCAACTACCGAACCCACCATCCTACAATCTTACCGCCAACCCCCAATTCACTCACCCACCATAACCACCGTCCCTCGCTCAAATTACAAGCGGACAAGCACCACCAATCTACCCACCATCACCCAAGGACCCACCATCGTCCCTTATCCACTTGCCGAACTTTTGAAAACCCACAATTTTACCACCCACAAGAATGAACGAGAAAGACGAGCTGATTTCAGAGAAAGGGGGAGATGGATTTCTAGAGAGAGAAAAGGGTGTGAATGTGTATGTGGGTAGGTGGGTGGGTGGGTGGGAAGGGCAGTTGTTTGGACGGTAGGTTGGTTCGGCCGTTAGCTAAGCAGTCGTTAGGCCAATTTTTAGTGTGTTGGTGACGTGACATCATCCGGGATGTCCGTTTTGATTGGACAGCTGTAACTAATTACTGTATCTCTGATATAACCCTAATCACATCGGAGGATCGGGGTCGCACGCAAACCTCTGCCACGGCACGCTAATTCTTTTTGCAAGTCATTTAGGTTAATTGGTGTCGAAACCACCGATTATTTTTCTGTCGCTCTCGTGCCATGTTTCTTTCTTTTTGTCTACTTATTATCGTTACGATTGGTAGAATTTTGTGCAAAGCTAATATATATATATATATCAGTACTAGTTCAAATAGTAGCCTTATACCTACAAACAGTTTATGGTATAGAAACATTTCAGGAAGAATGTCAGTTAGATTCAATAATGGTATAGTTCCTCTTCCTACTTTCTCTAAATCTGCTTTCTATTCCGCTGAAATCTTTAAAAAAATGATTTTCAAGTCTAATCGGAGCATCAATATGTTTAATAATGTCTATATTATTTTTTTTGTTTTATGCATTTAGTGCATGCTTCTTTATAACAGATATTGCATTTACATCTAACTTTGATAGCTGAATACCAATTGTATATATAGCATGGGCACCAGTTTTTGTTAAAGCATAATCGATTAAAATCTAGCTAAGGGTCTTAGAGGTAAGCATAATCAAATTTTTTGAACAAAAGGAACAGAGTCTCTCTTATAACAAGTAAATGCCATATGATCTCTAAGTCTTAACTTATATTAGGCCTATATGAATGGCCGGAAAACACAAAGTCCTCGGCTAGACCTGAAAACCATTTTTTGAAGAAAGGCTAGCATATCAAAGACAAATATTTCAGCAGAATAGAGAGCCGATTTAGAGAAAATATAGCAAAAACTTATGATTAGAGAGAGTCTGATTTGTAGTTTAGTTTTCAAAATTTTTTAGGATGCTAGTTAAGACTTCAACTAGATAAAATCTCATGCTATGTTGAGCTATCAAAGTGTTCCTTTTAGATTTTTTTTTTAAATAAACTCCCAAGAACTTTAGGAAGAGAAATACATAATGCACATAATCAGGTCAAAGCATCAACCGATTATTACATACCATCTTTAGGAGGAGTATTTGAACATGTTATAGACATTCTGGTAGCTAAATGTACAAATATACAAATAACCAAACAATCTTCCACAAACACCATTGTAGATTGTGAAAACTGCAATACCCTTATTAAAACTATATAATCTGAATTAATAATGTCTAATTTATAATATATTTTATTTAAATCACATCGTTTGATAGGATCTTCTCCTATAAAAGGTAGCCTATCTATTGCAATCTTTTTTGAAAAAAAGATAATGGATGGTTTGTCAATACCATGAATGCTCTAGCTATATATTTTAATAAACTCAGAGATACAAAAAAGTAATTGTGCCTTTGTACCAGCAGGGGTTTAGATGATTTCCAACTCCTCCTACCATTGCTTCAAGAAAATGTTTGAAAACTAAGGCCACGTTTGACGCAGCTTTTTTTTCAGTTTTGGAAACTGGAAAAAAAAAGTGCGTTTGGTAACCATTTTTTTTTTCCTTCTCCAATTTAAAAAACCAGTTTTTAAACTACAGAGTAAAAAAAAAAAACTCCAGAAACTGGTTTTTTTTTTTCACTTTTGTTTTTTTTTGGAGACCACCACCAACACCCTCCCACCGCTGGCAGCCACCGGCGACTGTCGGCGCCACCTCCGGCGGCCGGCGACCACCGGCGACTGTCGGCAGCCACCTCCGGCCGCCGGCAGCCAGCTGCCACCGCCGGCAGCCACCTTCGGCCGCCGGCCTCCGGCAGCCACCAGCCACCGCCGGCCACCACCACTGTCGACCACCGCTACGCCCCACCACCACCACCGCCACCGCAAACCACCCAAAAAAAAAAGTCAAAATAAAAAGGGTTACCAAACACAAAAAAAAAAAAGGTTATCAAACACCCACTTGTTTTTGTAAAAAAAAAAAAATTAAGCTGCTCTTTAAAAACTGAAAACCTAAATTTTTTTTTTGTCAAACGAACCCTAAGTTTAACATTAAGACTAGAGAGTTTTGCTCAAAGCTAAAAAAAAATTATTAAATACAAATTGATCTTGGAGCCTGGAACTTTTTCTTGTTGACTTAAGTTTTACACTTTGTGACAATTTCTGTCACCGAGCAAATTCTTTTGTGACGTGGTACTGCAGCGTTTTTTCTGCGAATTACTGAAAACAAAAGATTCAATATGTAATGTTGTTTACGTTTCCAGTTGACAATATTACAATCAAAATGAGTAGAAAGGGAACACCAGGGCCTCCATCTTTTATTCCAATATAGAATATATACCCATATATGCGTGCAGGTGTGAATAAATTAACACACTAGACGGGTATATATACAAGAGAATACGAGTTAACGTTAAGAAGTACTCAAGAAACCAAAAAAATTCTATTAAGGGAGAGCTCTCGTCACGTAAGGGGAAGCTCCCGGTGCGCCTACCTAGTGCTGCGTTTCTCACTTCTTCTTGGCTTTTGCTTGTGACAGGAACCAACCTACTCCAATTCGTCAACTCTTCCAACGAATCTCTCTCCTCTGAAGAAACTTGGATTATCTGATCATGACTTGGTGATGGTAAAACTTCTCTTTTGGGTTGGAGATTTAATTGTCATATCTTCAAATCTTACTCTTCTTATCAGAAGGTGAAGCAACATCACTAGTTTCAAGATGCACGTATCCATCTTCTGCTTATCTGCATGATAGAGTGTCTGGAGGCGAATCACGCTACTATGCGTGCCCGTCATCTTTCCGAACTCTTCACTGTGAAACAGGAAATGCATACTGAATGATCATCTAGTCAGATGAATCTTGCACTGTTGCACAATTTAAATGCGGATAAAGATGAGTGGATGCTCGACTTACCCAGTGTTTGCCCACTCTCCAACCGATCCGATGCCTTGATGGGCTCTGTTCAAATTGCCACCAAAAGTTGGAAACATCAATGATTACATTTGAAGTCAATACAATAAACATTAGCACTACAATTGAATAGATGGTACGTAGTTTTACTTTGGCATCAACTTTAAATAAAGGGCAAGTTTGGTTCGCAGCATAGAGGCCAATGGAGAAAAACTTTAATAATAATGCTAATGCAAGAGCAACAGCGAGATAACAGAATAAGAGAGTCAGCAATGAAAATTAGGTTTAATTTTTAAAAGTGGACACAGCAAGGACAGACAAGAACAGTGAGAGCGCAGAAATAGTTCACTGTACATGGTAGTATTCTTAGCTACTGGGACGAGCCACCGGAGAGTTTCTTCCATCTCCGCTTTGATTTGACGGACTGTCAGCTGCAAATACAACTTTGTGCACTTAAAAAGAGAATTGAGTCATGAAGAAAACGATTTAGCAGAATCCAAATCTTATGAACTACAGAGGAAAAAATCAGACCCAAAGCAACATTAACTAATTAAATCCAAAGAAGCAAGCATTACAGGAAACTGTAACAGAGTGAGGAAATACCTTATCATCAGTATCAACTAGTCGCAGCCGCGAAAAAGCTGTCTTGACACTAGATGGCAACCCACTATATAATGTGTCCCTCATATTGGGAGGGAGGGAAGTAGCATGAAATGCCTAATACTCAAAACTGAACCACATTAAAGATTATGAAGAAACAAGAGACCATCACACTAGCAGCTCACTGACCCCAAACAAATCACAGACCACAAAAGAACCGGAAACAAAGATGAGGACTTACGATGTCATCTATTTGGGTGATTATCTTAGCATAGTGTAACGCAAGACCAGCTACACCTAGTCTTTCTATTCCGTCATTGACAGACACTGTTACACCTGCAACTCAATAATCACGAGGGGAGAGGAAAATCAGATGCACACTTCAAAAGATAAGTATTTGACCCTAAAATAAGCATCCAGATTTTGAGAAGGTTTATAAGACCAGTGGCTGATAATTTTTGGAAATGGAACAATATATTATGATACCATCTCAATGGAGAAAATGCTTGAATAACGTTGAAAATCTCATAACTGAAACAACTGCAACCAAGGATCAACCCACTCTGTTACCATGTTGGTCCACTCAACCTGAAAGATCTCAAGCCTACTATCTTTCCATGAACACCGAATGAGTTAATTTCTCCTACCATTGTCTCCAAATGCTTCCAAGATTGCTTGATGTATGAAGGTGACAATTTCAACAAGCTTCTCCACAACCTGAAAGAATAAAAACGTGTTGATTTTGCTATTGCAACAGAGAATGGTGATTCTTAATCATCTTCGTCGCCTTACTAAGCGACCTGATCCAGTTTCTTCAATGGCCCGTCATAATACCTCTATGAAACTTAAAACAATTTTCAGCCCAGTATTATTTACAAGAGGAAAGGCACAAAGTACAGAACAATGATCTGCGCTGAAGAAAATAGCATCAGCATAATGATCTGGAACCCAACATGTAATACCATATGATATCAGTTGTTTACCTCAACCATACTTTTAGACCAAAGAGATTTCTTTTTCAAGTTCCTTGCAACTTTTCTTCGATGTTTTATCTCACTTTGTAATTTCTTGAGACTCTCTCCTACAATTACAGAAAAAGAAGGTTTTTTTAATTTAAAGGATCTAACCAAAGCAGCACATGAAAGTAGCACAAGGAAACAATAATTAAATGGTCATATGATAACTAAATCCACATGTTTATGTTAGTTCAGAAAGGAGCAGAGGAGATGCATCCGGAAACAATCAAATCATGAAGAGTAAACCACTGTCATTCAACCTATTATTATCAAGAAAATAGAAACTCCGTTTTCGTTCTTACTGGATGTTATTTAAACAAGCACATAATGTTAAGTTACCACTAGCTCTAAAAGCTTAACAATATTATCATGCCTAAACTGCCCCACACGTGCAAGCCCCCCAATTGCACGTGGAGGGACAAATCAAGTTGCAACACCACCAAGTGCACAAAATAACATGCATATAGCAGCAACTTAAAGAAGGACCAATTCAAGGGGGAAGAATTGGAGACAAGACCTTGCCAAAATAACGCTCTGATACCTTGTCAAGTTACCATCTGCTCAAAGCTTACGCCAATAGAGAATGACTCCAAGAATGTTATTATACGTAACTTCAAATTCAGAGGCCAGCAATAATTTATTCACGTACAGTTTAGAAGGTCATGCATGCCATGCTTCAAAACAGCTAATTACCCACGTCTATGCAATCTATTAAGAAATATGCACTTGACTAAGAGCCTTATTATAATGAAGGAATTTAAAAACATATCATGATTGAAGGGTTTGAGATCTATACTAGAAGAAATTCTATTCGCACATGGATCAACTAAGGCAAATGTCCCATCCACATTCCCATCCGAGAGGTATCTGGAGAATAATCCCGCTTAATTTCACCGGCGTTCAAGTCTGAATTCTATCACATTGGTCACAAATGGGCACCCCTACATTCCTATTTTCAAGTTTAAGGAACACATCACTATTCTCAAAGAACACAATATACTGCAAGCATCGTCACTGCCATCAAGTGCAAACTGTGCTTGCTATACTTTCGGCAACATAATTAATTATTCCAAAATTCCTATGGCGAAAAATCTGGCAGCCTAGTGATCTGTACAAGGGGAAAGCAAGTAGGCAACTCCCTTTCTTTGACTGGCGGGCCATCCCACATTAATACAAACGTCAATTCCATGATGAAGCTTCTTTTGAACTGATTGGATATATTTCTCATGACAAAGCGGATATTTCTATAGACCAGCTTTATCCATGAGCGTTCTTTTGCATGAAAAGAGGAGATTCTCTACAGTTTCGATATATAATGTACCATCAAAGAACTTATGCAACTAATGCTTCCCTCTCTATTTTGAGACAGCACATAGCTGTCACATACTTATGCCTCAATTATTCCCCAGCATTTAAATAATGCTGAGATAAGAAAATAATCTCAGTATCCTCGTGCAACGCACAAGCAGAACAACTAGCTATTTGTGTAGATAGATCCAGCTTTCCCACCTCTATGGCATACAATGTGATTCGATTCTATTCCGACTGTCACATGTCGCAATATGCAAAAAAACAAATAGCCAGCAACATGGAATATAGGAAAACACCCAGTACCCACTAAATGATTGCCAAATGCATCAGCCTCATACAATATCACGTATTACAAAATTGAGCAATTCAAGTTTCACCATGACATACCTAAAACCGATTCTAAATTTATATGTTTCAAGTGTGACAAGTAAACAACGGTTTACCAGAGATTTGTCTATCTTGATTCATCGGGCAACCTCCATTGACTATTATGATAAAAGATACTCCCTCCGTCCCTAAAAAACTTATCATATTTCCTTTTTGGGTCGTCCCACAAAAATTGATCACTTTCAAATTAGGAAAGATTCTGTAGGTATTTTTACATATTTACCCCCTTTATACTTTTTTTATTCTATTTCTCTCACCACCTTTAATTCTCTACCAACTCATTTTCTCTCTCCTGGCCCACCACTTTACACTTTTTTATTCTATTTCTCTCTCCACATTTAACACTCTACCAACCAATTTTCTCTCTCATGGCCCACTCTCTTCCCCCCTTCTCTAAAGGGTAAAATAGGAAAGATACACAATATATAACCTAAATCCTTAATATACGTGCAAAGTCAAATAGATCGGTCTTTATAGGACGGAGGAAGTAGTTGACAAGATAATTCAACCACAAATACAATGTCTAGTGAAATTAATTTCTCAACACGAAAGTATCTATGTCTGACCTCTTTGAGGGAGAAGCAGAGACTCCACTTCCTCAAGCTTTTTTGTGTAATGTTGGTTGGATCTGTCCAAAGCATTTAGTTCGTGATACAATTCCTACACATGTAGAGCATCTTATTGTCATGTCAATGAGTGCATAGACACGGTGCAAAATGTAGACCTCTTTTGTTTTCTTGGAACTATCAGGTTGATAACTCAAGGGACATACATGTACCCAAGGAAATAGAATATATATGTACTTTATTCACCAAATTCTGGCCATTGCAGATCCTTCTAAAATGTGAAATGGTTTTTAAAATGCTGTGCATTGTAAAAATAATCCAATCACGATGAATAGAAGAGCTGTTGAGGAAAACGAAGTGTACATCATTCCCCCCCCCCCCCCCCCAACCCACCAAAAAAAAAAACAAAACAAAACAAAATCCCAACACCCAAAAAAAAAAGAGAAAAAGAAAGGAAAAGGACAATAAGCACGCACATAATAGAGAAAATAGAAAGGGAAAAGAGATGATGCAGAATTGGTATGATGGAAAGCCAATGAATATCACGTGTTAAAGTTAAACCACGTGTACCAATTTTACCAGATCCTTAGAGATGCCATTACAAACATGGTCGATATAACCATGCACCACATGCCCAAATCACAAAAGCAAAGATATTTTATTGGCGAGTAATTTTGAAATGCCGATAACATATCTTATTTTAAATGCCCAAAAGACCCACATGCCCAAATCACCGAAGCAAAGACATCTTAGCGATGTCTATGGCTTACTTCAAGTGAGGTATGATTGTTTGGACGAAAGAGTGGTGTCCCAGTTAATGACGCATAGATGTACCGACGAGGCATGATGACACAAACACAGAAAATGTTTGAACAGCATTACATAAGACTACCGAAGAATTCATTCATCCCAACAATAATAACTGCAAGTTCCATACCCCCCGCTATCTAAAGCACATACACTAACATTCTTATTTAAACATAGATGGCAACAGTATCATTAGAAACATGCATTGGATGTCTGAAAAGGCTGAGGCAAAGCATTTTTTTATTTTAAAAAGTACCGATGATGAAGACAACATGCAGAAACTCACTATGCAGTTAGCAGAAGCTATAAAAACAGGAACTTACGGAAGTATGCTGCATCAGAGTGGTCAATTCTTGCATTGTCCTTTCTGCCTCTTCTCTAAGCTGTCTATTGACTACAAGGTCCGAATCGAATCTGATGTGTTAAAACCATTATAACTTTAATTTGACGTCTAAGAGAATAGCGGCAGGTCAATCTTATGAAATATTAAGTATCCAGCTCACGTTTTGAAATACTTGCCCAGGTTGTGCCACTGTGGATCTCTACATAGATCTCCAAACCTGTTTACTTCCCGGGAGAATACATCCAATTCTTTCCTACACCAGGCAGAAACATGTTATCAAGACAAAATGGCAAATGATGCGACTCACAAGGTAAACAAGAAAAGCCAACTCAAAGGTATATTATCTTGACATGGATAACCTTTTGTCAGCAGCTGCAATACATAGAAGCTCTTCTATATCTTGAGAAACTAACTGCCGTACTCCTTCCGAATGTAGAATCTCCTCTTTAAGGAACCGAACATTTTCCTTAGAAAGAGTTTGCAACAAATTTGCACCCTTAGCGATGGTATTAGCGAATTCAAAGGCAAGGATAGAAATTTTATTCTCTGTGGAACCCAGATTTAACATGCTGCTTCGAAGCGTATCAAGAACTTTGCCAGCTTTACCAAGTAATGAGCTCTCTTGAGATGCCTATCACAATGCAAGAGCAATTCCTACCTCAAAATTAGATACAAGGATAATACCCGAAGAAAATACGTCTCAATAAATATAGACTGCTCAGTTGAACATAATCTGAATATTAATGAAGCCAGATAGGAAAAATGCCAAGAGATGATTGATAACTTTTTGGCTAGCACTATGGCCGAAGCAATGTATTGCAAGCAGAAGCAGGTTGTACAATTCATTCTTCAGATCAAACATATAGACACAAATATGACAGCTAAAGAAGTCCCAATGTGTCATTCTGACATTTCAGTGACTAATCAACTACATCACCTGTTAAAAGACTAAGGAACATGGCAACACTCATCAATATAATCTTACATGACTACTTTTGGCTTCAACATGTGTCCAACTCATCTACCGTGCTTCAAGCTGTCAGACAGGAAAATTTACTGCATCATTTCTGAAAAAAAATTCATATGCATGCCAACTGCTGTAAACTTTGATCAATTGCTGCATGCTTGTTTTGGATAACTGAACTTTTGAAGCATTAACTAGATTCAGTCAGCTATACATACTCTAGCCACCGAATTTTCAAATGACCAATCTCGTACCAGGAGTCACCTCACGAGCTTATTTATCCTTTCCCACAACAAAATCACAACACTAACCTTTCTAGTATTCACTACATTCCAGTTGAAACTGTCTCTTTTTTCAAGCTACAGAAAGTTCAACTTTTAAAATTTCTGATTTGCTCATTCAAATAACTCGGCCATGTATGGCTACCTCAGAAAATACCTCTTTTACTACTGCAAGGCTTCAATCGTTACAGATGTAATATAGGAGGCTTTTAGTACCCATAGCCAGTCAGGGGCATCAAAAGGCATTCAGTAAATGACTTAAAGCAACCTGGAAAGTCAGAGAACGCCACTGCAACAAGTTTAAGATGCAGTATGACAAAACCAAAGATTGTACCTAAGCAGGGTGGTAAGTAGCAGATTTAATTTGGTTCCTCTGTTCAGCACCACCATTCTGTCCTAGAAGGTTATTGGTAGACTAGCTCAATTCTGCTCTGAACTGGTTGGCAAGGACTTTTAACACAATAAATGACTCTCATTACTTCATTTATAAATGCAGTTCCTCCCTCTCTTCTCCTCCTTTCTCCTATATTCTTTGGTAATGTCCAACTATCTCATCCTAAAGACATGAAACGTGTCAACATGTTCTCAACAAATGCTCGTCAATATCATTTTTTCTTGATAAGTGCTCAAATTGAAGCACATGAAGATGGTTCAAAAGCTTCTCTTTATTTGATTTCTTTGTTATGCGGCTTCTTTCTTTTTTGACTTTTGGATAAAATAACTCCTCAGATTCCCCCACTAATCAATTTACTCGTAGTCATCGTTGTTCTTTACTTTCAGGATATAGCTTTCCTTCATTGGCCACCGTGCACAATTTGCTTTCTGCACCCAGATTCCAGAAGAAAGTCAAGCTCGCCTTTCGGGAGACTTGGGTTAGAGATTCAATCCTCATAAGCCATGTATGTGAAGACTGAATTGCTCTAGCAAAAGACATAGTCATCCTATTCCACGCCCAGCCAAAATATAATCACAAGACTTGCATTCTTTCTTTTCTGAGCCAAGAGTAGCAACATTTCACAACAAAGATAATAGCAGCAGTAAAATCATACTAGTAGCACACATGTTATGGCGGCACAGCACAGATGTTAGTAGCACACCTATATCCTCACACAGAACGAAAATGAACCTAGGAAATGTAGGCAATACAAAGATTTAATACACTCAGAACATCAATTCAACCCAAATACCATATAACTTTTCGCGAATTCCTAAAATAAATTTTGCAGGATGTAAACATCAAATTGATCTCAAATAAGAATCACAAATAAAATAAGTATACTTTGACAGCTACGGTAAAAACGTGAGTGACGTCAACACTTACATGTACCGACTTAGGAAGTTGGTAAAATGTCAAATGCAAAAACTCAAGGTGTGAATACCCCTTTACTGGTTTGAATTCTGCTCTACGAATGCGGAGGTAGTCAAAGGGGACAATATTATGAAAGACGGGGAGTTGCATAATATACCTTGCGACCAGATAACACGAGGGAAATTCCGCTAATCGCCGAAGTCGGAAAATCCTCCGAGAAGTCCAAACCCATATGAGGCTCGTCAAGGTTCTTTAACGTCTTTAACTTGCCCGTGCTCATTGATAAACCCTGGAGATCTTCACACCAAGAGATCAAACTGAAGACCACCAAGTGACCAAAAGCGAAAAAAGTTGAAGGCGTGGTTCTAAGAATGGCACTATGGCCGCGTTAAGGGGATTTTAGGTTTTAAATGGTCCCTCCATTTTTGGATTGTTTCACTTTATTCCTTTAATGTTATATATGTCTGCGAATCATTTACCAGTCCTTCCATCCAGTCACAGAATGGTAAATTGAAAGTTCACTTTAAGCGCTGATTGCTAATTGGGACGCATTCATGGCGGATTGAAAGGAAAATTTCCAGAATAACACCATCTCCTACGCACATCGTCACATCTCCTGCTCTGTCTCCACATAATTGGTAGCTGACAGGCGACACTGAATAGAAAATTAATTCTTCTTTACCAATTTCTCTTGTACGAATCTCACAAAAACAAAATTCAAAACCACTTCAATTCAGCCCGAGTAACATGGGGGACCTATTTGAAAGCAAAAGTGGTGAATAGATGCCAGCCACTGCCAATTTTTCTTCCAATTTGCCACTCAGGCAATCCAATCATCACATGTAAATAATTTTTTCAATATTTTCAGCTTTGCTTTTTTAAGAAATGCCCCCCCTTCTTTGGTTAACATCACGTCAGTGGATTAAAAAGAGACTCAAAAGTTCGTAGACATAAACTTAAAATGACCCTCTTCTTTTAAATAGGTCAGTCATTAATTACTTCCTAACGTTATTTATATTGCTAACGCAATTTTTTACAGTAAGATAGCGTGTGAACACACATAAGTGTAAGTTCTAAAATACACTTCCTCCGTCTCACATGAATAGCCCACCGTTCGTTCTCCTAAAAACTCGTTCATATTCGTTCATATACTTAACGAACATAATATGAACACATTTTTAGAACTCGTTTATCAAACGAGCCGAGCATGAACATTCAAAATGGTTCGTGAATATGTTCACGAACAACTCGTGTATATGTGTTATACATATTTTCTAATGCAGTTTATGTGTCTAAATACAACTTATTATAACTTTTAATACTATAAAATCATTTTATCTCACTTAACTCAAAGAGAGTCCAACTACACTGATAGTCCAATAGCCCAATATTATAACTGCACTAAAAGGCCAGCAGCCCAAAAACCAACTACACTAAAAGCTAGCAGCCCAAGAGACACGCCTTTGTATCACAAGAAATGTCAATAGGAAATCTCAAGAGACGCGCATCAAGTACACTTTAGATGTGCACTGATCATCTCTCGTGAAACTTTTAAGGCTTCATCCTCTCATACATAGCCCCAGGCTACTGGATCTTCTCTCCTTTCATCTCTAGAGAACCCAATCAACGTAGACGCTCTCCGTCAATTGCTTCTTCTTCTACATCGCATCGCCTCAAAAAGAATAAAATGCAAGGTTGATTTTTTTTTTTCACTTATAGAGTTACTCTAGTCAATTTCTTCCATGTATGTTTTATTTTAGACGATCTAGTAGAGTTAATAACTTGCCAGATTGAAGGAGTATGGGATCTAGGCAAAATTAGGGATTTACAGAGAGATTAAACACGAACTAGCCGAGCTTTCGAGCTCGTGTTCAGCTTGTATAGTTGGATGAGTCGAATGCGAGTTTGATGGAAATGAACTCGAGTCGAGTTCAAACATTATCCTTTGGCTCTTCGACAAACTCGAGCCGAGTTAAAACATGCCAAAACTTAAACGAACCTAGCTCAAACACATGCATGTTTGGCTCAAACTTGGATAGGTATACAACCCTACCCTCAAGGAGTAAGTATGGCTAGCATTGTATACGAACTGAATT
The DNA here is from genome assembly GCA_033070095.1 of Escallonia herrerae. Lineage (NCBI taxonomy): Eukaryota > Viridiplantae > Streptophyta > Magnoliopsida > Escalloniales > Escalloniaceae > Escallonia > Escallonia herrerae. The sequence goes on along the minus strand of JAVXUP010000636.1, from coordinate 318,843 downwards.
CAAGCCGAACACGAGTGTGTTCGAACTCGGTTTGTTTATTTTCAATGATATTTGAGCTCGGCTCATGTTTGTTACGAGCCAGACATGGATATTTGAACTCGGCTCGAGTTTGTTAACGCAAAATTCAGGCTCTGCTTGGCTCGTTTGTCTAAGAACGCCGTCCGAATCAACCACCAGAGAAGAAGATGTCGTCGATGGATCTCTACTCTTTACAAAGATCGGACATTCGAAGACGTAAAAGATATCAGATCTGATCCGGATTAATGTGCGAGAGTGAGATTGAGAATGAGAGGCGTGCTTGAAAGTGATGAAGAGAAGGTGTGTGCATATATGTGGAGGAGTGTGTCTGTGTGCATATGTGCAAGAGCATGAGTATGTGGAGGAGTGCGTTAGAAAGAGTGGGAAGTTATATCTGTGAAGAAGAGCAGAAGGGAAGGAAGGAACATAAGTTAGCGCAGCTCGAGGATTAAGATCTTTAGGGGTTTTTAAATGGATTAAGAACATGGGCTACAGTTTTGGACTTTTTATATAAAATTAAGGTAGCGTTTGAAATCACTTCCAGTTTTGGTTTTCTGTTTTTAAAAAACCAAAACCAGATTAGTTTTATTTTTTACAAAAGAATGGGTGTTTGATTATCTAGTTTTTATTTTGAGTTTTTTCTTTGGTGGTAGTTTGCGGTGGCTCTGGTGGGGCATGGCGGTGGCTGCCAGTCGCCGACTGTGGTTGCCGACAGTAGCTGCCAAAGGTGAAAGTGTGGTGGTGGTCTCAAAATAGAAACCAAAACTGAAAATCCAAAATTCCTAAATGAGAGTTTAAAAAACAGTCCTATTTTAAATACTGATTTTCAAAACAGAAGGGGGAAAAATGAAAACTGTGTGGCAAACGCGTTTTTTTTCTTCGGTTTATAAAAACAGAAAACGAAAAGGTTACCAAACAGAGCCTAAATTTATGGCTTGGGCTGCATATAAAATTCTTTTTGGTATGATATTAGGCTTGAGATTTAAGCAAATTGAGTTTAGGGCTTTAAACATAATTGAAGGTTTTTTTGTTTATTAGACATAAAAAAAATAAATATAATGTATAAATGAGCCATTCACGAACATATTCGAGAACACTTTGAAGTGTTCATACTCGACTCGTTTAATAAACGAACTTTAAAATGATGTTCATGCTCGGTTCGTATATTATACAAACGAACATGAACAAGCTCTAAAGAGAACGAACAACGAGCGTTTCATGAACGGTTCGGTTCATTTACAACCCTAGCTATGGCTAGGTGCTTTTGCATTTGCGTTGGATGCTGCTAAATTTTGGTGTCAAATTTCGACAGCGACCCTTGAAATTTTCCTTCTATTCCTCATATAGCGATAATAAATTATCATGAAATGTTTCGAGTGGCTTTTATTAAGTGACGCTAAAAAATGCTATGAAGAATTATCGGTGAAAGTGTTAACAGAACAGTCACTAGAACACATTTAGCGGCTACTAATTGTCACTATATACGGGATTGGATGAAGATTTTATAACTCGGGTAGCAGCTAAAGTTTGTCACAAAATAGAGCTCGCTCTACACAAATATGAACATCCTTCGGTGCAGATGCTGTCTAGGAAAAAACTCACAGCTGAGTGACGCGGGGAAGCAAAGTAGGCTTGTCATCCCGAAGAGAGTAGCCACTAACCACCTCCCACATTTTGCTGAAACCGTAGATCGCATGGAGCCACCCTTCCAAGGTAAGAAGAATGTGAAGGTTTTGCTTTCGCTTTTTCAACAGCAAAATAATGTATGCCTTAACGACGAACCGGAGTAACTCTGTGAAGGACGAGAATTTGAATGCAAAAGATTCCGTTGTCGTCTATGGGTGCAAGCCTCGTTTTGGGTAGAAGGGTTTTGCGATAGACGTAATTCGCAAGGAGGGAGGGAATAATGAAATGCCCTTGGAATGGAAGCCATTAGCCAAAGAAGAGTAAGTCGAGTTTGAAGAGAAGAAAAAGTTTTAAGTTCTTTGGTGTTGAGATTAATTAAAATGAAAAATCAGTCTACTCTAAAGTTTTCCGTTATTTTAAGTATTGTTTAACAAGTCGATCTGGAAGACTATACTGATGATAAAAGCCTTTTGAGACATGTGCGAGGATGGGAGGCTTCTATGCTTTATACCAATATGCAAGGCTCTTGAAGCTGAGATGCATGGTATCTTGAATGGAATGCAACTGATCAAAAATATGGGGCTGACAAATATTATATTAAAAACAGACTCACAAGCGGCCGAAGAGCTCGTTATGGTAAACAACAACAACAGAAGATTCCACCCTTTAAACAATCTCATCAAAGATTGTAACTATCTTACTAGATTTACAAATTCCAAACTTTCACATGTATATAGAGAGGGTAACAAATGTGCACATCAATTAGCCAATATTGGTGTACAACAAGGAGATTCTTTTGTGTATCTCATGCAACCACATGAAGTTATTATCCCCAAAATTTCCCATGCTAGTTTGTAAATTGTTTTAACGTTATTAATTTTTGTTGCAGAAAAAAAAAAGATGTATATGCAGTTCCTTTACGTTTTATCATTTATAAATAATGACCCAAAAAAAAAGTCTAGAAAATATACCTATCCATATATATATGTATATAAATTTTCGCACAACACAGTACACGGATGTATATATATATATATATATATGTGTGTATATATATACAAGGGATAAGAATTTCAACTAAAAAATGCTAAACTCTAAAGGGTTTTATCAAAAAGTTGTATCTAACCCGTCCAATACATCTAAAATGCTAGCCTTTGCGTGTTCCAACTCCTTCCTCGGTGAGCTCCCGGTACTCCTACTTAGTGCCCAAATTTTTGTGTTTCTCTTTTTGGCCATCACAAATTCTTGGCTTTTGCTTACTCCGGGAACCAACCTTCTCCGCTTCATCACCTCTTCCAGCAAATTTCTATCCTCCGAAGAAAGTTGTACACCGTGGTGGATTCTACGATTAATGCTCAATGATGGCAGATTCAGTCCCTTGCGGGTTGGCGATCTAAATGGCAGCATTTTGGCTCCATTATCTCCGTTTCTTACTGTACTAATCAGACGGTGAAGCCAAGTTACCAGTTCTAGGATGTATCGATTCATTTTCTGCTTGTCTGCATGATAGAGTGTCTGGAGGCGTATTAAGTTACTATTTGTGCTTGTCTTCTTGCCGAACTCATTACTGCCAGACAAGAAAATCACACGTTAGATCATCTCACTATATAATGCTTGCACAATGTAAACACTGACAGCCATAATGGATTGCTGAAGTACCCAGTGTTTGCCCACTCTCCAACCCATCCAAAACCTTGATGCGCTCTGTTCCAATTGCCACCAACAAATAAAAAAGTCGATGGCATCAGTCAAAGTGCAGAAGTGGTAAGACGGAACAACAGTTGCTTGAAAACTCGAGATGATAGAAGTCTTATTTTCTTATAGTATCTCAACAACCATAGAAAGTTATCTGCTTTACATACTTGGTAGTATCTGAAGCTACTGGAACGAGCCACTGGAGAGTTTTTTCCATTTCCACTTTAATTTGAGGAACGGTCAGCTGCGAGCAAGCACCATGTGTGATGTGACTGACTTAAAATGTAAATTGAGATGTAATGAAGTTACAAAAAAACTCAATTCCACGATTCCAAAAGATCAAACAGTCAACGACAAATCAAGATCGTAAAAATAAACTCCAAAGAATTAACAACTAAAACAGGATGGAGTTGATTGCTTGACAGTACAAAAAAAACTACAACGGAGACGAGTGATGAAATACCTTTTCCTTGGCATCAGGTGTTTGCAAATGGGAACGTAGAGCTGCCTTGACACTACATGGCAACCCATTATATAGTGTGTCCCTCATATTGGGAGGGAGGGAAGTTGGGCGAGATGCCTAGATTTAATTGCAACTTCAGTAAAGATGAAAACAGAAGCGAAAAAAACATCAAAGCAGCCATATTATAACATGAAGTAAGCAAAATAGAGGTTGAACTCACTATGTTATCTATTTGAGTGATTATGTTAGCATAGTGTAAAGCAAGACCAGCTACACCTAGTCTTTCACTTTTGTTAATACGCTCATTCCCAAACAATGTCAAACCTGCAAAGCACGAACGAAGGTTATGAGAAGGGAACGTCCAAAACACACTTCTAAATTCAGTTATGAGAATAAAATGGCCCATAATATGAGATACATCTTATGACAAAAACAATGCGTGTAGGAAAAAGAACAGCATATTTAGATAAAATCACGATAAGAAAAAAGTTGAAGAGTTTTGAGAATCCCATATTGGAAAATTTAAGCTTTACAGTATTAGTACAACTGGATACTAGGTCCCGACAAAGATCATGAACATATTATCCTACCATTGTCTCCAAATGCTTCCAAGATTTCTTGATGTAAGAAGCTGACAATATCAACAAGCTTCTCCACAACCTATCATAGATACATAAAGATTAAAGGCTGTTGCTTCTGAGATTACAAAAACCTGATACAATGCTTAATATTTTCATCCTTGTTAAAAAATGATGTGAAATGCCTGTAAAATTAGTAAATTGAATCCAACACAATAATGTGTCACTACCATGCAAAGCGGGAAAGGCAGCTTGATAGCAGTTTAAATTAACACCACGAGGATAAAAGAAGACATAATCTCAAGAATGATATGGCATATATGAAGGAAATTGGAGCATGCACAGAAGTTTGCGATTGATCTTTATGCCACCAATAAAAAAACAATGTCCAGTTGTGTACCTCCTCCAGACTTTTAGACCAAAGAGATTTCTTTTTCAAGCTCCTTACAAGCTTTCTCTGGTGTTTCAGCTCATTTTGTAATATCATGAGGCTCTCTCCTACAATTACAGGAAAAGGTAGATTGTTAATTGAGATGATCTACCTTGCAATAGCACATAAAAGTAGTGCGAACAATATCAACGGCTAATGCTCGCATTCATAAAAATCGTATGTCTTTTTGTTAGTTTTTATTAGTTAGAGGAGCAAATGAATCGTCTCCAAAAGCAATACATGACATAAAGATGAGTAAAAGAAAGAACATTGTAACTCCACCAATTTTCCAATAATAATTGCTATTACTTTCTGACTGATAAACATCCTCCAGATGTAACTGAACCGAGGCATAAGTTCCACAGGCAATTATCCAAACCCATGGTTAGCTTGATACAAATTGCGAATCGAATGTTTTACAACATCTTATACTCATATCTATACCATGATGTAAGAGTAATTATGTGTTGTATGTATGGCTTCTACTCCAAAAGTATGGCACTTGTAAATATAATAGAAGTTGAAGTACCTCAAAATTCGTATGTTATTAAGACCACAGGTATAATGCATGATTATTGTCGACGCACTAGTAACTACTAAGAAGCACGGATGCGGGTGCAGATACGACACGGGTGCAGATACGGGGATACAGTATTTTTGAAAATTTTAGGATACGAGTGCGGCGGAGATACGGCAAATTTTATAATTATTTTTTTAATTATATACACTTAGTATTACATTTTTAAACAGTTTGAATCTCAATAATCATAATATATGTGTTTGATATATGTAAAAAGATATTAATATTCCAAACAAAGTAGTGAGTTTTTAAGTTTAATGGGCTCTTTCTTAAATTTTAAAGCTTTCAACCAAACTAGTGAGAATTTGTTAAGTTTAATAGGCTGTTTTATAAACATTAAAATTGTAAATTTGAAAAGAATAAAATTTTTATGTGGTATCACTTTTGTTTCTTTGAAGTACTGGAGTGGTTTATGTAATAACTTAACAATGAGTACTTAACAAAAAACAACCCACATAGATAACATCGACTGTTCTTCTTCTTCTTGTCTGGCTGCACGCCGCCGCCGGTAAGTCCTTCTCCTCCTCCTTCTGCTGCTTCTACTTCTCTCCAGTCTCCTCTCTCGTTAGAGTCCTTGCCGGTGGTCACCGGTGTCGGTGGACCAATCTGCTCGGTGGTCACAGATCGCCGAATACGCACCCGAGCCACACTCGATATTTTAAAAAAAAAATTTTAAGTTGGACATGCACCGGTGCAGCACTCGATGCGTACCCGGTGCCGGTGCTTCACCCTAAGTGCCGCACCCGTGCTTCATAGAGTAACTACTTTAAAGTAGCTCTAACTATCTAAACAAACACCCGATCCATTATGATCAAAGTTCAGCCAGAAGGCATATCATAGCTCGTATTTGATAGATCCATCATTTAGATTAGCTTCAACGCTTTTGGTTTGCTTTTAGAAAATTAATAACTGCATTCCACTTTTTGATGCATACACTCCATTGTTGCCACTAAAGTTCTTTAAGCAACACTTTTCAGGTTATTTAGTGACACCTTTTGATCTTCATTGAGGAAAGTGGAGTGCAGTTATCAATTCCCTACTTTTACTGTTCTCACATATTACTAAACTATGTTGTTTGCAATTTGCACCAATTCAAATTCTCTCGACTAGAAAAGAACTGATATCTTTAACATAAAGGAGCTTCTACTCTAATGTGGATGGCAGATATATATATACTTCCTCTTTTATAGGGTCTCTTAATTCACTCATTCATACTATTGAAGTCAAGATGTAACTCTATTAAATTAACCTCATTTGACCTATCTTTAAATCCATTTATTTTAAAACTACAACTCCGTATGCAACCATTACCCATTTCCAGGAATTTTCATCAGTGGAAACCAAGATGGTATAAGTGGTCTATCAGCACATTCACCCACAGACCTGGCTGCATTAAATTTTTTACATTTTCTTGCCCGAGTGAAACTTGAACCTCTAAGGACTTCCTTATTAATGATATTATGATTATGCTATGATAGTTACGATGTTCGTGCTCTAGAAGTGAGGCTACTGCCAGTTTATCCTGATGTATAGAGCTCTTTGGCAGACCGCCTCTTTCATCGCCTTCTTTTATTGAATGCATTTTACTGCTATTATTACTTGTTACTGGAAAACTAGTTTACGGGTAATGGTCAAGGATATTAAATGGATGACTAATTGTATCCAAAACGACTTTAGCAAGAGAAGATACTGTAGATGTCTGACCTCTTCGAGGGAGATGCAGAGACTCCACTTCCTCGAGCTTCCTTCTGTAATCTTGTTCAAATCTGTCCAGTGCATTTAATTCATGATATAATTCCTGCACATGCAGGACGAGTTAGTATATTACAGTTGATGGCCGTGAAATAAAGTAGACCTCATCATGGTAGTCTATACATACAGTGGAAGACCAGGTTGATAAATCAAAGAAACATACATGTACACAAAATTTGAATGGGTAGATATATCATCATTCAGTTCCTAGTCATAAAGAAAATCAATAGGTAAATATATCATCATTCAGCTCCAATAAATGAGCTGAGAATATCTGTTAACACAAACCAAATGCAGCAGTGCCACCACCCCAGCTCACATACGAGCGCATTTTTAATGATGAAGACATACACACAACAGAAAAAGGGAGACAAAAAGAAAATAAGAAAAGGAAAACACCAAGCACGCGATCTGCAGAGAAGCTCCCTTTTCTTTCTGTACCAAAAGAAAAGTTTGGAGGACAGTGTGGTGTCCCTGTTAACGATGCATAGATGCACCAACAAGGCATGACGACACAGAACAAAGAAAATGTTTGAACCTTAGTTGCAGGAAACTCCTAATAAGGTGACGTTTCTCTCTCGGAAACTCGCTTTTGCGATCCCAAGTTAGGAGCTCCATGGGATCTCGTCCCAAGCTACTATGGGAACTCGATCCCGTTAGCCGGATAGAGATGCATGGAACAAGTGAGAGAATACCTGAAAATCAAGCCCTTTTCAACTGAATTCCTTGTTTCTCTCCTCCTTCAAGTCCTTAAAGCCTCCTTGTCTGTTGTTGCTGGCTATGTAAACTATACTAAACAAATAATAATACTCTTTACTCATTTATTTATTCAAGCCGCTCCTACCAACCTTAGATTCTTCTTAGTGCTTAAGCTCCCCCGCCCCCGTTCCCGCTCCAGTCCCCGCCCCGCTTTGTGCAACTAAGGTTTGAACGATATTGCATGTAACTACCAAAAAATCAATTCATCGTAAAAATCGTAAGTGCAAGTTCAGACAGTATCCTCGCTATCTAAAGCACAAACGCTGAACCATTCTTATTTAAACATATCCCAGATATGGCAACAGGGTCATCAGAATCATGCATTACATGTCGAAAAAGACAAGAGGCAAATTGTTTTCTTATTGTATAATCAACTAGGATGAAGATAACGTGCCGAACCTCACTTAGCAGAAGCTTACAAAAAGGGAACTTACGGAAGTATGCTGTGCCAGAGTGGTCAATTCTTGCATTGTCATTTCTGCATCTTCTCTAAGCTGTCCATCAATTACAGGATCCGAATCCAATCTGATGTGTTACAACCATTTTAAAATTAAATTCAATGTCTAAGAGAATAGCGGCAGGTCGATTCTTATGAAATATGAAGAATCCAGCTCACCTTTCGAAAAAACGGCCCAGGTTGTGCCACTGTGGATCTTTACATAGATTGCCAAACCTGATTACTTCCCTAGAAAATACATCAAACTCTTCCCTACAGAAGGCAAATTATATCATGACATAACATGACACAGAACTGACAATACAGGGTACACAAGAAAAACCAACATCAGTTACCTTTTATCAGCAGCAGCAATACATAGCAACTCTTTTATATCGGTAGAAACTAACTGCTGCACCCCTTCTGAATGTAAGATATCCTTTTTAAGGAACTGGATATTCTCTTCAGAAAGAGTTTGCAATAAATTTGCACCTTTGGCAATCGTATTTGCGACTTCAAATGATAGGATAGATATTTTGTTCCCTCTGGAAGCCATATTAGATACAAATCCGCCGTTGACATTCAAATTTGACATGCTGCTTCCAAGCGTATCTAGAACTTCAAGGCCCACAGTGCCAGCTTTACCAAGAAATGAGCTCCCCTGAGATGCATATAGCAAAGCAATAGTATTTCCTGCTTCAGTATCATACTGTGCAAGAAATAATCCTATGGAGATGTAAATTTGACAATCCAGTTGGACACAATCTGAAGACTAATGAAGCCAGATATTACATGCCAAGGGAGGAAGGATACTCCGTTGATGATCGCATCCTTTCGTCAAGTAAATGAACAATGATTATCTTAGATGGCAGTTAACAATCCCAGTTTGGTCCTGCTACTGTCAATTCACTAAATAATGACCTGCATCCCGTCTAAGACTGAGGAGCAAAATAAGATAAACTCCAGAACTAGAGTTAAAAGTATCCACCCCAATCTCCTTTTAGTACACCCTCTGACAAAATGCAGGTATTTGATATCACACACTTTCATGCACTTGAGAAACATCAGGTACTAAAATGACAAAACCTAGGCTTCTAAAGCGAAATTTAGGGTGCACTCTAGTGCAAAATTTTGCAATTACCCTGATAAAAAGTCTGTTTCCCAAAGTTTTCTACTCGTTACTATGCTTCTACTAGCCAGGTACAAAAACTGCAAATTGCGGATGAAGTAAAGAAAGACGTGTTCTTATCATAAGTTGTGAGATTACAATTATCTATTGCATGCATCTTACAGATAGCAAAAACTTTTGAAGTTTCACTAGACTCAAACAACTAACGTATATCTACGCCTCAATTGTAACTAAAGGATTTTTAATATGATTTGTGGTGATATATCAAAGAATCTGCTTCCAAAACTTTAGCAAGATTCATCTCTATACAAGCTTATTTTCCCTTCTACCTCAACAAATCAGAACACTCTTTCCTGTTAAACAGCAAAGTTCAACTTCAAAACTTCTGACTCGCTAACCCAAATGGCATCATCAAGTGTTTCCCGGCATATCTCTTCGAGTGGAGCAAGACTTCAATTGTAGAGATCTTATAGAGGAGGCTATTAGTACCCAAAGACAATTCCAAGCGTCAAACTGACTTAAAAAATGACTTAAAGTAACCTGAAATTCTAGAGAAGCAGCTGAAACGAGCTTACGAGAGAAGTACATGAAAAATGCACTAGAATGTTCTTAAGCAGGTCGTGGTAGCCCGTTAGGTACCAACTTTACTGTAATTTCACAATGCTGCTGCCCCAAATAATAGCAGTTAAACATATCATAAAGCTGACGAACAGACCGGCATAATTATCCTCCATACTGTTTAACAACCATGCGATAAAGTGATCTCCTAATACCATTCACCTTTTTCCTCCTCCTCTTCCCCCTCTTTCCTTTCTCATCTTTGGTGAGCTCCGGCTATCTCATTCCAAAGGCATGAAAGTTCTCATCAGTTGCTAGTCGGGTAGTAGTTATGATTTTGTCTATCTGATTATCAGCTTTCTTAACTGATGATCCTTTACATCTTAGCACGATAGTCACACTTGCTACTGCCTAATAATAACAGCTGCAGTCAAATCACCCTACTAGCATTATACAATAGGGGAAAGTCGTTAGGGCCAAGATACAAGTACCACCCCTATGTTTCCTTGGTATTCAAACTCTTAGGCTTGATTAGATATCAGCACACCCCAACGCTTAACAAAATCGATTAAAAAGTCATTGCAACGCCAAAATACTTCGCAACACAAAACAGGATTATCAACAACATAGTACATTTGCAATTTATACCTTGCTACCGACCTTCCTAGCCGGCGTGGACGGCTTCAATTCCCTCGAAATCGAGAAGCCTAATTCACCGGAATCGAAACTGTTCGGCATCTTGTCAAAACCGTCCATATCTGGATAGAAATCATCCTTCTTCTTGGTGAAGCTCTTTATCGACTTCAGCTTCCCGGAAAATACGATACTCTTCTCGTTATACTCCGATTTCCTCGTCACCGTGCCGCCCGAACACACCCCTCCCATTGCTGTACTTCCACCTCGGATGCTTGCCAAAAATGCACCAGGTATCTGGAAAAACAGAAAAGGAAACAAAGATTAAACGGTGGATTTGCACCAATTACAATCCGAAAACGGAAAACAAACAGAATAATTCACTTTTGCAACTGAATTCTCACACAAATTTACCAATTGCTTCGACGAAACAAAAGACAAGCACTCGTGGCCGTACAAAATTGAACTGAAATTAGTTGAGATGGAGGATGAATCTTTGGCTCGACGGAATTGATTAATCAAGAATAAGGTTCGGTTCAATGGACTGTAGTAATGGTAATACCGCGTCAAATTTTGAAGATGTGACAAATCTCGTGGGTGACCAGGTTTGAATTGAATTTCCGTGAGCGAGACGAAGGATAAAAAAATGCCAGTGTGACCAATCAGAAGACACGGTTGCTTTGCTTAGACTCTTCTTCCTTTTGCTCTCTCTCTCGATTTCTCTCTCTAGAATTTTGCCTGCTGAAGAGTCTGAACGCTAATAGCAGGTCGTCCCGCCCACAGTCGGTCTGATGATGTCACTGTCAGTCTTTGCAGTGACCTCAGTTTTACGGAATTGCCCTGTGTGTTAGTTTTCACCGTAATTACGCCGTCCTTGAGGATTCAAAGACCCTGCCGGAAAAAATATCTAGTAGGTTTTGACTGTTGACCGGGAGAAAGATAACTTTTTCTTTTTCTTTTGTGTTTTCATTTATTTATTTTGTCTACCGGCCCAACTCGTTAAGAGAGACGCACTTGAAAAAATTCTCATATTCTTATTCACTTTTAGCGGTTTAAAGTGTCACAAAAAATTAAAGAGTTGTCGTTAATTATACGACGATTGATATATAGTCTGAACTATTGTGAAATTTTATAAACTAAGCCTAAATTACTTTGGAGTCTTCATTGTTAATATCAACTTAAATTTAAGCATCTTTGTACGTGGTTATAAGATGGTTAAATTTAACTAAATTCAAATAAATCAGTCTTATCAAAGTTAAAAACTGTAATCCAAAAAATTGAGGTCTCAGTTAAGTATTTTTTAATCAGATTTAACCAAGTAACGTATTACAATATTCTTATTAATTGAATAAACCTTTGACATCTTTTATTAAAGTACAATATTTTTTAAATTATTTTACTGTATTAAAACTGATTTTAACGTCATTCATCCAAACACTTTTCATGACTTAAAGTCGACACTTGCCGAAGACAAACCGGTTCTCCCTGAATAATTAGATCATTAAATTTGACTTTTTTGAAAGTAGAAAGGGGCAAAAAAATAAGGAAACGCGCCGATTGAAAATTGAAAGTTTTTTCTAGATGAAACGTTTGGGTGTTGCCACATGGATGTTTCCTTTATGATTAGTCAAAGTAAAATGATGACAACGTGGCGTCACTCTGGATGGATCAGACAATGACATTTTGACTTTATAACGCTAAATGGTCTAAGTTGTAGTTTTAGGAATGGGCAAATCACCTCCACAAACAATAATGAGCAGACAGGGACACGTTGGTCATGATCCTAACCTTCCAAGCTGCAATTTAGTGCGGACCTTTGGATCATGAGTCATAATAATTAGTATAATCACTTCATCTTTGACCAAGTGGAGTAGACATTTCTCAGTGGTATAATCACAAGAACGGAAACATAAAGTAAAGAGAATATTTCTAGGAAACTCATTCAATGAATGGATCTTTGAAAGCGTCAAAAACGTTTTAATATTTCTTTTAGCGACATTTTTAGAGGTTAAGTAATAATTTTTTTTTCTTTCTTTTAGCAGATCCTTAAACCTAATGAGACTCCTCAATGCAGAAAGAATGACGGAGGATGGGCTGGGTTAGGTAATTCTGTTGATTGTGTCGGCATTAGGTCGTAGATTTAGTAAAGGGGGAGTTTTCGAGCGTCCGTTACAATCGTGAACCATTTTATTTTTGTGTAACGAGTCGTTTTAATTTCTTTTGTTTCTGCTAAAGGCTATGAGTAAATGAAGCTATGCATTATACCGAGTGAAAGTTAGTTTTCTTTGTAATTTATTGCTTTGGCTAAATGACGTTTTGAACCGTTTGTTTATAAATGGAAGATATTTCTATAAACTTTTTGCATACTACAATTTTTGCACTCGACTTGTTTTCTAGAAAATAATGAGTGATGCCGGTTTTTAGTTATGCTCAAATCCACATTATTTAAACAAATCCATACATTTTGATACTACAAGATTTGAAGTAAGGGCGTAAAACATAATGCCATCTTGTTAGCATGATATCACAACGATTTAAGCCATCACAATGGTGCAGGACACACACCCACACACACGCACATATATATTACGAACCATGAGATTTATCTCTAAAAGCGTATAATATATTTTTAAACTCCTATGTTTTATGTCCACAAAGAGATAGTACAAAGAGATAGTAGTGGGTCACTGTACAGTTTTCAGGACATATAATTAGTAAAAATAGACTTCTCTAAAAATATACTAGATTACAACTGATGGGTTCCAGCGAAAGAACTCTATGATACTTAAATCGATTGGAGTAAAACTCTGAACAAATTTGAAAATAATGTCCTTGTGCGTGATTAATTGTCCATATACATTAAGATATCTTCTTTATAGTTTTAAGCATTAAAACACTAGTAGAACTAAGATTGACACTTGGACAAGACAAATTCCCAACTAAGAGTTCATCGAGTTTGACCACGCACACCAGGTATCAAACAACAATTGGTGATTCTTCTTATCTATCTCACTAAGTATCAGCATTGGTGTCAGGGGGTAATTTTTGGTTGGAAGCACTTCTCCAACCATCATTTAATCAGTTTGTTAAGAAAAACTAATAGAAAAAGTGTGGCGTGACGGTGAAAAAAAAACCGAGGCGGATACCAACGACCATGGAGGTCATTGAGCGAGATTTGTCGATCATGAAAAGAGACATGAAATAAACTTCGAAGGCACAAGAAAAAAAGTCTTGGCATAAAGTCAGGTAACACAAATAAAGGACATTTGACATGAAGTATGAAGAGACAAGGAAAGGAAATCGAGCTCGATGTACATACACAAGAAAAATAGGACTCAATGAGAATGATAATAAAGAGCTAGATTAGAATGACGACATGAGAAGAATATTATAGACCTCAGTAATGGAGAGAATAAAGAAATAGGTCGTGTGCCTGGAATGTAACTTGGGCTGAAAACCTGAATAAATGGGATTAAGGTCAAAAGAAAGTAGTTATTATCACATCCTTACTATGCACACTTGCACCTCTGCTATCTCGTATGGCTAACCCTGCCGACTGTCCCCGTCGGCCTGCCCTGGTCGGTTGGCTGCACCACCCGGCTAACTACGCACATTTGGACTACTGTGTCCGCACAACTCCGCGACGCCCTAGCCCGCTAGCAGACTCCACGTCCCCCAGTGCCTGAGCGCCGTCTTTGCGTCACGTGCCCCCGGCACGACGCCCACTTTCACCACAGACGTCGCCGTGCCCCGTGCCTCCCCCCCAAGACACTGCACACACTCCGCAGTGCCCATGCACCACGCTGTTTATACAGTCATGGCCCTCTGGCTCTTTGTCACATTATCACGACACTGACACCGCACACACTCCGTCGTGCCCATGCGCCACCCTGCTTATACAGTTATGTCTCCTGACATCCGGTCACAATATCGCGCCCCCCGCGTTGGTCCATCATTTCACCACACTATGCGCACCTTGTCTTGGTCGTGGAACATGCTTCGACCCATTCATTGGAATGTGTAGCATCTTGCAGGGATAAGCAACTCTTCCAGAACATTATCTCTGCCTAGGGATGGCAATGAGGCAGGTCGGATACAGTTTTTGTTAAATCTGAACCCACCCCGCTAGTTCACCACTCCGCCCTGCCCCTCCCTGGCACCGGGTCAAAAGAATGGAATACCATCCCCAATCCTAAGGTAATTTAGGAAACCCGCCCCCGCCCCGATCTGTCCTGCTTTTTCCTTATTCGTGGCCATAACCACAACCGAACCAAAGAGATATAGAATCACTGAATTTCAGAAAGATCACAAATCTTGAAAAACAACTCTAACATCGTCTAATCTTCATCACAAAGGTTAACGTTAATCAACCAAAGACATATAAATACACTCGACAACGAGCATAAGATAACTTGGTGCAACAAATATAAAGATCCAGATTATGAAAACGATGTCCCCCGTCCACCAATTAGAGAAAGGGAAAAATCACGACAGCTAATTTTTCTATAATACAAAATCCAAAAGGAACTGCAAAACCATGACAGCTATTTTTTCAACAACACAGACGCGACATAGCCGCAACAATCGCACTTGGCAAACTCGAATGCCACTACTCTGCGGTTGCGTCGGTCGCCGTTCGGCGTAGCCACAACAGGAGCTTC
This sequence comes from Escallonia herrerae, assembly GCA_033070095.1. Lineage (NCBI taxonomy): Eukaryota > Viridiplantae > Streptophyta > Magnoliopsida > Escalloniales > Escalloniaceae > Escallonia > Escallonia herrerae. The sequence continues at coordinate 303,525 of JAVXUP010000636.1, read as the reverse complement.
GGTGGCGGACTGGAGATGGGCCACGTTTGGGATCTGTGACGGTAGCCAATGGATTTTGTGCCATTGAACGAAGAAACATAATCAATTTTAAATGACTTGGTGTCGTTCGGCGTATGAACGTTGAGAGAACAAAGAGAGTTGAGAGAAGAAAGTAGAGAGAACTAGGTGCGGTAGAGAATAGAGGATTTTGTCCACTATTTATGTACTATGAGATGGACGACTGAGATTGCCTAGATCTAGGGTTAGGATAAATTATATATATATATATATATATATATATATATATATATATATAACATATACAGGGCCGCTGGTCGGGTCGGGGCAGATAGACTAAATACCAAATCCGACCCGTACCGCTGGTTTAAATTTTAAATATCATACCCGCCCTGTAACCCGGTCAAAGTCAAGAAAACCTGCTCCTAGAGGATCAGGGCGCGGGGCGGATATCCACAGGTTGCAGATCAAATTGCCATCCCTATCTCTGTCAAGGAGCTCCAAGTGCTCTGGCATGAAGACTCTCCCCTTCTGTTAGGTAGACGACTCATCCAAAACACTATCTTGGCATGCTCCGAGTGCTCGTGCACAAGGATAAATGACTTTTCTGGGACACTCTTATAGAGAGATAAACAAGTGAAACCCTAATGCTAAACCTTGACTATGGATCTAAGTATCAGATTGTAACTGTCATTGTGTATTCATCCTACGCCATCGCCGCCGCAACACTTTCATCATCAGGCTCTGTCTGGAAAGCCCTTAGTCTTTGCTCTTACTCCATCTTTATAGTGTCCCACATCAGCATACTTGACATCTGATTCAGACTGCATTTCTCGTGCCACCTCTACGTCGATTGTGAACCCACTTCCTTGGCATCAAACTCGTAAGTAGAAAGAGTCCGTCAAAATGAGTAACTGAGATACCAGAACCGGTCAACAGTGTCAAACTGCTCAAAAAGAGAAAATACAGGTCTGATCATCTGGGTTTGAGCAGTCGAGCTGAAAGGAAATAGTCGAAGTAAGCCGGTCTCACATTAAAGGAAGTTGCACGTGGACGGAGCCGTAGATGCGCGTGCTGGAGAAGTAGCCACACATGCCTGAATAAGTCGCGCATGGAAGAGGCACGTGAAAGAGTCCACACAAGTCATGAGTGACACCCGAAAATAGGGGGCCCGGGGAGGGGGGGGGGACATAAGATTATTTTTATACCTTCTTGTCGAAGAAAAATGTCCATAGCATACGAAGACAAAAAAAATTGCATTAAAAAAAAGGGGGAAAACAACCCCATGCCCAGGCCGATAAACTATTCATCCCTTCGAATTAAGCTTACATCCTTTACGATCGTCATTCCATTCAAAGAATCTCCATTCCAAAACCTTACATGAGCTTTTCATCTCATGCGACACTTCTTTTATGTGCATAATAAGAATAATACAAGTACTAATTAAATTTAATCAACTGAGGTTAAGTGTCATTAAATTCTTCATGTTTGTTCCAAGTTCGAAGTACCACCGGTACAATCCTTGTGTTACATGATTTCTCCTGAACCTAATGTCAGTTTTTCTATTTTAATTTGCTTGAGTAAATACCAAACTAATCAAAGATAGCACCGAGAATAAAGATTTTGTTGGTAACAAATGTTGACATCCCTACCATCCTCATGTATTAGCAATCACAATATGTCTAATCATAACAGTAACAGTCAAAAGGCATGATGTGACTATCGAAAAATCACTAAAGTTTTAACGAAAGAGAAAAAATGCCTCAAAAGAAACATCAGCATTCTCGACTCAAGAAATAGGAAATAACACATGTTTGTAGGGTGAATGCAGGGGCGGAGCCAGAATTTCATCCCAAGCGTGCTAAAAATATATCGAAATTAATAAATTATTTTATAAGTAAAACGGCAAAAAAAAAAGGTAAGTTTTTCAATAATACACAAAAAAATGAAAAAGTATCCAAAAGGTCTTATTAAATTTCATGAGAGTCACTAAAGATTCTTTACAGTAAAAAAGAAGCGAGAGAGAGTCGCGAAACATCTTTGTTGTTCATCCATTGATATGTTCAGATCACAAATCTACTAACATTGAACATCATTGATCTTTATAGCATTTCAGGAAAAAAAATTGCAAACTTAGTTCAACCCTAGAGTTGGTGCACCCACTGGCCTATCAAAGGGTGTAGTTTCCTGAGTGCTTGCTTCACAACTCACAAGTCTCCTCTTAGGTTGAAATTTCAATAAAGCATGAAGTTTGTTGTTTCTTGTATCCACTTGTAACATAAAAATACATAATACGTGTTGCATGTATTTTATGGTTCCTATTCTTTAACCAGATGCCAGCAGGCAGCAAACTAGTCAAGCCCACACTTCCAAAATTGAGCATTCATGGCAAGATTAAGGTGAATCGGAAAAATTGAGCTAAGAAATACTAAAAATAAAACAAATAAATCTTGTAGAGTTGCAGAGATGGCATCATGGCAAGATTAAGGTGAATCGGAACATACATTTGTCGCCGATTGCTCCGTCGGTGGTGAAGATCGAAGAAGATTGGGATTTGGGAGCTCAGAGCTGTGGCCTGTTAGCACCGGTGGACTGGTGGAGTGACCGGAGGACGGAGGTCTTCAGAACTCAGACCGGTGCTGCCGGTGCAGAAGTCGTCGTGAGGCCGTCCGTCGGCGCGTAGCGGCGTAGATCTAGAACCAGATCTAGATCCAGCAGAGGTCGCCGTCCGTCGTGGCTTCGTGTCGACTGTCGTGGGCTCGTGGCCGTCGTCGCTGATTTGTGCTTCGCTGGAATGAGGCGTCTTCGTCGGTCCGATCTCTGAGGTCGTGTCGTTGCTCGTTGGAAATTGGAAGGAAAGAAAGTCGCGAAAAGAGAAAGAAGAGAGAGAAAGGCCGAAATTCCAAATAAACTATATATATAATTTCAAAATCTGAGAGGATACATTAACCCCCCTTGTGCAAGTGTGGCTCCGTCACTAAGTGAATGGCATAAGGCCGTCCCCCGAAATTTGCGAAAGCACGCGACTCAAAGAATGGTAGATCGTACGACACTCAAAACTATGGTAGAGAAGAGAAAAGGTGGTGAAAGAAAAGATAATTCGTGAACAGCCCATTACATAGGCTTGACAAGATGGCTCGATTCTGGTGAAGAAAGTATTTGAGACTTAAGATAATATTGAATAAGTAATTAACATATTGTTTTTGGTATATCATATTTATATATTATTATTATCTGCCAATGTACTATCCAAGAAGAACAAATGACGAAGACTTTGCTCTTCCTGAAAGCAGTCGGATAAAAAAATTAGTCCCCGGAAATCCGCATCTGAAGGAGAAGCTTAAAAAGGCAAGGACGGCAATTTGTTCTCGAACGATAAAGATAAAATCATGACATGATCCAGAAATACGAAGACCACAAACACGATTCCCCAAGTAATAAGAAAAGCAACAATTGACATTGCAAGTCTGCAGCATAGCTAATGCAGAACGCAGTATCTATAGATTTCGCCATCTCTTTCTCAAAGATGTTCTTCAAACAAAAGAAATCCCATAGCGAGACGAACAGGAGCACAACGTAAGAAACAAGTAGACAGAGAACAACAAAAGGGAGAATGACAAGTGATAGCCACAAGAAGCATAGAAATTCAAGAGAGCTGGCCACAATCAGCAATCACAACGGGCTTGGATGTCCTCCCGGAAGAAGACCCAACCTTCTCAATCGCCCTCACCACGTCCATCCCCTCCACAACCTGGCCAAACACCACGTGCTTCCCATCGAGCCACGAGGTCTTTTCAGTACAGATAAAGAACTGCGACCCGTTCGTCCCCGGCCCCGCGTTCGCCATGGAGAGAATCCCGGGCCCGGTGTGCTTCCTGATAAAGTTCTCGTCGGCGAACTTGGACCCGTAGATCGACTCGCCGCCGGTGCCGTTTCCGGCGGTGAAGTCGCCGCCCTGGCACATGAACTGCGGGATGACCCGGTGGAACTTGGAGCCCTTGTAGTGCAGCGGCTTGCCGCTCCGGCCGACGCCCTTCTCGCCGGTGGAGAGCGCGCGGAAGTTCTCCGCCGTGCGGGGGGTGGTGTCGGCGTAGAGCTCCATCACGATCCGGCCGGCCGGCTGGCCTCCGACGGTCATGTCAAAGAAAACCCTAGGATTCGGCATCTTTCTTCGCTGTAGATTAGTGAATAGTCGGTGATGGCTATACTAGGCATATATATACTACATTTATGAGATTTTTCAGTATCCGGTCGGGTAGATCTTGGCCGTTGGTTCTGACAGGCGTTTGATGGTGTGACGAGGATAGGGAGATGGGAATATCGGGGTCCTCGTGCAAGTCACGCCGCCTCGATTTGTCGTGCAGCGCATTTGAAATGTGGGGCCCATGGAGAATCGCATGCGTGGCAAAAGTGACGGAAAGGACGGCTAATGTTTCTCTCGGAGATTCTTGGCAGTTGAATGTGGGCCGTTTAATGTAGTGGGCTTGGACACTTCAATTTTTGAAACAAGTTTTTTTTAGGGTTAATTACACTTAAATTCCTGAGGTTACGAGATAATTACAGTCAATGATACAGTTTTAAAATGTAATATTCTGTGATCAAACGTGTTTTAAATGTATCACATGTATCCATCCATTAGGGTTCCGTCCAAAAACTGTACTTTTTTTATGATGTGATCAATACGGACTTTTAAAATGACAATACTATTCCATGTATTGTATGTACAAAATATTTTAAAATATTTTAAATTAAAATTTTAAGCTTTAATTTAAGGATTAGGGTTTTAAAACCCTAATTTGTTCTCTATCTTAAAATTTTAAATTTTTTTAAGATTTCAAGTTACACTTATATTCTGTTCTTCATGGAATCATGGAAAAAATCAACCTTTTGAGTACCCTGATAAAAAAAACCCTAATTTGGCCAATAATTCCATGATTCTCACAAGCACATCTCGTTTCTGTTGACCGGTGATTCCATGATTCTTGGTGTCACACGAAGGTGGAGGGCTGCAGCAGGAGGGTTCAGCTGCCGGCAACTTGCACTGCCCGGATATTCCAGCTGACCTAAGAACTCGGGCACCGGTACGACGGCGAGACAGTCTCAAGTGGCTACTGGGGCACTCCCTCACCCCACGCCGCCAGCTGAATTACAGCACCGTCTTCGACGCCTGTCGCCTCCCTCCTCCTCTGGCAGCGGCGACCAATCCCCACACTCGTTGCACCAGACCCACTGGAGGCAGAACATGATCCATCTGGTTCATACTGCTCAACGCGGCGACGGGGAAGGGGGAGGGTGGGCGCGGCGATAGGGAAGGGGGAGGGTGGGGGCGGCGACAAGGAAGGGGAAGGGGGAGGCAGACGAGCGGCGAAGGAGTTTGAGAGACAGAAGGTGGGGAGGGGGTGGGTGAAGGGGGAAGAGTGATGGCATTAAAATCTTCCTTTTCCTTTTTTTAAATGATGTAATGGCATTAAAAAAATAAAGTTTCAGCTTAGGGACAATAAAGTCTTTTCACTAAAACTATTAGGATTTTTTATATTCCATTTGGTCAACGAATATAAGTATAATTATTGTAAACTATTGTCCTCGTGTGTAACCCCAAAAGCTCAGGGACATAGGTGTAATTAGCCATTTTCCTTAAGACTTTTTTTTTTGGTCGAAACAGAAATTTTATTACTAAGACAATAATTTACAACTTAAAATAACACGAACTAACATTTACCTACGAAAAGTAGAACAAAGTACAGCTAAAAAAGCACATGCATGAACAACTTGACTTTGGAGGAAAGCAGTAAACATAAGTATTACCATTGTTGAATTTTGAAAATCCATATCAAATGGTAACATGGTGGAGAAGATGCGACGGGGCATTAGTTCCAGAGATCGCATAAGATGGCAGTTTATATCACTGCCATAGTTTTCATCGGATTCAACGGAGATGGAGAGGGATCCTAAGGCCAGATCTGAAAGATCCACAGCTCGAAAGGAAAGAACATCATCCCGCTCAGCTAGATCCGTCCACTTCGAACCACAATCCCGCCATGTCGGACCCGCATCGGAGATCTCAACCGAAACCAACCGGATCAAAGGTCCGGTGATCGCGATGGATCTAAAAAAACCTTTCAGATTTGAGGATAGCGAGTGGGAGAGAGTAATTTTGTGGGTGAAGGGCTACCGATCTGTGGGTGGTGGTGTAGATCAGAGGGTGGCGGCGGCGGATGGAGGCAGAAATGGGTTGCCCAGATTGGAAGAACAAAAGGTGCGGAGGATGGGATAAAAAAGAGATGAAGGAAGAGGATTTGCAGTGCGAGGGCTTCCCCTTCCCACCTCAAGCCATGGGAGTTGGAGGGGGAAGGGGCGACAAACAGGTTTCTGTGGAGGAGACGCTGAATAGTAGAGAGAGAATGGCTGTGTCGCTGTAGATTTTGATGATATCGTGCCCTATAGCTGTTTTCCTTAAGACTTTTGAAAGAGAATACAAATGGCTGAGTCGATGACTTAAAGAAGCGAAGATTTAAGTTAATTAACAAGGAAATAAATTCGTATACATATGCCCTTGTCAAATAAGGCTAAACACCATATCATTCAAATTAATCAAATCAAATCGATTAAATTTTAATTGTCTAAAAATGTTAACATTTTCATTTTATATGTTTCAAATCAATGTTGGTTCGATTTAATTCACATATTAACCTTTTGGAACAGATAACCAATCGGGCCAAACTAGCTTGAGATGTAGTAATTTATCTCATTGACGTTCCTTAATTATTTTCACATATACGGTACGAAATAAAGCCAAATAAATCAAAACTTTACAAGCTAAACGCACTTATAGCACAAGAGTCTATAAATAAATATCTCTAACTTGATTATAACACAGTTTTCTCATAAATCAAAAATAAAAAAATTAAGCAGTATTTTTTTGGTTGAAAAGAAAAAGAGGTCGAAAGAATCTTATTTAGCTTTTTGTGAGGATTGGACAAGAAAAGATATTATTCCTCATGGACATGAGATATGTTATGCGTGGCTGCATTAGAATGGCACGACATGGGTCATGTCAATTTTGCAATTTGGACATGAGAACTAAGAAGTGTGCCAAAAACTAGATAAAGACAGGTGAAAGGATTTGAATGCCTAGTTGTTTAAAATTCGTTTTGTGTGTGTGTGTGTTGTGCAGTTTGAACGGCTGTTCAAATAAGGATGAATTGCATCCTCAATCGGGCATAAACAATTTTGAATTTTTTTTTGCCATGTGTCATACTTTTCTTTGTTGGCAGCCACGTGTCACAATCTCTCTCATTTTTCACCCTCTTCCACCCCGTTTCCTAGATACGCTGCCGCCGGCCCTTTTTCCCAAACAAGCCGCCCAGGCTGCCACCACTTTCTAGCACACTAGCCAACCCACTAATCTAGGGCTAAGGGTTGAAAAGATGGTCCACCGCCACCAATGTCGGGTGCTGCCACCATCACCGACCTATTATACTCAACACCTTGACCACGAAACTCGCAGCCAACCACCCCCATCTAGTGTATTCTCTATCATCTTTCCTTCATCTCTTGACATCAGGATCTATTGCGGTCTTTGAGTAATGGGTGGTGGGTCTTGGTTATTGGTTACAATGGTGCGTAGGAGCGAAGCTAACCGGGGGCACCAGTGGGCCGGTGCCTACCTGCTTCTCCATAGTATATTTAACATCCACTAATAGAAGTGCCATCTAAAAATTTGAAAATAATTTGAGAAGATTTCATTTTAATCTTTTATATGCTAGAATACCTAAAAATTTTGAAAATAATATAAGAATATCATTTTAGGCATTTTAAATGCTAAACTTACACATTGAAATGCAAAGACCAAATACCAAATATATAAAGTCAACAGAAAAATAGAAAGAAATAAATGCTTAAATCGAGAACCGCCTCGGTCCCTTCATGGGCCATGTTGGCACGGCCTCAACGGCTCAACTGCTCAAGCTTTTATCTTCTCGTATAGCCAATTAGTTGAGATTTGACTGGTGGATTGATGGTGCTTGTGTAGTTGTTAATTGAATGGTGGCGCCGACAGATTAAGCTATCACTGCCCACGACACTATCACAGACTCCAGTCTGAAGTAAATTTGTGTACATTGCTTTGCAAGCTTATAACTTTTGCCTTCATTTTGTCTGTCGCTATAGTACATGTTGAAAGGGCATTTTTCATTATGAGGATTGTTAAGACACTATTGTGCAATTCAATTGAGGATGAGTTTATGAGTGATCGTATGGCCTCTTATGTTGAATTTTTTTGTTATATGGTATTCAAAATAATGTAATTATTAACAGCTTTCAGAAGATGCGACAGCGTCGTGGTAAATTGTAGAATGTCACGATTCATAGTTTAATATTACATAATTAATTTTTGTAACAATTTTTTCCTTATATATCTGGTGCTCATCTTAAGTAATATTCCTGACTCCGACACCAGTGGTGCGGCAAACAACGTTTAAGGTTATGGGGGTACGATGTAAGCAGTAGGTGCAGCGATTGGTGGTGTAGGGGGTGACGCGTCGGGGGGTGGTGGGTAATGTTGGAAATGGGTCGGTGCAACACATATGGGCTTTTATCCATAATACCTATTGTTTCGGTGTGGGCTGAAAGTCTTAGCCTAACTATCAAATTCTATCTGCCCTCTACTTATAATGTCTAATGTGGGTCACGATAAGGCCCAATCTATTTCTTACTATAACTTATTTGGTTATTGGTCTTCAAAATTTTGTTATTCGAGTAACAGTAGTATATATGTAGCGCCCTTAGTATATGCTTCAAGGTTAAATAACGTGATAACCCTACGGTTATTTAACTTATGATTATATTTGATTTTGATGATAACTAATACTGATGATTATGTTGTCTAACATGCATTGAGTTGATGAAGCAATATGTACAATCTCATACTCATGCAAACGGACAATTAGATGAGCAAATCGATCAAAGACACTCAACAGAACGCATCAAATATGTAATACTTCGATTGATTTTTTACAATTGCTTTTATTCATTTATTTGTAATTAGACATAGAGAGTTGATCATATCTATGATTGTGACCTATAATTTACCCATAGGGTTTTCCTTGCATGCATAAATTTTTTCATTATTTGAAAGCAGCAAAAACTATATTTTTTGGAATACAGTCGACTGTAATGACTTCCAGTAGCCTACTGCAATCGACTGCATTGGAATACAGTCGACTGCAATTGGAAATTTTGAATTTTGAACGGCTACTTTGAAAATACAGTCGACTGCAATGGTACAATACAATCGACCGCGTTTATCGTTTGGCGCATTTAATCATCTACCTACTTCCAAACGGCCATATTAATTCCCACACCTGTATAAACTCATTTTGTGCATAATGTTGATGGATCAATTGCATTCAAAGCCTTCTTATCTTGCATAAACTCAAAGCTCAAAGCAATTGTTCAATCTCTCTTAGTTTTCATTGTTTTCTCATCTAATTCAAGAGAGATTTTATTTTGAACTTGCATTTGAGAGATATACACTTTCATAAGTCATCATACACTAATCTCTCTTGTTCTAGAGCTTAAACTTATATTCATTTACTTCTTAAGAGTGAATCTTTGTACACAATTCTTTATCTAAAGTTTCTTGTATCAAAGCTTGTTCTTGTCAAGATTTGGAGTTTTAGGATTGTCAAAACTTGTTCTTGATGTGAATATAGCATCAAGGAACTATAAGAGGTTCGATCTTGACCCGTAAAAAGATCATTCTAGTGAATTTTAGGGCCTTTCAAAGGACTTCCTTGAAGGGGTGGACGTAGGCTTGAGGGTAATTCGAGCTAAACCATATAAATTTCAAGTTTCAAGTATCTCTAAATCCTTCTCTCTTTATTTTATTATCTTATACTTTTGTTGAGATTGATTAACTTGCTTATTTGAGATATTGTGATTGTGGTTTAATGTTTGAAGCTATCTAAGAGTTCATCATAGTTTATCTAAGTTTGTTGTGATCTCTTATTTATTTTTAAAGTAGGCTTAAAACTCTATTCACCACTTCCCCCTCTAGGGTTATTTTATTGGTTTCACAAAGGTTAATGCCTTGTCAGTGTATATAGATGCATGCAACTGTAGGATCCCTCCTCTCGTGGACTTAGTAGAAGAATCTATGCAATCCCTTAACTGGCCGGCCCATTGAAGTCATTTGGGATGTCTCGGTATATTCCCCGACAAAGTCACAATATTCACGCACGATATCGCCTTAAATAATTCATTGTAATAGTTGAAAATTTGATCAAGAAGTATAAAATGAAGTTTTTTTCGCGATGTCATAAGTGGGAACCGCGTGCACCTGGGTCCGACTTTTGTTACACTTTTATCTTTGTTGACGAGGTATTATGGTTGATTACCCTTAATGACGTTCATAAAGTCTCAACACCCGTAGCGAACAAAAATCAGAAATCTTCTAACGGAAAATATGGCTGCATAGGCCAGCTCTCTCGTAGTACTAAGTCAAGGCTTGGAGAAGTATTTGTTCTTTTCTCCGACCGAGGCCACGAAGATGTCCAAAACTTTGCTTTCACACTAATGTAATCTGATTAACACGTCGAGGCTTCCACTGTTTCAGGCTGGATCATGACTGGCCCCTTTCGCGCCAAAAGAAACCAAAAAAAAAAAGCAAGCAGTTGAAACAAAAAATGGATGGGAGGGCGTTTTGTTCTTGCTTTCCAGCTTAACTTTGGATTAATTAACCAGTAAGCAAAGATTTCGCGGTCTCTGTGCCTTACATCAACTCACCATTATTAAAATCCCTTAATCACATTACAAAATACCACAAATATCAGTTGACCATTTTCGTTGGACGTACCAGCTACAGCCAAAGCCGGCAGCTACTACCGTCTAAAAGCCGGCTCCCCCCCCCCCCCCCTTCTCTCTGTATACCAAGAATTGGTGGGAATTGCGGAGAAGTTGATTGGACGTTTTGATCAAAGTGCTTCCATTGAAGGCCAGTCATTGCTCCTGTGGTCATATCAATCGGTCAAAAAAGAAATGTGTAGCTAAATCAACTCAGAGAGGAACGTGCACATAAGGACTTTCAGAATCACCGTGTTGCAGATATTGCTTCTTCTATACACCACCAAGTACTACCTCTCTCCCAATCACACACACACACACACCCCTCTGACCTCTCTCACACACAGAGAGGGAACCAAGTCTTTAGCCATCTTTTCCCTGTATAGCTGAGTTTTACTCCTGAGGCTACTTATTATGCTGAAGTTCTTGGGTTTGGGTTGCGGGAAGGTCAGGTTTTTCATTTATTTTATGTTTTTTAAACTTAAAAGCATGATTTATTTTGCTTAAGCAATGATTAACTGTTGGTTTGTAGCTTTCGTACTATGAATCACTGGTAAACCATATTGAAGGAGTTAATTGATTGCTGTAGCTAATTTCACTTACCGGTGCTGTGTGCGTGTGTTGGGGGAGTGGGCGCTAATTATGCATAGTTACTGAAGGAATAGAAGAAATTCAGATGATGAAACTCTGGCATTAACTAGAAGGAGATTCATTTAAAATCTATAGTTCGCAAAACTTGATGTATTGTACACGTTAAAGAACTTAAGGCTGTTGTTATAGAAGTCACCCTCATGTAAAGACATTAATTTGACTGTAAAAATAGAGCACAAGACAATCGTAGACAAGCGTATTGAAGTGTATATTCCGTAAGTTTATGGTTTCGATGATCTTTCATACGTTCTGTAAATCGAATGAATTTCGTTCCAGCCAATGGCATTATGCCTTAGTAAATCTAGTATGCAGCAAGGTGAGGGTGAGATCAAGATTTAATTTTACTAACATTTACAAGGTTGACGAAATGAAAAATAAAGAACTACTATGTACTTTCTTGTGTAGTTGAATGCTTGGAAATGATAGGAGGAGCTAAACTGTGTTTGATTATGGCAGGAACATGAAATTTGCAAACTGAAGTTTTGAACAATAATAGGAAATCCGTTTCATCAGTCAACTAACAAACATGGCTGGAAACTATAGGTTCGCAATGGACCAAAAGGATATTGTTAGATTCTTAATAACCACGGTCGGAAGTTTCATCCAAGACCGGTTGATTGATAAAGAAAAGAGGAGGCTGCAGAAGGAGCAATGTGCAGAAAGATTAGCGGCGGAAGACGAAAGCTACGACAAAGACACAGAAGTACGGTACTCTGATCAGGCAGTACTGGCGAATTTGGATTGGGGAATGGATGCCCTTGAAGAAGCAATTAGCACGTCAAATATGGAAACTAAGTTAGCAAGGTTAGACCATGCAGAAAAAATGCTGCAAGTGTGTGCTATGTTGACTTCTAGCCAAAAAACTGCAGGTGTCCCTAATTTCTACCTTTCGGCTTGGGCGCACCTCAATCTTTCGTACCTTTGGAAATTGCGAAACAATCTTCACAATGCAGTTATTCATGTGCTTGAGATGTTTATCGTGGACCCTTTTTTCTCTCGTATCGACTTCGCTCCTGAGCTGTGGAAAACATTGTTTCTTCAGCACATGAGTTCCATTGTTGGGTGGTACTCTGAGGAAAGACATCGTATTGTGATGGATGTAATTCCTGACTCGACTGATTTGTCCTTCACTGTTGATTTTGATCAGTACTTCAATGAATCATTAATCTATTCTATGAGGCCAGATCAAGCAGAGAAACTGCAACAACTGGAGCAGCTTTACGGGCAATCACTGGACGAAAACACAAGGCTATATGCAAAATATTACAAGGACTGCATGAACTTTGATTCAGCCACTAGCAAGAAGGCAATCTCAATGATGCCAATTGCAGAGCCACCCATGACCCCCTTGCATGAGGTGAGCCGCTCAATTCCTGATTATGTAAAGTTTGGTCCTATCTTGCCCAAGAGTGCTGGGTTCTCTCCACTACTCAAAGCTCAAGATAAGGCCAGAGAATCTTCCAGGTAAATCTTCTTTCTAATAGATCGTAATTTTCTTTTTGCCCCGGTAAAAATTAGAACCACAGCTGCTCATCTTCTTTTTTCCTCCTGTATATTGGATTATGTGAATTACTGTATGTTCCTTTTGGCATTTGAATCCAAGCAGATTGAATCGGACTTCCTCCTCAGACAACCTAGAGGACTCTGCTACATGGGATCCTAAAGTACGGATTAGCACTAGATAATTGCATCCACACCGTAAATCATCATTTTAATGTGTAATTGAAACAACTCAAATTTCAACCTTTGTTCTTGTTGTCAGGAGCGAATTCCCGAGGAGAATGGAAATGAGTCCGACTATGAGACTAATGTCCCTGTGGTATCTAAAGATAGAGCTCAACAGGTACTATCTCATAGTAGCAATACAATGACCAATGACGCAGAGAAGGTGCTAAATGTACAGTCAAGAAAGGTAAAGAGTAGAATACATTCCCCTACAAACATCTTCTCTCCATTGGATTCCCCTACAACTACTACTCAGAAAAGCTCATCTCCAAAACCGGACATGTATAGTAGAAAAGAAGCCACATCAATGTTGCGCCTCTTGTCTACCCGCACCATGGATTTTGCAGTTTCCGCCTCTCTGCCTGTTTCTCCACTGCTGTCTCATGATTCCAGCACTAGTCCGGCAGACTCGGATGGTGAAATGACAGTATGCCTTGTACTCGAGCTTAAATTTTATTTTATTTGATTAACCACACTAAACTGCTAGAGTTTTACTGAAAGTGGCATAGATTCTCAGGAGCACCCGGAAAGCGCCACGAAATCTGTTGGTCACACACGGAGTGCTAGTTCTGGAGTTGGGAATGGCCAAGTGTTAGAAAATAGGTAATCCATTTTTCTTTCTTTCTTTTCTTTTTTTTTCGCATTTTGCAGTTCTTATTTCGGTACTTGACTCGGTTTCTTATTTCAAGAATTTGGAAAATTTTCCCTGATCACTTTGTAGTTCTTCAACACTGTAGTTCCTTATACGAAAATGATGAAGAGAGCCAGAGCTGCATTTCTCTCCCATCATCTGAGAAGGGGATGACTTCTCAATCAAGACCACCCAAAGATTTTGTTTGCCCCATCACTGGCCAAATATTTGGTGACCCAGTGACCCTTGAAACAGGTCAGACATACGAAAGAAAAGCCATTCAAGAGTGGATGAAAAGAGGAAACACAACATGCCCTATTACCAGACAGCCTCTATCTGCTAATGCACTACCCAAAACAAATTATGTCCTGAAGAGACTCATTACCTCATGGCAAGAACAGCATCCTGATCTTGCTCAGGAGTTATCGTATGCTGAAACACCAAGAAGTACTTTCAGCACCCCCTTTTCAAAAGAGGTCTTGACAGAGTACACCCCATCCAGGAGTTCTAGTATTCAACCTCATAGAAGCAGGGATAATTATAACAACCACAAAACAAGAAGATTCATGCAAGCTGCAGTGTTAACCTCGCCAACCAGTGTGATATCTCAAGCTGCTGTTGAATCTATTATCAATGGGCTGAAACCCTATATTTCATGTCTCTGTACTTCGGAGGATTTAAAAGAATGTGAAGCAGCTGTTTTGACAATAGCCAGAATTTGGAAAGACACCAAGGCTGAGTCAGGGATTCATTCTTATTTATCTACACCTGCAACAGTCAATGGGTTTTTGGAGATATTATCAGCTTCTTTGAACAGGGAAGTCCTCAAAGTATCAGTTTCCATCCTATCAGAGTTAATATTCACCGAAGACAGGGTGGGAGAAATTCTTACGAGTGTCGATTCTGATTTTGACTGCCAGGCTTCCCTACTGAAAAATGGTCTTGCTGAGGCTGCTGTGCTTTTATACCTCTTGAAACCAGCTTTCTCTCAGCTCTCTGCTCACAACTTTATACCCTCCCTTGTCCAAATTATTGCAAACAAGACCCAAGATTCAGATGACCTTGAGTTAGTAATGGATCCTAAGGATGCTGCAATAGCTTTGCTTGAGCAGGTTTTGATGGGAGGAGATGAGAACAACAGGTCCTTCAATGCTATGAGTATTATATCAGCCAATGGCATTCCTGCCTTACTGAAGTGTGTAGAAAGGGTTGATGGGAGGCAGTCTGTTGTAACAATTCTATTATGCTGCATTCAAGCAGATAGGAGTTGCAGGAACTTAATTGCAAGTCGAATTGAATTGTCTTCTGTTCTTGAACTATTTCATGCTGGAAATGATAGCGTGAGGGGCACATGCATAGAGTTTCTCTTAGAGTTAGTTCAACTGAACAGGTACATGCAATTCTATTGATATACTTTGCATTCCTATTCCCATCTCTACAATATGATGCTTAGAATGAAATCCGACTTCTCTGCCTCTGTTATTATTACAAGTTTTTCCCTCACATTTATTGGTTTAGAACCACTGCTTTCTTCTGCAACTGACACCCCCACCAATATCGATTCAACCAAAATCACCAACATGAACATAATTACCTGCCACGGATCCAACGACCCACATAGCCATAATGAGTTCTTGGCGTAAAGAGAAGGGCGTTAGGTCATTTTCAATGAAGTTCAAAATCTCAGTCTGTCACGAGCAGCATCATTTCTGTTGCAACTTGCAAATATATACTAAAACTACTTTGGCATGCAAGACCCTTGTTTCTACGTAATAGCACCTACACATTGTAGGCTTGTACATATTTGAACTTATCAACTCATCTGCAACATTTGTTTGCGGATTGATCTATGTACCTATTAGTCTATTACTACAAGGAACGTATATCCGTTGATGCACAAGCTAACACAGACGGGGTAAAATCTGGGGATCAAGTGTGGCGAGGAACCAGGTAATATATACAAAGTCAAAATGCTAGAGATTGACGACCGCCATGGGACCCCCGGAGTAACCACCTGGGGATTTCCCCCTCGAGGATCCCCTTAGGAACCTCATCTAGGATGTCATTGAAGGTTTCAGCATTTCACTTCGGAGGCCTGCGGGACTCTTGGGGGCATGACTTATGGACACAACCAATATCCTTCACATCACACTCAGTGCAGACTTCCATGACTAACATTTGACCCCACATGACAATCCTACTAGTATTCTGATACGAGCTTATCACTTCATCTACTGCACCACAGTTGAGGACAACGATCCATTTGGAATCCTGCGCTCTCACTCTCCCCGCACCCTACCCCAATTCATCACCTTCGATCTGGGGTGCTGCAGTATTGGTTTATCTTTCCATCGCCCTTCATCATCTTCTATAGTCCACAGAACGGGTGTATCAGGCCTCCGAAAACCCTAAGATAGCACATACAATCATGCACCTGCTCTTAGGTAGCCACCCAGATGATAGAAGGTATGCATGTGTAAATTGTACAAATGTAAATACTTGATGAAAAAAGATACTCAATGTTGACTAAATTTTGAAACAAGATTCAACAGTTTCTCTTCCATGTAAAGATCGCTCATGGCAAAAAGTTCAGGCTGCAAACATCTAGTTCTACAAAAGGAAAAAACGTAAAAAAAAAAAAAGGAAGATAAGTACTTCACAAGATCATGAAATCGATCTCATCAGGTTAACTAAATCACTGGAATGACTAATAAGCTCTCTCTCTCTCTCTCTCTTCCCCCTCTCCCTCTCCCTCCCTTCCTCACACAAACACACTCTAAATGAACACACACACCAGAGGTAGATGTTCTTAATTGTCATGAAAGTAATACTTAATTACTTCTGAAGGTAAAAGTAGATCTTTCTTTGACTCCAAAACTGTGGCCACCGAGAGATTTATAATGAACTATTTATTTGCCTTTGTATCATTCATCGGGTTCTGCTGTTCTGAACATCCAGAAGTAACTCAGCTTAGAACTGATGCTTGCACAAACAACATGTGTGTTCAATATATTCTTTTCAATGTGCTCAGACTCGTAGCCGTAGGTCATACCATAGAATGAGTTTAACATTTGACCATGTGTCAGGAGAACACTGTGCAACGAAATTTTGCAGATAATTAAAGATGAAGGAGCATTTAGTACCATGCACACTCTTCTTGTCTATCTACAAATGGCTCCGATGGAGCAGCAACCTGCCATTGCATGTCTTCTTCTTCAGCTTGATCTCCTGGTTAGCCTTGTGATTTTAACTAATCTAAGAGATAGTTTTAAACTTGTACAAAGATTAAGTCATACAACCATTGGATTATCTAGAAGACATGAAATGTTGGTTGCGTTTTTTGGTTTTTGTGTCCAGGTTGAGCCTCGAAAGATGAGCATTTACAGGGAAGAAGCGATAGAGGCACTCATAGATGCACTTCGCAAGCAAGACTTTCCTAATTCTCAGAGCATGGCTCTTGATGCTTTAATATCAGTCTCAGGGCGTCTTACTGCCTCAGGGAAGCCGTGCACTGAAGCCTGGTTACTTAAAGTTGCAGGATTTGATCAGCGTTATAATTCTTTAGAGAAAGCAGAGAAGCTGACTATACATGAAACTGAATTGACCGAAACATTGGTTTGTACTATTGCAATTCTGGTTCTTCATTTGCTTGATTGAATTAAGTAAGAGTCATGGCCATCCTAAAATCTCGTTGCTTGTGTTCAGGAAGCAGAAGAAAATGCTACAAGCTCTTGGGAGAAAAGGGTCGCTTTTGTACTCTGCAACCATGAGAAGGGCTCTATTTTTAAAGCTTTGGGAGAATGTCTCAAGAGCAATTCAATAGAGATGGCAAAGTCCTGTCTCGTCGCAGCCACGTGGCTTATACACATGCTATATAACCTTCCTGATACAGGAATAAGAGATGCTGCTCGGAAGTCCTTGCTTGACCAGTTTATATATGTACTGCAATCATCAAAGAACCTTGAGGAGAAGATTTTGGCAACCCTTGCTTTGAGAGGCTTCATTACAGATCCAGGTAAAACTAGTCTAAAAGCAAATGATACGTGTGACATCCTATGATTTGTTATTAGTAGTAACAAACCCCAACTATCAATTTCTTAAGGTGCGGTTGATGAACTGGGAGTGTATGCCAAATGCGTGTACAAAACCTTAAGAAAGCTTAAGAGGAATTCTGTGGTGGTCAATGATATCTTGAAAACCTTGATGAACTTGCCATCTGTTAATGCGGTGAGTGTGGAAGTGCATAGCTCTTGTTCCAAGTTAATATCTATAGTCTTCTAACGCTCTGAGCTGCAGGCAGAAATGTGGTCTTGTGCTGAGGCGCTTGAATTAGACTCAAGCATGAACGGCGAGGTTTTGTCTTTGTGTCATATAAAAGATAGGATCATAAGCAGTCATTCGGATGGAACTATAAAGGTATCGACTCAATAATATGAACTTGCAAAATGATCATATGTTTATTTATCAGCCTCTCTCTCTCTCTCTCTAAGCACACTGATGCAACATGGGTATATCTTTATTTCATACATGTAATTCTCTTTAACTCATTTCCTCTAGTCCTGGATTTTCCTTAAATAAGGAGTGTTAAAGTTGCCAGGTATTTCACCTAACAAGAGTGCAACAAAATCTTGTCTTCAGGTTTGGGATGCGGCTAAGAGAAATTCAAGGTTGATCCAGGAGGTACGTGAACACACAAAAGCTGTCACATGCCTGTGCATTCCTTCATCACGTGACAAATTATACAGTGGCTCTTTGGACAAAACCATCCGGGTATGCTTCATTAAGGCTTCTTAGCATTCTATGTACTTGGTTTCTGACTAGTATCACCTCATGCTAAATTGCAATTTCCAATGCTATAAACCACAGGTATGGGCGATCAAACAGGAAGAAATTCATTGTATTCAGGTTCATGATGTGAAAGAGGCAGTGCACGAGTTGACAGCTAATGGCAATGTTGTATGCTTTTCTTCTCAGGGAACTGGAGTCAAGGTTAGGGCTCTTTAACTGAAGTATGACATCTTGATGTTGCTCATAGTCATATGACACAAGGTATGCTGATCATCTTATTACAGGTCTACAATTGGACAGGGGTCCCAAAACATATCAATTTCAACAGAAACGTCAAATGCCTCGCCATGACAGGCGACAAACTCTATTGCGGTTGCACTGGTTTCAGTATCCAGGTTAACATTATTGCAATTCTTTTCTCTCATTTCGTCATTTGTTGCACACCCTAATAGAAGTAACCAATTCTTTATGTCCTGAAAAACAATGGCAGGAGGTGGATCTGCTGAAATACACCTCAACCACGTTCTATTCTGGTCCAAGAAAATTGTTGGGGAAGCAAACCATACTTTCGCTGTGTATTCACAAAGGTCTTCTCTTTGCTGGTGGTTCTTCGGTTGATGGAACAGCAGGGAAGGTAAGAAGACTCATTGTTAACTTATCATATGCAAATTTTGCTTTAGTTGCAAATCTAAGTGACGGTAATTGATTTGCTTTCTCTTGCCAAAATAAATTTGTACCTCAAAGGTATTCTCTCTCTCGTCCAAGGCAGTAATAGGATCGTTGCCAACTGGGTTCGACATCCACTGCATAGCTGTGAACAACGAGTTCATATTTACTGCCACAAAATGTGGGATCATCGAGGTGTGGTTGAAAGAAAGAGTTGCGAGAGTTGCATCCATAAAGATGGGTGGTGGAGGGCACTCAAAAATCACGTCCCTGACATCTGATACGAATGGAGATATGTTTTTTGCTGGATCCTCTGAGGGCAAAATCCAGGTTAGACCAACCTGATTGTCAAATTATTAGGGCAAAAAACTGACTTGATAGCGCTTTGTAATTGGCTACTCTACTGATCCTATTCTGATGCTGGTTGCAGGCTTGGGGCTTGGATTAAAAACTTGGGTTTTCTTTTCTAAGAACCTCCAGCTGTCTGCAAATTTTCATCAAGGACCAGGCGAAGAAGTGACTGATGATCCTTCATGGTTGCAACAGATTTGTGCACTGTCCATATCAACCTTCAGTAGGTACCTTAAGGTGATGGCAAAGTGTAGGGAGATGTATGTACGTAGCTAGATGCAGAAAAATACTTGCTGCAAATGTCTGCTAATCAGGAAAGGATAACACTTGCTTCACCATTTAATCCTGCATTTATAGCACGTGTCTTTGCTGCAGATACCAGACATGTTGCTCAATTGTTTGTGGGGGTTAATTTCATTTGCTAATTTTCATTTTATTTTTTTTCCATAATGACAACAACCAGCATATTATTTTGAAGTAAGAAGTATAACTTGAGCCTTAGGGGAGGAGGGACTCATACCGTTAAAGGTCTTAAGAGTGAAGTTTTCGGGCCCGCTAATGACCATTTATAGATTCTCAAAACTTTGCTGAAGATCAAAGGAAGTCCCCATATGATAGATTTTAGATATTTCATGTTACGTTTTCCCTTTTGGTTAAGATTTTGTTGCACGGGAAGAATGCTGTGTGGATAGTTGTTAGCCACGACAATTTAAGTTTTTCTTGGCATCAGCACAGGTGTGAGAGGTCCGAAACTACACATGTTAAGGTGGAGGAAGTTGAGAGGATTTCACGGTTGATCTTGCTAGAAAGTCTCACAATTTAGCAACAGAAAGTCTCACAATTTAGCAACACCATAAGCGCGGCCGACGGCTGACCTTTAGCTACCACTTTGCAACTTCTGGGAGACGTATTACAAGTGTCCCTGAATATTAAATTTTCTCCTGAATGAACATAGATTAATTTCTTGAAAAATAGGGCATTGAGAATTAACGCACATGGTAAAATTTTGGACAAAGCTTGGATGAACGTTGTCCCAGCCTGGCCAGCCGGTTGACCCAGACCCTTGGCCGGGCTGGGCTGGTTCTGTGGCTCGTTTGTGTAACGAACCCGAGAGTAACCCACAAAACTTGGGTGGGTTTCATGAAAACTGGTGTAGCCCGATGGGTTGATGGGTTTTAATGACCGGCAAAGATTTGAAGCTTTCGCAAAGCCATCAAAAGTTGTCTATACCAAGACTTAACTAGAGGTCGTGAGGCTAGCAAAATTCCACCACATACCAAGAACGGGATATGTAAGTAAATTAAACTAAATGTCAGTGCACCTAAGTCATGAATATCTTTATTTCGTTCCTTTTGCATAGGCAGCTCTACCCTTTTTGAAATACATTTGTAGATTTATGGCAAGCATTATCCCAAATTAATGATTAAGAGTATGTAGCCGTTCAAGACGTCCGTAATTATAAACAAAATTTCTCGTATAAGATTATAGTGATTGAATTTACCGACCCAAGGATTATGTGTATCCAGTAACTCAATATGTCTGTCAAAATTAATAATCTTTCTTGTATAGAATTTTATTGGTTTTGACCCCATGATTGAACCGATGACCCATTGACCTAGTCCTCGATCCCGCTGTATAAGTATCCGGACCGGGTCTGATAACTATTTTGGTGAATCTTTGGGCAGGGAACTTCTCATGCTCGTTTACCACGCAAAAAGGCAAACAAAAGAAAAAATCACTCCTACATAGAAATCACAAGTAAAAACACTTTATGCATATGATCTCACTTTTAACTTGCCTGAGCCAAACTTTTCCAAAATAAGGACGTTTACCCTTTTAATCCACACCTATTCGGAAAGTTTGACCTCACAAGTAATCTTCCATTTGTAAGAGCACAAATTTGGAAAGCGATATTGGAGTAATATAATTCCTTGACTATGGAGGAAATCAAGTTTTCGGAATTCATGATACACTTGATTTTCACAATCATGGAATTCAAATATGTAGTTTCCTTATTTAGCTTTATTAGTGTACCATATAAACCCTTCCAAGCTTACTCTTCTGGTAAGACAGCAGAAAGCATACAGACCAACAGGAAAGAAAAGCCCAGCCATGCATCACCTTCGTCTTCTTTCATCTTGCTTGGTCATCCTTGCAGCTCTGCAAGGCATTCATGCAGTCGAATACGTTGTCACAAACACGGCAACCGGAACCCCAGGCGGAGTCCGCTTCGATCGCGAGATTGGCATCGAGTACACCAAGAAGATAATGGGAATCATAAATCGCTTCGTATGGGAGCTTCTCGACGAACGCACCGCGGCTGACCGAAAGCCAGTCGAGGTCGTGAACTTGTACATCGTAGAGTTCAATGGCGCTGAGGCAATCACTTGGGGAGATAACATCAACGTGAGCTCCATCTACTTACAAGGCTACCAGGGCAACCTGACGTGGGAGTTCACTTCTCTCCTTTACCATGAAGTGACTCATGTTTTCCAGTGGAATGGCGAAGGCCAAGCGCCAGTAGGACTGGTTGAAGGCTTCGCTGATTATACTATCCTCAAGGCCAACTATTACCCACCGGCGTTTGCGAAGCCAGGGCAGGGCGATAGATGGGACCAAGGGTATGATTTCACGGCTCGTTTTCTGGAGTACTGTGAAGGTCTGAGAAGCGGGTTTGTGGCAGAACTTAACAAGAAGATGAGACACGCTTTTAACGAAAGCTATTTTGAGGACCTTCTGGGGAAGCCAGTTGATCAGCTGTGGAAGGAATACAAAGCCAAGTACAGCAACAATTAGGCTGCTTTTGGATACAGAAATTGTTCTTGACACACACACACACACACACACATATATATATATATATATATATATAATATAAATTGATGAATAAGAGTAGTAAATTATATTGGATGACTTTCTTGGCAGCAAGAACAGATTTCCCAGTTTTCCTCTAACTTCTATTCCTTCAAAACATTTGTCATGGAGTTGATCACCCTAAGAAAGCAATTTATATGCATTTAGAACTTCGTTACACTTGAGAAAAATGGCTATATTACCTGGAGATATAACGATATATATAGCACTCAAGTCAAGGCTCAAGATATGGTTTCCACTAAATTGTTTCTTCTTGAACCGTTTGAAGTTGGGAATATTTGTAATAAATGGACGGAAAATGTAGGTTGGTTAGGAAACTCAGTAAATTACGGAGATCTCGACTTTGCATGGCTATATATGTTCGACTTCAGAAATTTTGGTTCACGTGAACCAAAATTAGGCAGCAGCCCAAATTAAAGTCGATAAGGATCTCGATCCTGCCGTTATAATATAGCAGCAAGGATACTATTTGCTGCTTAGAGGCTTGAAGCAATAAAAAAAGAAACAGAAACTCTAATAAGTTGCTGCAAAAATGCAACAGTTCACTTCATAGCTAGCAACAATTTTTTGCACTCTGTCACTAAAAATCTTCCGAAAAAAACAAAGCACCCTTGTTATTATACTCTTTAACGGCACGGAGCTCATTTTGGTCCAAAGAAGTTGTGGAAGGGGCACACTTTTTTCCTGATTTGTTTTTCAAATAAATAACCTGTTTTCTGAATATTTCGGGCAAAATGCCACAACCGAGAAATTGCAACTAGAGTAGATAATATTTCTAGCGCATCCTTGTTGTGCTCTGTTAACTGTTCTTGAATCATATTTTCTAAAACATGATAACTAATAACGTTCAATGTTCAACACTTCCAAAGCTTGGTCAATCAAAAGCGCACGGTCCAGGTAACATGTGACTTTGTTTCCACAAATTACTTAAAGTGTTGAGATCGGCTCGCCTCTCCCCTAGAAATGGAAGTCGACAGCGCAACCCTTGGCTTCGGGGTTGAATTAAGGCCTTTCCTAGGGGAGGTGGCCTGAGCTCCTTCCCTTTGAGGGGTCAACCTTACCCTCCCTTCACCCCCCCTCTTTCCAGCGTGCCGTATGGTGCCTTCTCATCTCACCCTTTGGACGCTGCTTTTCGCTTCCTTAAGCTTCACTTTCCTTGGGGCCTTTCCCTTCTCCTTGGTTCCCACTACCTTAGCCTCCCCTTCCAAGGTCATTCAACCAATGAAATAATACCAGTCGAAGGGCCTCCATCCTTAGCTCCATGGGTGCTCCATGCTCTACAATCACCGTCGTCGCGTTGCAGCAGCTGACTGAGCCTAAGCATGATTTCCATCCTATGCACGACCAAATTCTCGTCCATCACCGCGCTCTTATGGAAAGATGTCTTAAGCAATGTCTTCATGCTAAATGTCCACTAGCACTGCATCTGTCAACCACGCTCATTCACCACCTCAAAGTTATGTGCCCCTGCACAACACCCAATGATAACGCCCCTGAACGATTGCCATTGAGTATGTTTGTGGCACCAACCATCCCAGCCGCCATGTGCCACGCCAGTTATGCAGTCGTTCCTTCGAAAACCCATCATCTATTACACTCCTGTCGTGGTCCATCTCTTCACCACTATCATACGCACCTGGCCATGGTCGTAGAACATGTTTCGACTCGCTCTCCAGACTACGCAATATCCTTTAAGGTAGGTGACAATTCCGAGACATTATCTCAGCCCTTCGGGTAGGTGAACCTTTGTTGTTATCCTATCTTGACTATGCCCACTTGGACCTCTGTTATCCCATTAGGCTACCTCGGTCGGCTAGCTACGCACGTTTGAATCCCTGTGTCCGTGCAGCAATTCCACGACACACGTGCCCCCGGCACGAAATCATGCCCCTTGGCATCCTGTCATACTACTACGCCCCCGCGTTGGTTCATCCTTTCACACACCATGCACACCTTGCCTTAGTTGTGGAACATGCTTCGACCCATTCCTCGGAGTGGGCAGCATCATGCGGGGATAGCGTGACTCCTCCGGGACACTATCTCTGACAGGGAGCTTCAAGTTCTCGGGCATGAAGACTCTCCTTCCGCCAGGTAGATGGCTTCTTCGGATTGCTACCTCAACCCAATCGGGTAAGCGACTCCTCTGGGACACTACCATGACGTGCTCTGAATGCTTTGGCATAAGGACTCATCCTGCGGGGATAGGCAACTCCTCTAGGACACTGTCTCTGCCATGAAAATTCAAATGCTCCGGTATGAAGACTCCATTTCTGCCAAGTAGACTGTTCTTCCGGGATGCTACCTTAGCCCGTAGGGTAGGCGACTCCTTCAGGACATTATCTTGGCGTGTTTTGAGTGCTCTAGTATGAGGACTCATCTGCGGAGTAGACGAATCCTCCAAGACACTATATCCGCCAAGGTGTCTGCGTGACTAGCCTACGTGTTCTGGCACTAGAGGCTCGGCACTCCTATGGACTATGATCCCTGGGTCATTTCGAGACAGAAGCAGGTCTCCGAAGGGCATCGCGCCTAGTCCGCTTGGCAGTTGGGAGTTGGGTCTTCCCCACGCTGCCAGGTCCTCGGTGTTTCTCGACGCCCTGCGGGACTCTGTAAGGGCTTTGGACTGGTCGCTGGATCAAGGGGGCTCTCTGGGCACACTGGCGTTGTGTGAACCAGACTTTCCAGGCAGATAGAGCGACGTTGTGAGGAGCAGACTAGGTGAATATATGCAATCTGACAGTCCGTGGAGCACTGACACCTGTGGGCCCCTCGGTGACGTGTCATTCCCGGGGAGCGCCACGTGTTGCTGATGACATCATCATCTCAATCTCTATAAATAGGGGTCTGAGAATTCATTTTAAAGGACCTTACATTTTCAGAACTCATTCTCACATTCACTTTCTCACTCTAGAGTTCTAAATAGAGAAAACATAACTAAGCATTGAACTGTGACTGTCGTTGTATTCACCCTGCGCTATCGACCTCGCAGCACTGTCATTCTCATGCTTTGTCTGGAAAGCCCTTGATCTCTGCCTTTACTCTGTGCTTGCTATGTCCCACATCAGTATACTTGACATTTGACTCGGACTGCATTCCTTTTGTTGCACCTCCACGTCGACTGCGAATCCTTTTTTTGGCATTGACCTTTTAGACATTACATTGGCTCGTCGAGTAGGCTTCTTTTCAAGTAAACTATACCTTGGAGTGCTCTGCCACATGGAATCACAGCGAGATAGGTAATTTTACGGCACACTATCTCCACTAGGGTAACAACATCACTGGTCTATGTGCTTCGGCACTGGGGCCTCTTCAGCACCCCAAGGATCATGATCCCCGTGTCACTCCTAGAAGGGAGCAGATCTCTAGATAGCATCACGCATGAGAATGCATTGAGTTCACATAAGTGAGACAGAAAAGCCTTGATTAAGGGCTTTTTGACAAAGCGAAAGGATGATCAGGTTGTTAGATTGGGCTTACCACATATAGGAAAAACGTGGATTGCAGCCCATCTTCCCTTTAAATAGGAATTCACGCTATTGTTAATTGATTTTTTGTATATATATTTTTTGTGCTTCAAGGAAAAATCATTACTCGGATGATGAGCACCCGAAGCATTCTCATGCAAGACTTTTGTTAAGAAAATTGCTTAAACATAAAAAACTTGGAGTGCGTACTCTACTTCTTTCTTCAGTCGATTAAAATTCAGGTCAATTAGTATATACACATTCAATAGTAATATAAGCTTTATTCTTTTTTTTTACCAAAAATAAAAGATAATATATACAAATTATAACAGACTCTCGAAGACCAACAAAGGTCAACATGGGGTCCAAATTCCGCTTGGTACATGATTGATCTAACTGAGATCTTTCCATTAAATTTCCCTTGCAAAATTCTATTCAAATGCAGTCCAAATAAATCAAATCTGATACCTTTGGTTTGTCAAAAAAGAAAATGACAGCTACTTTTTTCATGTATAATTACTAGATAACTTAGTATAATTGATATGAGTGCTTAGGTTTGGGTGGTGGGGGGTTGGGGGGGGGGGGGGGGGGGGTTCCTTTGTGTTTCATACCTAGGTTTAGGGAGAAAGGTCGGTTAGGTTTTGATGGGTTTAACGAACCCAACCACTTGCCTACCAAAAATGGTTAGGTTTGGTTGGCTCAATATCAAACTAGATGATATTGGTTTGGCTTTCAAACTCATTTAATATATATTCTTACAAAGGTTCATATTTTGTTGGTAAATATCATATTAAGGAATGCACTACAAATTACTACTTGCCTTCATTTTTGTCGCCACCTGTCAGGTAACCCTACTCGCCCTGCCCCCCTACCCCTGCCACTGGCCATAGCAGCAATTGACAATCACTACTGCAGTCACCCTACCTTCACTAAAACCGTTGTCAGCCACCCACCATCACTTTATTTTTTTTTTAAAAAAAAGCCATTCTTATTTAATCCAATCAATATATTGAAGACCTACTTGTCATCCTAACACAAATCAATTTTTTCTCGAGGTAGATTATGCTAAGTTAAAATTGCAAAGGGTTTACTTGGATCAAGTTGAAACCCACCCTAACCCACCTAAGTTGCACCATGTCTGCATCTTTATCTTTGTAATTGTAGTAAATTCATGTTGTTGGAAAATACCATAATTTGTCCCCAGCGCTTAACACCACCAGAGGCCGCCACGGCCTCCTCAACCCCTGTCGCCACCCTGCTCTCACCACCGCCAACACCATCAACCATCCACCACCACTTTACCTTTTGTTCAAAATGAAACAAAAACAATCTTCTTATGAAAAATTAATCTACTGAAACCTTACTTACCCATCAACCCAATCCAACCAATTTAACTTCGTAGGATATATATATTCGTTGGATATTAATAGCACATGGATTAACTTGGGTCCGTATGAAGCCAATCCCACCGAATGAATTTGGGTCAGATGGTGCAGTGTGATCTCTTTCGTGTGGTTGCAGGGGCGATTGTTGGGTGCATGACGGCACCAGAGACCCACTGTGGGTCAGGCGTTATTCATTAGTTTCAAACGCGAACGCCGTTTAGAAATTCTGACCCAGAGAATTCTCAAAAGTCAGGTGGAGCAAATCTTGTGAAATGGATCTATTTTTTGCAGATGATATATTTCCTTCCAAGATGTTCAAATAGACAGGTTCCACTTTAATCTAGCTGAATTCAACGGAAGGACAAAGTTTGCTCTAGGGTGCTGCATTCATCTCTGAAGCATTGTATCAATTGCCAAAGAGCCAAACTCCAGCCCCATCAACAAAATCTCTGAATTACCAAACATAATCTCGAGAACCCAGAAAAAAGCAAACCAATATTTTGGAATAAGACCCACTTTAGGTATTAGCACTCAGAATGAAAAGGACTAATGTAATTTAAAATTTCAATCAATGATCTTTCGACCTCATATGCGTTCATCCTCATCGTGCCTAATCTTTACCCCGGAGAGCACCTTATTTTCACAATCTGACAAGTTTATCTTTACGGAGAACCAAAAAAAAAAAAGGGGAACAAACAAGTAATTACTGACGCAAGTCAGCGCAAGGAGCGGGCATTCAGAATGAGTAGGAGGTTTGGTATTCCTTTCATGAACAATCGGAATATTTTAGAACAATCATCACTATGCTCGCTCCAACATACGTTAAAATGGAAAAAAAATCGTTCAACGATAGAAGAGAAAACCATCAGAATAATTGGATCAATACATCAGTTTCGACACCCTTTTGGGTGCCTCAGACGACCGTCGTGAGAAATTAAAATCCAGAATCATCATTTGGCTTCACTGATTATCAAAAGAGCAAAAATAAGAAAACGTAGGCATGTACCGTAAGCTGGTTTCTTCGTATACCTGAAGAACCCTGGGAACCAAAAGCTGCCAATATAAATTTCGTTCCGGAAACGAAGCAGAGGCGATTTATAGAGGAGGACTTGGGTTGTTAGGGTTTCGGGCATCTTGGATTGGACGAAT
This sequence comes from Escallonia herrerae, assembly GCA_033070095.1. Classification (NCBI taxonomy): domain Eukaryota; kingdom Viridiplantae; phylum Streptophyta; class Magnoliopsida; order Escalloniales; family Escalloniaceae; genus Escallonia; species Escallonia herrerae. The sequence continues at coordinate 275,002 of JAVXUP010000636.1, read as the reverse complement.
TCACCCCTTGGCATGTATAGGCTTTCACATTTGAGGCCCAGGGCGGATAGGTCAAACTAGGCCCAAATCGGTAAATCATTTTGATAAGTGGACCTTGACCCTACGGAGTGCACAAATTCGGCCCTGTACGTGATGGGTTCAGGTTATCTGTCCACGCATCTATCGTCTATGGGTATGTGAAATTCATTTGATTTTTAGTTTTCTTTTGTCGACTTTTGATTTTTTAAATTGATAACAGTTTGCCTATTTGAGCTCATTTTAAAAAAAAAAAAAATCAGGTTTCGGTATTTTTTCAAGTTTTGCAAGGCAAAGAAAAAGGCGTGGCTCACCTATTTTAATGAGTTCTAGGCATCAAGCCTTAACAACAACAAGAAAAATGCAATTTTTTGGCCCACTATAAAAACCTTCTAAAAGTTCGGGTTTTCCTTTTTTGATTTCCTATTCTCTTTTGCTCAACTCCATCTCTCACCGCCCCTGCTCATCTCTCATCGGCTCCACAGCCTCCATCACCTATACCCCATTGCCTCCACTGAATAAATCGCCTCCAACTCCCGAGCACCTCCACCTCCTCGGGGGGAGGGAGTGTCAGTGATGGCGGTCAGTGTTTTCTCGTGTTTTCTATTTTATACAAATATGTTAAGATTTTGGCACTTTAATGAATGTTATGGCTAACTTTAGAGTATCGCTTTCATATTTATTTGAGTCTAGTTATTGTTAGTTAAAAAAGTCAATTGTTAGAATAAATACTCGGGGGGGGGGATATCATTTGTGAAGTGCAACTTGCAATCAATTAATCAATTATTATATAAACCAAAAAGACAAAAAGAAAAAAGAACCGCAGATCTCAACTCAAAGCATATGCTGTGAAAGTTGGAAAACAAGACAAATTGTGAATTTATTAGCGTCACTAGATGTATATTTGTCACCGTAAATTTCGTTCAAATCATGTTTCGTTAACAGCTCGCTGTTCGTTATCTCAAAAACTCATTCATGTTTGTTCATATAATAAGTGAACCGACGAACACAAAAATAATTTTAAAACTCTTTTATTAAACGAACTAAATTTAAACATGATGATATTTATTTATTAATATTCGAGCCGAAGACCAGCCGAGTCTTATAAATCGTTTACTCATTAAACAATACAATATATACACAAAATATTTGTGTTGGTATGGGACGCGTAAGCATGTGGACCAAATGCTCTCTCTCTCACCAAATTCTTTCTCATCTCATCAGAGATCGTGCCCCCTCTCTCATCAGTTCCAGGTAGTTATCAGCACCGCCCACGCCGCCGGCCATCACAACCCATGCAGCCTGCCGCCTCCTTTACTTAGATACTCGAACAGTCAAAACAACCTCTGCCCCCTCTCTCATCACACAAGCACATCGCCGGCCAGAGCACCGCCCACACGGCCAGCCAGAGCACCGCCCACACCGCCGGCCAGAGCACCGGCCACACAGCAACCATTGAAAACAGCAGATCCCACGCCGCAGCATTGAAAACAGCAGATCTGAAGTCGGATCTCCAATTCCATTCAATATCATCTGTTCGACGGAGGGTCTCCATCTTTAGTACGGTGCTCGAAATTGGTTTCAGGTCAGTACATTTGTGGCTCCATCTCGAGTTCTTGAACGGATTTTGAAGCTTGAATTCGGTTCGCGTATTTAGACGAACGAGCCGAGCCAAGCCCGAGTTCTGTGGCGACAAACTCGAGCCAAGTTCAAACATTAGCATTCGTGCTCTTAGAGAACACGAGCCGAGCCCAGACGTATCTGAAAATATACGAACCGAGTTCGAACACGCCCTTATTCGGTTCGTATACAGCCCTATCGACGGTGAAATATTACAGCCATGGCCGTCGATCGTATACCTCCTCTAATCGGCGAACAGCTCAACTACCTCCTCAATCATTCCCCTCTCTCTATCAAGGTAACTAACCTACACAATTCGCCTTTTACACTTCACCCCGTAAATGTATGCTTTTTCGAAACCCTAGATCAAGAACTTAAATGCAAGATATTCTTTACCATTTCAGGTCGAGCAAATGTGGTCCGGGTCCAAAAACACTGCTTTACTTGATCGCTTCACCTTGGCTATTCCCTTTTGCCTCGATTATATCAAATGTCAGTATCGTTATTGTTATATATATGAGCAAACTATCGCAACATTGCATACTTTTATTCGACCGGTTTCGTAACTTCTGTTCATTTTTTCGAAACCGTGGCATAGAATATGAACTTGTAACACTCGGTACACTCATTGTTCCTCCCCTGGTCTGACACTGACTTGTCAGACGATACTCATTTGGTCTTTAATTACTAGTTGATTTTTTTTATCTGTAATTACTGTTCGAGTCCACAGTAATTACACAGGATTCTGCAAAATGTTGTAGGTACAAAGATTGTGAAACAGAGGGAGTACTTGTTATTTGTCGGACAATATTATTAAAGTTTGGAGGATTAAATGCAGGGGATGTCATATACAATGGACAGTATCCCTTGACAGCACCGGATATCATATTCGGGCCTGAAGATGAGAGTTTTCGTCCGTTTCATGGGGTTGGGGAAGCGAGGGATTCAAGGTTGCCAAAGAATAGCTTGTCTGATTGGAGTTATAAGGACCCAACTCGGCTTTTGTCTCTCATTCTTGAACTTAGGTTTGGTGTTGTTTAATTACTCTATTTTGAGTTTCATCGAGTCCAGCAGTTTAACAAGGGTGAATAACTTGCTGTTGTCTGATGTTAGGGGTTTATATTTGGCGCACCAAAGAAAGCGAGTTGCAGAAGTTGACGATCCCAGATTGACATTCGAAATTAGCACCATATTTGCAAGGGAGGCAAGTTTTGATTTATTTAATGCCGGCTTATTAGATAAACTGGAATACATTTATAATTCTTAAAGTCAAGCATATATGCATGGGGGGACTTTTTCATTAAACTTCACATTGGGAAATAGTTTTATGTGTGCGCTTGTGATTCTGAAATTAGAATCTTGCGAATGATTGCTGCAAATAAGCTTATCATATGTTGTCAGTTGGGACGATGAATGTCTTGCCATTTAAGTACGTAATATAAGTGACTACTTTAAAATCTAATGCATGTGGCCTACCTGTGAAATTGTTTGTGCAAATCCTGTCGAAGCTGTGTGCTTGAGTAATTTGGACTTCGGAGTCTTCTAAATTGCCTCTTGTTTGTTACTGGGAGTAAATGCAAAGATACGGTAGGCGTCAGATTTCACATTTTTGGACCTAAAGAAGCGCGACTAGGTGCTCTAATTAGCACTGCAAGACATTATCAACATAACTGGGGACGTATGGGACCAGCGTTCTGCCACACTGTCCTGATGCCTTTTCTTGCAGCTGTGCACGGATAAATGTGTGTTGGCTAAATAGCTGGTTTATTTTGGGAACCTCTTCAGGTTGAGGATGAACTTTACCAGCATTTAAGGAACTAGCTTTTAGGAAATGGATTGGAAACCTTTGCCACTATTTGAGAAGTTGATAAAGAGATTTTGAATCTACATCACTCCCCCTCTCAATCCCCCTTTTCTTCACCTTTCCAGATTATCAGAATAATAGGTCGTCAATTGGATCGAACTTTAAGGTCTTGGTGGGGTAATGTGCTTCCCAGTAACCTCTAACCACTTTTTTCTTTTCCTCTGCGCTTTCTTTTGAAGGTTTTGTTCCCCGTTTGTTGCATCATGCAGAGACCACACTGCTGTTACAGAAATTACCTAAAAAGTATGAAAGCAAGACATATCTCTTTACAGAAAGGTGATGAGAACCTGAACACACAGGACAATGTGGCTTATAATGTTGTGAATGATGTGTATACTGAAATTATTCTTACGTGCATTCTTCTAGGCAGGGAGACATCTGATATATATATATATATATATATATATATATCCCTTTCCATTTCATTAAGATCCTTCTAATGAAGGACATTTGAGTTGTTTTACACTATTTGTTGTTTGGTCTTCGGGCATCACTTTCCCCTTTAAGAAAGTTGATTAAGGTCTAACAAATGGAAGGCTCTGATATGCATGTCATTATTGTTGCCTCTTCCCCCTCTCTTTCCCTTTCTCTCTCTCAATCTCTGGATTTTCTGGTGCTGGTCTCTGTATTAGAGACGGAGGGGGAAGTCAAAGCTGCAAGATTTGATCCCCCGTGTCTTTTATGGTGTTTGTGGCAGGATAGAATTTCCAGAGATTTATAGAATGTTTAGTTGTCAAATATAGATTGAAGGCTTTGTTTATGTCTTCTTTGTTTGTTGGGCTGCGGTGTATGCCAGCTCCGGCGAAGCCTATCTCACCTTTTTGAACAGCCTGTTCAGATGTTTTTGTTAGATCCTCCTGTATATACTTACCTATCAAAGAGAAGTTGCTTATAGTGCTCCTATTGCATCAGTTTGGATAGGGGATGGTGGTAACAAGTGATTCATGTTGCCACTACCAGCTGGTTTTGGACAAAAACTTACAGTTGTTCCAGAGGTGTACAAGAAGCTAGACTCTGCTAAAGATCTTTTGGGCCTCGAGGTGATGGATTTTGGAATCCCACAATTTCTCTAAACTAGGCTATTACCGAGATGCTGGGCATCTCAATTTGGTCCGGCGCATTTGGTGTTGTGCAGATCTGGCATACACAGACAATATCATGCCAAGTTGCTGGGTCATGGCAGCCGGAAAGGATAGCCAATTCGATAGACCTGACTTCCTTGGTAGATTTCCTGGTTACCTTCATCTAGTTTGAGCTAGTAAGATGTGGGGGAGCTCGATCGTCGTGAGATCGTTTCCCATTCCCTACTTCTGGGGTTTCAAGTCTAGATATATGATGTCCGTGCATACTATTATGTTGCAAGGATTTTTTCATTGATTTATTTCATATTTGTGTTTACTGACGATAAAGTAGTTAATTGTTATCTAACCCTCAATCTTCATGCTGCAGGGAATTGAAATGTATATGAGCTCAGGTACTGACAAGGTACTTTCTAACGAGGGGCATGCTTGCAGTAATCAAGAAAAAGGGTCAGGGTGGGTTGGGGGACATGTTTGCAATTTCTGATTGATCTTATGAGATTAAAAGACAAACTGCATTTCTACTTTTTGATTCTAACTATCAGTTGCTTCTTTGCCATGTAAACTTTTCCGTAGCTTGAAGAGGTAAAATTTGCTGTGCCTTTACTGGACGTGGATATAAATAAAATGGTCATCGGCTCCTCTTGGCGACATCAGCAGAAGATATACTTGCAGGTTAGTGTTCATTTAATTCTGGCTGGCAAATAGAAAGCGTGTGTTTGTATGGACAAACTTGCATAGGAGTTTTAAGGTTGACAGAAAATACTGCTTACATTCTGACAAGGTAAAGGAACACAAATGACTATTTGTAGATGATACTTGTCAATAGATAATAGTTAAGTAGATGACGACAGCATATAATGCAATGTAAAATTTTAAATCACCCTCCAGAAGATTTCTATATTTACCTTCACTCAGTGACACCTGAAGATTTGTGTTTTCTTCACTTAGCAACAGGACATGCTACCTTTTCTTTGTCTGTCACCTTTTGGTTTGATTGTTTCAAGTGGATATCACAATGGGTGCAGGTTATATTTCCGGTTGGTAGGAAATATTCAAATACCCCTTCACCACCACGTTTGAAGTTGGTTTCTTTTTCTGAGTTGAAGGCTCTTATTTCTATTGAAGATGTCAGGCTTCCTCCATGGTTGAATGGAATGTACGTCATCTCTTTACCCTGTCTTCCCGCAGCATGTTGTTCTCACTTCCTCATCCCCTTCTTGCCTCCTTTTCGTTTTTAGTGACCTTCACGTTGACCCTGTCGATTAATATAGTTTTTCTTGTATTGTGCAGGTGCATGGCTGAATATCTTCCCACCTTAGAGGAGATGCTTGATTCACAGGTTAGCTGCAATTTCTAGCAATTTAAACTTTCCATCTGAACAATCACATGTTTGGTCATGCCTTCTAACAATGATACCTTTGCTACATCGGAATTTATGTTCCGTCATTTTGATGGCTTCTCTCTCTCACCCCTTCTACTTTATACAGATCAGAGATGCGGTTTCGTCAATTGAAGTTAGAAGAAAGTTTATTGAGGTGCTAGCTCTTCTATTTGGAAGGGCTGTCGAAGCTGATCCGGTTTGCATGCTTTGCATTTATGTTATGGAGTAAGTACTGACCAATTGGACAAATTTTTTACTGCTCCTTGCTTTGGTTGCCAGGTCTTCTGCAGAAAGGCAACATTTCTAGCTGCCTCTGGAGTGTTTTCTTTTCTGGTATGAAATTCTTTTTCACTTGGAATTTGTGTATACTATATAGTGCCCCTTTACGAAACAAACCTCAGTTTTCTATTCCAGAAGAATTTTGGCTCAAGTGTCTAAGGCTTTGAAAAGAAAATGATTTCAAACACTTCCATCAATGAATTTGTCATAACAATATTGTAAGGAAAATTAAAGAGAGCAAAATGCATGCATATAAAGAATTCACCGGTTGTCAGAGCTTTTTGGTGGCTTCATAAAGGTTGTTAACGCTATCGGTTCAACCTCCAAGAGAGAGTAGATGTGAAGGTTGGGGGACACAAATATAGATGCAACGTCAACTCGCTGGTAAGCAATAGATAGATGCAAAAAATAAAGATATTGTGTACATCAAGAACCTCACCCGCTGTCATAGGTCTTCTGTGGCGTTTTAAAGGTTATTAACGCCATCACCCGAGAGAATACATGCATGGAAGGTTAACTGACCAGTAAAGAACGTTGATTCTGGAGGTTGAGATGGATTCTATCGTCTCACATGTTCTGTAAAAACTTGCCTGACAAAGTGTTAAATGATTGTCGGACAGTTGGTATATCCTGATGGTTAATTGACACTTGACGTGCAAGAAAAGTGCCATTGGCAGTCACTGTGTCCTAATGGCTAGTAAAACTTCGAGAAACCTTGGTTATTTTAGAGTAAGGTTATCTACACATAATCATCCAAGTAAACAGCTTGCAGAAAGGAAGCCAAAGAAATAAGCAAAATAACTGAACTTTTTCCAAAATTATGAAAGTTTATAATCCATCCTGTAGGGTCAAACATTACAACTCCTAGAGAAGGTAAATGTTCATTGGCAGGATTGTGGACTCCCAAGGAATTTGGAGTGTGCTGTATCACTGGTTGATAAAGGTAATGGTTCCCATCCCTGTAGGTGACAGGGAAAATTGAAGGCGGTGTGAGATACTCCGATCAAATTCGGAGAGAAGGACTTAGCATTAGGAAGTGGCTTAGTTCGATATGCTAGAAACTCACCAGAGGTGTTGTCGAGACTTTACAAGAAAAATGACTCCAGCTTCCGGGCACTAAAACTTGTTAGAGGGGAGGAAGGGAGGAGAACAATAAAATCCTAATCCTAGTCATCTAAGCAAATCTAAGTGCCAACAAATATGGGATGTTCTTCCGGTGTCAAAAAATATAACGATCGAGTGTTCCACCTGAGATCACCTGTTCAAGTTCTCTGTCCGTGTTAATGTTTTCAGTACAGACTGGGTGAAGGGTGATGAGTTGGAGTTATTGTGAAGTTACTAACTTCAGGTTTTACTGTACTCGGATTTTGTTTTGCCGAGGACTCTTCCTGGATGATAAATTGTTTGAGTTTTCTTGGAACTTTTTGGCTTGTGTATTACTTGCTGGCCAACAAGCTTTTACGCTCTTTTTACACTGCCCTTTATGGAGGCCCATATGCTTATTGTAGATGCAATTCTCATGCTATAAACATCGTTACTGTAGGTGCATTTCTCCCTTCCAATTCAGTTTCCAAGGCAACCACCAGTTCTTATGCTTCAAAGTTCTCAGGTATCGACTCCCTCTTTCCCAACAATAGAGTTATGCATGTATGGAGACATCTATATATGCACCTACATTATCATCCAAATTATCACCTGTGGATACAGATAAGCATGGTTAGACATGTTTTTGTGATCCTTACTACTGCAATCCATTCTTGCTAAGAGCCTTGCAGATATGTAATGACTATCAGCCATGATGAGATCTATCTAAGAAAAGGAAAGAAGACAAATATCATATTAAATGCTAGTTGTTGAAGGTGGATGGCTCTTATTTCTTAGAACTTTCTTCTTGATCTTGATGGCTGTATGCACTTCTTCATTTAAGCAAAACGAGAGGAAAACAATAAAATAATAATAATAAATAAAAAAATAAAGACGAAAGTACCAACTTTTTGATTTCTGAATAAATCTAGCGAAATTGTCTTTTGCTAATTTCTCTTTTTTTCTTCTTTTTGTAGCATTTCAACTCCCAAGGTGCACCCCTTAAATCGCCTCTTCTGCAAGATTATCCATGGAGTCCCAGATGGGATGCATCTGAAATGGCCGAGAGGATCTTGTAAGTGCTTCAGATGAAATACGTTGCTTTCATTAATTCTCCATGCCTGATTCTCTTCATGCAACTCATTCTGGCAGTGATTTTCTAGCGGAAGAATGTTTGAGCTTTAAGAAGTACTGCAATGAGAATATGCAGCAACGCTAGTGCATGCTCTGCAAGGCCCCTCGATTGTTCGTAGATTAATGTAACATATTCCTCCCTTATGTTGTGTTCTTGCTTGCTTGGCTGACTCTGGATTGGTATGTCAGAATGGGTTCAAGTAGAGGAAGAAGCATTTGCAGTTCATGATTTTGTCTTTCTAATGCATGACGAGTGCAAGACTTGGTCCGGTACTGAATGTTGTTGTAACAAAATTGGTGGTTGTGGTGTCTACATGATTATGATTCCGTTTGACTGGTTTGGTAATGAAATTGCAAGCGTATAGAAAAATTCCCATCACTTGGGGTAGTGGAGAAACAAAATGCCAAGGGAACTCCCCTCAACCCGATATCAGAGAGAAGGGAGTCATGGTAGTTCTTGTTTATACGTTTATGAGATCCAAGGTCTTAATGCTCCTCTGTCCTTATGTCTCTTCCACCGTTCATGTGGTGACATTGGCAGATGTACTCTTTTGTTTTTTGGTTACAATGTAAAATTTGTAATGGGTAAAGAGGCCGAACTTACATCTTGCCCACTGTTGCAATGTAAAATTGATTCCTAGCAGTTTACGGGTCTGTTGTGCAGATCTTTTTTCTTGTTCTAGATTTGCTTTCATATCTCGTGGTTCTGGGGCGTCTTGAGGACTGCACTTCAATATCATTTCTCATCATGTCAAGTACAAGTAGTCAAAGCATATAGCTCGTCCAAAGCTTTGACAAAAGTTTCTGAGCTGAGCTAATTACCGTTATCATGAAATAGGATTTGGGTTACTGGGAGTAGTTGTAAGCAAAAACTATCATTGGCACTTTAGGTAGCATATTGAGCTCCAAGGTTCTGGTGCTAGATTTTACATTTGTTGCTAAATGGCTTTTGAAAATGCCAGTAAAGACTTTTCAAACATGAAGGTTTTATTCGTTTCTCTAAATAGAATCTCTAACTTCAAAAATATTTAATTGGAAATTGCGGATTTGTTTAACCTAAGCTACATATGCAAAACCGTGACATCAGTGCATTTTATATTTATCCCATGTTGAATAAACAGCTCACTCAGATCACAGAATAGAGAAATTGCTAGAAATGAAAATAAAATAAAAAAATACAAAAGGCCAACTCAATTTGACTGGAAATTGCAAACTTATTTAGCTCAAAATTGCATGAACTGGTATTGGTGACATTTCTTTGTCATGTTTTGTCTTTAATAATGTTTAATGACGCTTTTTGTTTGCGTATCTAGCGACATTCATTACTTACAACAGATGCAACAATTTTGATCACTTTTTTGTATCATGCTTTGTTTGTTTGTAAATACATTTAGCAACCTTTTTCAATAAGTATCTATAGTTTTACCGTTAGGTAGTTACCTGTCACGATATTCTTTTTCTTACTGTCAAAATTTTTTTTTTGCCGTCCGCGGTTTGGACAGTCGTCAAAAATCCACCACCAATCATGCCAACCCGGTAAATTCGAAAACCGGCATTGAACGGCCTTAACAAAGAGCGGTGCCCCCACGTGGCCCCTCACCCTCTTAACGTGCGCTCCCCCCATCTGCAGCAGTTAATTAATTAATTTTTAAGGCGCAGGCTTGTCGGTATCCCCCTCCTCACGCACTTCAAATATCCCCAAATCTCCCTCCTCCGTTTCTGCTCCATCTTCCCTAACCAAGCCCTCGATCAGGAACCACCAGCCATGAGAGAGATCCTCCACATCCAGGGCGGCCAATGTGGGAACCAGATCGGGTCCAAGTTCTGGGAGGTCATCTGCGACGAGCACGGCGTCGACCCCACTGGCCGCTACAAGGGCGACGGCTCCTCTGATCTCCAGCTCGAGCGCATCAACGTCTACTTCAACGAGGCCTCCGGCGGCCGCTATGTTCCCAGGGCCGTGCTCATGGATCTGGAGCCCGGCACCATGGACAGCATCAGATCTGGACCCTACGGGCAGATCTTCCGCCCCGACAACTTCGTGTTTGGACAGTCCGGCGCCGGGAACAACTGGGCCAAAGGTCATTACACCGAAGGGGCCGAGCTGATCGATGCGGTTCTCGATGTTGTTCGTAAGGAGGCTGAGAATTGTGACTGCTTGCAAGGTAATGTTGCTCATTTTATGTGTATGCCTGGAGAATGTTTTGTTTGTTTGGTTTCAATTGTCGCGTAATTCCACTTACATGTTAGATTTTGTTGCTTTAGCGTTTAATATTTGTCTGCCTTTACAATGTATGTCAGTATTGTTTCAGATTTGCTAGATTTTGTAGCCTTGACGTTTAGTATGTCTACGATCCGATTGTTTGAGATGAAAGAGGTAAAAACCGTAAGTTGCCCTTTGTATTACTTGGACGTGTGGGGTAAAATCAAGGAGTGTGTGATGTTTGCCTAGTTTTGTTTGTTGGATGTTTGGTTGGATGATTTCTCATCGGCCAGATCTGTGCTATTTTTTATGTAGAAGTTACTCTCCATTGTTGAAGCTGTTAAGGATCAAATGCAGATTGACAGTTTTTCTAATGTTGAAATTTGATGCCTTGTTTGGCAGTATATCGCGCATCTTGAGAGTTATATCAATTTTATCACTATTGGTTGTTGGTATGTGGTTTTGGAAGGAGTGGGTGAAAACAGACTAGTTTTGGTTTTAGGTTTGGTCTACAACATGAGGATTGGTCTATTTGCATTCTGATCTGCAAATCTATCATTACTCTTGAGCGTCAAGCCTATAGAAGCTCGAATGCAGATTTGCAGGGCCCCTGTTCTTGGAATGCTCAACTGTTATCCTTCTATGATGACTTGTTCGGTGGTCAATATTCTTATATGTTAGATTCAAGTTGTATATTTGGCTTTAGTTAGTTGACATTGGCTAATTCTTTGGAAATTCTGCAATTAGATTTCGTAACAGAAATTGGATCCAAATCCCCTGTTTAATATGCACATGATTCTTGTTCTTGAATTTTGTTAGACATGTTAGGGGCCATTTTTATTGCCTCTGGGGAAGGATTATTCGTGACCTGAAAAAGGAGTTTAGCTGAGCAGCTTCACCGCTTCTGGTTTATTCCTTACAAATCTAGGTTGTACTTAAGAAGCTGAGCATCATTTCTCCGTGCGGTGTGTATAAATTATTGATAAGCGGTAAAGTTGGCCCCAGTGCATTCTTGGAGAAGCACCGGCATGCTTTCTTCTTTACCCACTGTACGTCATTATGTCTTTTGAGATTCATGGGTTAGTAGAATAGTTGAATGTATTTTGTTTGAGCATGATAATGCAAAGGAAATCAAAGGTTTTTTCAGCGTTTCTGAGGTGTTGAGTCCTGAACTCTGGATGCGCAATCAAACAGCAAAGCCATTTGATTGCTGGCATAATCAGAGGACTACTATGCATCTTTTTTGCGTTATTATATGCTAATTAGAACACCTCTCAATTCGTGTAATCACTGATTTTCCTGTTGCATGACATGCTATCAAATGCATGTCTGTGTTTCTTTATCTCCAACAGTCCTTAGGGCATGGTCCTAACCTAACCTAGTCATCTTTGGCTCCCAACTGAGACATAGGTTGGCTTAAGTCATATATCTAATGGTAGGTCATTGTCATATTCCTTGCAGTGGCATGCCAATCAAGTTTTCAACAACTCTATTTTGGTTTTGTTGGCAAGTAATTTTTCTTTTATTTAGAGTCAGTGTGGCTGATACGGCTCCTGTTATCATTGGTTATGGCCAGGTTTCCAGGTCTGTCATTCACTTGGAGGCGGCACAGGATCTGGCATGGGAACCCTCTTAATTTCAAAGATAAGGGAGGAATACCCTGACAGGATGATGCTCACATTCTCTGTTTTTCCTTCTCCAAAGGTCTCTGACACAGTTGTGGAGCCTTACAATGCCACCCTTTCTGTGCACCAGCTGGTGGAGAATGCTGATGAATGCATGGTGCTTGACAATGAAGCACTCTATGATATTTGTTTCAGGACCTTGAAGCTCAGCACTCCTAGTTGTGAGTACTAATCTCCATGATGGTTCATACTCACTCTGGTGAATCTAGTGATTAGCTCACTTACACATTTGAACTTGCTTTGCAGTTGGTGACCTTAACCACTTGATTTCTGCAACTATGAGCGGGGTAACTTGCTGCTTGAGGTTTCCTGGTCAGTTAAACTCAGACCTGCGGAAGTTGGCTGTAAACTTGATCCCATTTCCGCGTCTTCATTTCTTCATGGTGGGTTTTGCTCCGCTCACCTCTCGTGGATCACAGCAGTACATCTCCCTCACTGTTCCAGAGCTGACTCAGCAGATGTGGGATTCCAAGAACATGATGTGTGCTGCAGACCCACGACACGGGCGCTACCTGACAGCTTCGGCCATGTTTAGAGGGAAAATGAGCACCAAAGAGGTGGATGAACAGATGATCAATGTGCAGAACAAGAACTCGTCGTATTTTGTGGAGTGGATCCCTAACAATGTCAAGTCTAGTGTGTGTGACATTCCACCAACTGGCCTGAGGATGGCATCCACATTTATTGGCAACTCCACATCAATCCAGGAGATGTTCAGGAGAGTGAGTGAGCAGTTTACAGCTATGTTCAGGCGCAAGGCCTTTTTGCACTGGTATACTGGGGAAGGGATGGACGAAATGGAGTTCACCGAGGCAGAGAGCAACATGAATGATTTGGTGGCAGAATATCAGCAATACCAGGATGCTACTGCGGAGGATGAGGAAGAGTACGACGAGGGTGTTGAAGAGCCATATGATGGCTAGTTTGGCAGCTATTCCCAGTATTGAAGTTCGTCAACTACTTTGTTTGTCTACCTTCTACCATGTATGCTCATGTTGGTTTCTTTGGCCCCGCTTTTTGAATCCTGAAACTTATCAGTTATTTGTTGCTTATTGTTTTAGTCATATGTTCGTTAATATGATCTTATTTGTTTGCCATTTTTGTCTTTTGGGAGGGGAGGGTGCGGGGGCATGGAATTATTTCGCAAGGTTTAGTCTTAACTCGTTTTGGGGAACCGTTATTCCGCTTCACTTGGTTATTGCGGAACAATCAAATTTTGTTTTCATTGTGTAATAAGGTGTATGGGTGCAATTTGGGCTGAGCAATCTATAGGCAACACGTAAAAATATGTGGTGGGCCTAGTATTATAGTGACCGTAGTGGACGTGGGTACAAAATTTTGAGCTCGTAAAAAATATAGACTGAACATGGACACGAAGCCCGTCCAATCCATAGAAGAAAATCTAGCTCGTCGAACTTTTATATGATATATATGAGTTACATATATAAATTTTATGTTTACCGGTCTCTTTTTACTAGTGTTAAAATTCTTTGACCATACGCATTTAGAGACCTTTGAGGCTTTTGTTTTTTACTCTTGTTTCTTATTAAAGAATTAGACTTAGTAAGATTGTCTGATAACCCTTGTCTTTGTCTTTATATTTTTCTTTCTCCTTTTTTTTTATTTTGCCTTGAAACTTGTTTTTATGCTTATGATTAAATTTATTTTGAGACTTCACAATACGCTTCTTTATTATTATGATTAATTAGTAGATTTCGATGGTAAATGATATGTTTAAAAAATAATAAATAAACAAAAAGTCATGATTAATTAGTAGATTTGAATGATATTGATACCCGTTAAGTAAATAAAAACTAATATAAAAATATAGACAACTCGTAGACTGCACATGTACAGTCCTTGTCCACCAAAATTTTGATGGACTAGCATTGAACATATATTATTCGACCTGTAGCTGAGTTGGGCTGGACACAGACACGATTTTTTGAGGATGGGCTGGTATGATCTGACCCTTAAGCCTATTCAACCTGCCCAAGTTGCAGCCCTGATTAAGTGCCATTATTGCTTAGAGCAGAGTATGATAGCGTTCAATTGAGTCTGTCGTATCTGTTTAGCTAGAAACTGTTTTGAAAGTTTTTTTTTATAAATTCAAGACCTTCATTAAGAAAATGAAATAATAGACGAAAATAAAACTTGATTCGGATTTCAGGACTAAAAATAGAGGATTCCTGTATGTTGTTTCATTATCCCAACGTGTAGTCCTTAATAGGATTCCATTGAAAGATTAGGAGGAAAAACAATAAAACCGTAAAACATTCATCAAATGAACACTACTACACTTGCGCCAAGTCTTGCATCGTCAAAAAAATTTAAGACACCGGCCCCCAACACTAGGCTAGAAGTAGAGCAACATAGCCCTTAACAACTACAAACAAAAAGCTATAAAATGAAATAAAATGGTCATCAAAAACCCTTTGAACGAAACAACTTGAAAAGACCGCAGGAGGCTGCACGATATAGACGGATTTGAAAGTCTAGATCTTCTATGGATCAAGTTCACCGTAAAACAAGCATATAATAGAAGACAAATACGTCACAGAACCGCCATTCGCATCAATTTATCCAACGACGGAACTCTACATCATCGCTGACTTTTACACTGCCTATGGAGACACTTTCTAACCTAAACTGAAGAATTATGAAGGGTTAGATCTGCATATACAAATAGCGTTAACATTAAAAGGGACAAAAGAAACGGATGAGCAGACTAACATCAAATCGATTGGGGGGGGGAGTGGGAGGGTAGTGCATCAGAGTCATGGAAGTAGGAGAACAAACATTGCTCGCCCTATTACAGGAGCGAGCTTCTCATACGGTAAAGTTAGTCCTCGTCACTTGCACACCCCCCGTTGATTTGTTCTGTTGAGAAAATTGAATGAGCAAAGAGAAAGCTGAAACAGGTGGCAGAGACTTGGATAGGAATAGAGTAGTAGTATTTGCCCGCCGCTCAGCTGAGAGGCTCTGAGATTCCCAAGTAGAGGAGAGTGGGTAACCATTATTTATACGCACACACACTTGGGGCTAGGGTTTTGCTGTGATGTGACGTGTGTTGGGCCGGCTGGCTGCTTCTGACTTCTTAACTCTTAAAGGTTACCTTCGGCCCACCATTTCAAGCCCGACCTACTAGGCCATGAACAAGTTGTGGGATTGGCAATTGAGGGTTTTTCTTATTGGCTATATAAGTAACGTGGGGACTAGCCCGCCCAACAAAGATATCGAGAAAGGCCCTTGGGCGACGAGTCCATTAGCGGAGTAAATAATAAAAGTTTCATCATCTTCTTCTCGAACTACTTTTTAGATACAGATTTTTCAACTAGGAGAAATTTTTCAATCAAGTTAAAATGGTCTTAATTTGACTAGGCTAGCCCCGACCAAAACCAAACCGCCTCCACCCACGCTCCCCCAACCACCACTTGCTCTTCAGCTTTGTGAAATACGCCTTGTCCACAACACCCCCCTTCACCACCACCGTCGACATACCAACCACCGACACCGACAACAAACACCTAACTACGAGATGCCAAGCCAACCATCAGGCACCGTACACAACCACCACCGCTGCCATCACCTACAAACACCAACACCTATCACCACCACCATTACAAGCAAACCCCCCAAACACCGGGCCATTCACCACTGCCTCATTTCCTCATCTGGCACCACTACCACCTCGGTTGTCCACCACAGCCTCAAAAATCGCATCTGAATGCAAGCAAATAATGGATGCAAGTGAGCCGAAGGAGCACTAAGAACGCACAATTACTTCATAGGGATGCCTTTCTGGCGATATTATGTTGATTCTTTAATCACCTTCGGCAATCGAAGCACGGTAGCTAAAGGAGTCGTCGCCGGTGAAGTCGAAGGCGGCGGGTCGGGCTGTTGAAGTGTGTTGCGGGTTTAGTCGGTGATTCGGCCGAACTTAGCTGAGCGGGAAAAGGGGGCGAAGGGATTTGGTAATCCCGATTAGATATGAGGTGTTGTAGGCGGTTAGGGTGGGAGGTGGTCTTAGTGGCGCCGTTTCTGTCGGCGGCGAAGGTGGGGATGGTATTTCGCTACAGAGAGAAGATAACGGGACTAAGATTACGGTATCCTGTAACATGTCGTTATATGTAATAGCGGCGAATCACTGGGGGTGATTTTCTGGAAGATGTGTGGGGACCATACAGCAAAAGCAAAAGTGTTTTACCAAAAAAGATTCCGCTAAATATTATTTAACGCCGCAAAATTATTATTATAAATTTTAATAACAGCGATAGCATATTTTCAATAACAATTTTTCTGCTATTTGATCGTTATTTGGTTGCATATTTTTGTCTTCCTATTTTGCCACTTTAGCAAAGGACTTATTTTGTCAATAATTTTGACAAAAGCGAAGCAAAAGATTTAAAATGTTATGAAATATGTAGTATTTGTCGGAGGTCCGGCCTAATAGATTTTTAAAAAAAAGGTACTTAGTAGAATAAAAATAGATATTCAAAGGAAATACAAAAAATTATTCTTTTTAACTATGTTAGAAAATTGTACTGTATTTTTTTATAAGAAAAGGAGAAAAAAAATAACTTCATTTCTTACTATTTTGTACTCCGTATTAGTTACGTTTTTAACTGTGATGGATCCGTCATACTTGAATCAACAGTCTTTTCCAAAAATTCACAGCTGTCACAGTGACATTGTTGGTGAGGCTGTAACCACTACTGTCTATCGTACAATATGTGCCAATCATTAAACAAATGACACCCAGAAAAACATGGTCACATAATAAGAATCTGCCTCCAATTGATAAGATCATAATTATAACACTAAGAGCGAAAATTAAGGCAAAAATCTCTCTTGAGAGCTCACTAACTAATATACATCTTAGATTCTGAATTAACCATCAATGGCAGGAGCTACTGTTTATTGTCCATGGCAATACCGTGATTCGGTTTTGTGGCGGCAAGCGAACTCTTCGTCTCTTTGACCTTAACCATCCTTCTCTTTTTGTTCTGGTTGCTAACCATTCTCCTCTTCCTCGCTTCCGCAGCCATGAACCTGTTATCTGCAACAAGGACTCTGTTTATATCCAACGGCTGAGAAGGGTCCATGGCAAAAGTCTCCTCTGCGCGGACGTTGAGATCAGGAATGCCAGGTGGGCCAATCTGGTTGACCAGTCCAGCTGGGAAGAAGCCATACCCCCCTTGACCATATGGGTAGTCTTGGAATCTCCCTTGTAACTGTGATTCACAAGCACCGGTTAGTTGCTGTTGATGAAACATTGAGATTTGGTAATTTTGATCCAGTTGAATCCCAGGGTTCATGATTCTGGCCATTTCCAATCTGGGGATTTCTCTTCTTAGGCAAGAAGTTACCTGGTATCGAATAAATACGAGAGTTATTTACCAAAAGATAAGACACCCAAAACGAACGCAAAATTTACTCGTAATTCATCAAAGTAGCCAATACCTCTTCTCTTTTAGCTTTCAATGCCAAATTCAAAGCCTTTTGCTCGTCGTGGTATCTCTTAATATTCTCGACTTCCTGAACAAATATATCAAGAGAGGTGAAATTAGTGTTGTTCTAAGTCAATAATAGCACTGATATATATTTAAAGGAGTATCTAGAGAGAAGGAAAAAAAAACAAAAATAGAAGATAATGTAGGACAGAGACAGACTTTTGGCAAACTCACCCTTCTTAGCGAATCTCTGCGCTCCGTTAATCCATCAATAGTCTCCAGCAATTTCTCTTTACTATGCAACTGCAATACCCAAAAGACCCGCACTTTTGATCAATGTAAAACACAATGATATGTATGCATTTATTACTTCATGAATTCAAGTCCCAGACAGGGGAGATCTCAAATCCCCAAAGATAAAGCATGAAAACTCAGTTCCGGGCGAAAACCCAGTTGTGAAAATTCCACCAAAATCAATAAACATTCACAAAACACCAAAAGATTAGAACAGAGGAGCATAGGGATTTACTCTTTTCTTGGAATCTCTCTTGAAAGACTGGGAAGACTTGTCGTCAGATTCGCTCGGGGAGAAAGCAAGCGGCGTGGAGGGGCTCGTCGCTTCGGTCTTGACCTTGACCGTGAACTTCACTTTTCTCTCCGTCTCAGACGGTGGTTGCGGCGGCGGAGGCGGTGGCGATGACCGGTTACCGCATAAAGACGGTCTTGGAACAGCGGATTTCGAGTCAGATCTCTTCCTCTTACAACCCCAAGCAAAAGAACACCGATTGAGAGACTCCGATTGCGAGATTAAGTTGGGAAGATCCAGTATTATGCTCGCGATTTCAATCTCCTCTTCTTCGAAGAACGACCATAGTTTGCTGTTCTCTTCCATTCTCTCGGGTTCAGTATCAAAAACCCATTAACAAAAGAAAATTGCAAGACCAAATATATTCTCAGAGAAACAGAGAGAACAGAGAAAAGAATGGCTTTTGTAGAGAGAGAGAGAGAGAGAGAGGATGGGGGAGGAAAGACAGAGAGAAAGAGAGACTAGCGAGAAGCTTGGGGGTAGAGAGGGGGTTACCTACCTAATAAGAGGAAGCAGTGTGGCTCTTGCCACGTGTCACGCAAAGAGAGATGGAGGGTTGTCTTAGGGTTTATGCATGTTTAACTGGACTCAATATCGTTTGCGAGTTGCACCCCGCGCTTGGGTGTCCACTGCGTGAGGATCTCGGATATTTCAAACGCGCGTAAAAGCGCGTGAGGTGTACCTGCCTTTGCACCGTTTTCGGGTAATTTTTCAGCGTTAATAGTGGAGGCAGAAGGACAATTTTCTGATTAATTTCCCTCAATTGTACCGTTTCTTGGGGAACAAGTAATTGAAGCCTAATGGAGTTTTACCTGTTTATGATTTTTTGAACTCTAAAATTGTGTCACTAAAAATGTATATAAAAAGCTTTTACTGCCCAATACCAAATACAAACATAAAAAATAGGTTCTAGTTATCGGTTCTCTATGAGAAAGCGAAAAAAAAAAGAGGTACGGTAATGATCGAGAATGATCCGGTCATTCATTTGACTGTGAAAAGAAGTCTAGTTCTTTTAGTGCTACTTGACCTTTTAATAACTAAAGGATACTTTTAGGCGACGGATTCATCTTGGTGTATAATTGTCTCCGAAGATAGATTACCCCTGTGAACATCTAGGCTCCCAGAGGCTCTAGGGGGTAACATGGTCCGATGGATACGAGGTTTATTATCGGGCCTTGGATCGGAAAATAAGAGTTCTCTTAACTACAAAAGTATTGCAGATCGAGGTTTTTGAAAAATAGTTGCAAACCACGCAATTCACAAACAACGCTGCTAGAATTTGTTCAGGGCACTTTAAATAAATATAAGAGTTTTCTATGCCAATTTAACTCATTCTCTTATTGCTTATTCTACCAAATAAATTATAAAAATGAAAGGAATTATGATATGAGTCCTGCTAGCATCAGTTCCAGTTGCTCTTGTTGAGAGCTTGCATTTGTTGAGTATGAAGGGCAAAAAAATTGAATCCCCAGCCGTGTGGCAATGGTTTACAAATAGAAATGAACGCCGTCTTCGGGCACTTCCAGGGAGCCACGTCATTGTGAGATTTAACTTTTGGCACCACTTTCCTCTTGTACAAAAGTAACTCAAATTCGATTACTTGGTCTACGATCTTTTGATACCCGTCTCAAGTTCTCTCAACGGGGATAAAACTCCTTTTTTTTTTTCTATTTAAAACTCAGACATTAAAGGATATTCTCCAATCAGCTTGTTCTATAAGCGATACTAAGTCTCACGATTCATTTCTAGGCACAACTTCCACGTCTGTTTAGTGCATTTAGAAAAAATAAGCTTTATGTAGTTGCTAATACTAAGGTCTAAATTTAAAATCAAGAAAGGAAACAAATCTCCTTCACCATTAGACCATCCCTAGATATTGATGGGAATAAAACTCAAATTAACCTTTATGTCTCGAAAAGTTGGGCTTAATACGCATGATTAGGCACACAATCTCATTAGTCAAATGCTTGTCTCAAAAAAGTTATATTTTCTAGGACGAAAGAAAAGACTTAGCATCGTGTATTTGAGAAATACTTATAAAACTACTCAATCGGAACTTGGTTTTAAACGATCTTTTCTAAAAATTATGTCGCTCAATACAATCCACTTATATTCAAACATTTTGATAACACAGGGCACATTATTACAAAAATTTCATTGGTCACACGCCGTTTGGAATAAATTTTGTGATTAAAGTTGGCTTCTCCTTTGGAGATGCAGGGCTTGATTGTAAAATGCATGTTTGGGCCTCCAAACTTGCACATAAGAAAAGTGTTTGGGCCACAATGAGTTTTAAGAGAATGCACCCAAAAATGCATGTTTGGTCCGTCCAAAGTAAAAATTAAAATGGTACAATTATTATGCACTCAATAGGCTATGAAGCCGAATTCTATCCAGCCCTAACAACTTCAATATAAATAATCGCCCCAAACATCACATGATTCGGTACGAGTTAACTATACCAAGTTTAAATGCTAATTCAAAATAATTAGCCAAACATATTCTAATTTAATATATTTATAACAGAGTGGAAGCTAAGTGAATATTGTCCAATTACCGCTTACTTGGACACCCACACAGCTTGCTAAGTGGACTTTTTTTTTTTTACTTTTAATTTCAAAATCATTATATGCTCTTGTTTTTTAATTATGATTTGCTTTCCTTTTTTTCTATCTTTAATTTATTCAATTCAATTTGATTTGAATTTCTTTTTGGTCTCCCCCTTTCTCACTCCTTGTTTTCCCTCTCTTTCATCTCACTTTTATATCTAATTTTTTGGACATGCATACTTCTTTTTTTCGCAACTTAACTCTAAAATTTTGACCACAATATACTCCGACTAATAATATTTACACATAATTCAAACTAATTTGATGATTTAAGTTCATTATAAGAGGTCTCATATTGCAGTTTCATAAACTAACCCCATATCATCTCCAAAATTTTTGTATTTTTTGTTTTTTATGATTATACTCACACACACACACACACACACACACACACACACACACACATATATATATATTAGAATCTTGAGTTTATAATTTGTTTTGTAAAGCAAGGACGCTATGCGAACTCTCTCTTTTTAACATTTTTTATTCTAATCTTGAATAATTGTCTCTTTTTCTCTTAAGAAAGTGTACTGTTTATGAAACCTAAACCTGAGTTACTATTATCCTCACATATTTTTTTTGTTCTTTGGAAACCGAAATATCTACTTTGATTGAGGAAAATACGTAAACCTAAGCAATTACCTCCATATTATATTTCTTTAACATCAATTTATATCTTTTCTTAAATATCCCTTTTGTTAGTCTTTCTCTCTATCCGCCTCTAATCTCTTTTAATTTTCATTATTATTCGTATATCTAAAAGCCCGTTTGAGAGTGATTCTAAGAAGCAAATTTCAATTTAAATCTTAATCAGTTCTTAACATTATATTTTTATTCTACTTTAAGCGGAATCAGTTTGGTTTTTGACAAAAGTAACTATAAACTAACTTAAAACTACAAAAAGTATTTGGATAAAAAGACTTAAAATCAGTTTTACTATAGTAAAGTGACCATCAAAGAAGCTTAATATATAGATTTCTAATTTCCATTTAGTAAAGAAATGTAAACATAACTTTCATCTGTAAATAACTCTAATATACTAATAAATTATCCAAAAAATTATTTTCATCTACCTACAAAAGATGTTATTTCTAAATTTAAAATCAAAAGCACTCTCAATCTCATACGGAGTATTAGTCAGTGCTTCTAGTAAGATGACTTTTACACATTCGTTAAGTGGTATGATATGTCATTTTGTGAGAATTACGCAGATAGTATGATAAATTTGAAGGTCAAACTTGATTATCAGAAAAGTGATTATCTCATTATCCTTACTTTTCATGATTATGAATTGAATGAGTTTTTAACTTTTTGTAACATATTAAATCTCTTTATGAGTTTTGCCAAACACTCACATATCTCATTTAATCCAGATTAAATCAGTTTTGACTGTCTAAAAATCAATCACAAACACCTTCTAAATTATGGTCAAAATGAATTCAAAAATCGGCTATTTAGCTTTTAATATTTTCAATCTTTTCTATTTCTTACGCAAAGATTATGCTATTACACATTTTTCCCTAGGTCTTCATATTCTATCTCTCTTATTTCCAACTAATCAACAACTTATATTTCTCTCATCATTATTGAATATTAAAATCGATATTTTCCCTCTTCTTCCTCTCTTTCACTTCGTCCCCTCTTTCAAAACCTTGTTGTCTATGACGCCAGCTTCCTCTTCCTTTTGGCATGCCATCAAAGTGCATTACTCGAACCAAATTTTACTTACTTTAATTGCAATAATGTATTTCCCATGCTTTGTCATTTCTACAGTTGTAGATCTGTACTTATGTTTTTCATATATGGCTAGATTTTTATGAAAGCTTACCTACCTTAATCCACGTATTTCTTGACAATTTATATGAAATCTACTCCTCTCTAGTTGGCGCTTCATAATCCATTACCTTTTTTAATTTTTTGTAAAGGCATAATATTTTTGCTTTATTCGAATCACCCAGTCTTTGGGCAAGGACCTCCTGTTGTTATATATCAGTTTAAAGCATTAAATCACTACTTCAAAAATTAGCTTTCGTGTCAGCTGTACATGTTCTCTTTATAGAAGGTTATTGCTTTATTTCCTTTTTCATTTCATCTACCTGTAGTATTTTTGTTCTCATCGAATATCAACACCTATTCTGTGACTCACATGGCCCTCTCCGATCCGCCATTTTATTCCTCTATTGTGCCGATGTGTTTTGTTGATAGATATTGATTGTTGCAATGATCATAGTACTTCCTCATTGTAATTGTCATTTTCTCATAGTTAGAATTCATTGGATTTTGGTGTCTATAATATGCCACATTTTCTATCATCGTATTCTCACTTTCAATTAGTTGTTGCATTAAGTTTTATTTTTAGATGTTTGTTTTAGTTGACCATTATATGCATTCCATATACTATTTATTCCATTATTTTTTTGAACTTCGTTGTGGATAAAAGTGTATGCATCGATCATAAGCTTAAATGTTGCTTTTTACTCTTGTAGTCAATTCTTCACGAGGAGGCGAATTTTACTTAGCTACACTACATCAAATTTCAGACAATTTCGGTCAATATTGTATGCGACTCATTTGTTCCAAAATAACTATTAGTGTTGTGCTCATAATTTTTTAAGTGCTTTTGGAGATAAAATGAAACTAATAAACTGACTCTTGATATAGATTCAATTAATTATCTCAAAAACTTTGGAATTACATTCTATTTACTTAACTTTATTTGACCATGAATGCTTTCGTGTGCAACGTCAAAACTAGTAATGGTATTAAAAATTTTGATTTGAATTGATGTCCATCTTCCCCGTAAGTAATAAAGAATAATTTAGCACACGTGAAATATGATAAACAAGGTTGTCCTTTGGGTGTGTCTTGGACTCATGTTCTCCCTCTTCTTTTCCAGAGAAGAGGATTATAGCTTTTGCGACAATTGTTGGTCTTGTATCTTTTGTTATGGACGGGCCATCCCGCCTCTAGAAAAAAAAATCATAGATAGTATTGAGATCTATTTTCTTAATGAAGAAAAGATCTTCAAAAAGATAAGCAAGTACAAAACTTATTGAATATGTTTTATTAGTTTTCTTATGGAAACAAACCATTTTGTAAGCTCTTCAAAGAAATGATAGAGACCAACATAGCGATGAAACCTTAGTTGCACAAAGCGGGGACGAGGGCGGGGGCGGGGAAGCGTAAGCACCAAGAAGAATCTGAGGTTGGGAGCGGCTTGAATAAATAAATGCGTAAAGAGTATTATCATTTGTTTAGCATAATTTACATAGATAGCAACAATATACAAGGAGATTTTAAGGACTTGAAGGAAGAGAGAAACAAGGAATTGAGTTGAAAAGAGCTTGATTTTTATGTATTCTATCACTTGTTCCATGCATCTCTATCCAACAAGCGGGATCGAGTTCCCATCTTAGCTTGGGACGAGATCCCATAGAGCTCCTAACTTGGGATCGCAAAAGCGAATTTCCGAGAGAGAAACGTCAGCATATTAGGAGTTTCCTGCAACTAAGGATGAAACTATAAATAGAACAATAGTCAGGAACACCGACTTCAATTTAGTTATCTTCAATTTTTGTCTTCCTTCTCAGAGAAAATCCTCTAAACGTGAAAATAAGTATCTGCAATTTTCATGCAAACAAACAAACGTTTTTTAAGAGCCAGAACGCTACTAGCTAGCTGTGGCATAGCAAAGTTTCTTATTTCCCCGTTTCTTCTTACTTCTTTCATGCAAATTATAATGATCTAGAGAGACTTTGGCTTGGAGACCACGGTCGCTTTCGACGTAGTAGAGACAAAAAGTGTTGATGGGTAAATGTGTGCACCCATTTATAAACCATGAAAACCAATAGATCAGTGGATTGCAAAATCTTTGACCCATTTACACTCACTTATATAGATTGTTAGGTTGGAATAATTTTTTAAGTGGATGTTTTTGGACGGAAAAACGGCTTTGAGTTGTGATTTCCATCGCTAATAGAGACCGATAAATAATTTAGAGGTAATAATACATATTACATCACACAGCCCCAATCTAAGGAGCCCAAAGTACACAAATAAACCTACTAAGTAAGCCTCAGAAGTTGCGAGTTCTTCACATTCAAGAATGACATAGATCATCAGTGCATAAAAGTATAATATGACAAGTAGTTTTCCAAATACCAATTCAAGCAGACGTCTGTGGTACTCTTTTACTAATAAGACCATTCCTATAGTTACAAGCCATTCTTTTCAAGGAAATATATATATATAGAAGTAGTAAATTCGAAGGAATATGGTTACATTTTCGACATTCTGTAAGGAGAAATAAGCAAGAAGACAAAATTTAACGATTCGATGACGTTTTCGGTTTTGAAAAACCTTGTACATGACTATAATTGTATATGGCGGATAGCTAAGAAAGTGAATCAAGTATTCATATAAGCAAATGGAAGTTTCCTTCTCATTCTCGTTTCTCCTTCCCATGCACGAGTCATCTCAAACCCCTTCGGCCTACCATGCCTTCTCCATTGCCAAAGCGTAAGGCCACTGCGGTAACGCCAACCTACCTCCGTGTGGTGAAACCAACTTTTAAGCCGAAGATATCTGTTTCACGGAGACATTAAACTTGCGCTAGAAAGTGCTGAAAAGCAAAGTTCGAGCGTATGGGGAGAGAGACGCGATGCTGCCGTCCAAGTTGATTTGCAAAATACGGAGAATGCAGACGCAGAGATTAAGGTTGAAATGCCCTTGGAAAATGCACCCCTACCTCCCCAAGTCAGTCTTTTGCTAATTTTTTTATTTAGAGTGTGTGGTATGGAGTGGCTGGCTCTAAGCATTCAGTTGCATCCCTAGTTAATATTGTATCTTGCCATCTAATTAACTTGAGACAATAGGTACAAAGCACCTTGATAACCTTCATTCCACCATATAACCTCGTGCATATCTACTGTTCTTAATCAGTGCATTGGTGTAAGTTTGAACCATAGTCGATCTTTTATCTCTCCAAGTTGTTTGCTTTTGCAGGATTCACTGCTGCCAAATGTGGTGAACAGGGCAGGAATTACAGCAGTCTAAGAGGACTCAACATTTGTTTGTTTGGGTTGTGCTTTTATTAGCACTGGGAACATTTTTTCTTGAGGTCAACATGTTTTTCCTAGAGCTAACCGCAAAGGAAGGACTCCCACTAGCAATTGTTTTGGTCACCATTTCTGTGCTTATAGTTGTTTGCGCTGCAATTGAGCTTGTTAATAAATTGGGTCAATGGACCCATTATCCGCCCACTAACAGATAATGTGTATTTGTTAGTCTGGATAATTACAGTTAATTAGAGGATATTTATCTCCTAAGTGTTTGAGGTAAATACATCTTTATCTCCTAAGAGTTGGAGGTAAAGCCAATCTCTAATTGTATCTCTATATAAAGGCTAGAGATATCCCAATAAATAAAGGAAGTCAAAGCAATAATCCCTCTCTATATAGCACTCTCTCTAGAGCAATCACCTTCGTGGACGAAGAACTCGACTCTAGTAGCCGTTTTCGTACCTGCGAAAAAGATCAAGCGTGTTGGAGGCTCGTAACAACAAGGATCCTACGTCGGAATTTTTCGAAGACTTCGTACGGTATGTTTTCGAACCCATTACGTGTTACGTGGTAGCACGATAAATGTTGTAATCGTTTCAACAGAGCTAAAGATCCATCTGCAAGAGACTCATTTCAACTTTGGGTGGCCCCCCACTCTGTCAGACCTTATCACATGCGTCAGCGTTTCTTCTGCTTCATCTACTTTAAGCACCTCCACACACAGGCTTGTATTACTTTCTTAATTTGGCTGATACACAGGCTCTTGAAATGGAGGGACAATATTTCAATCTTTATGCGATGTATCAACTATTCATGGCGATGACTACCGTAATTACTAGGGTTGTGTTAGTTGTTCGTGCTCTAGAAAAGCCGTCCAGGTACGAGTACGATTGTCAGCAACATAAAAACCTGGCACGGGTCATAGAGGGAGAAGATGGAGTGAAGTGCATAGAGTGCAGGCAGTGCACTCCTTTGGAAGGTGGGCATATGGCATAGGACCAATATGGGACCAATATGTTTAAGTATTACCGACTTAATGTCGTGTTGCTCAGTGAAGAGCGATGCAGTTGTATATATTTTCTAGGGTTTCGCACCCGTGACTTAATTATCTAATGACTGATGGTCTCATTTGTTGTTTTTCTTTTTTCCGAGTTTATTTTCATAAACTAATATCTCGTTGAGATGTATTGTATTTGGCTGTGACTTGCTCCTAACCCCTATCCCAGTTATTTAAACGAATAAATCCCCAGCCAAAGCCGTTAAATTTGGATTTTGGCTCTGTGCTATTAGAAGCTGCAACATGTAGGTGAATCGCTCACATGATGAATTTCATCTCTGACTTTGAGAGCTAGGGACAATTAACAGTAATATGAGGGGCTACTTCAACACTTGCTCAAAAAGACATTAAGAGAGGTTTAGTCTATTGTACAATATCTCAACCGGGTTATATATATATGATGCTAGCTTCAGGTAGAAGCTGCAGCATGTCTGAAAAACATGTCTGTCAACTGCTCATCCGCGTAAAGAAGGATCAACAAAAGGATAGTTTGAAGCTAGCCAAGGCACAACTACTAACTTGCAAATGACTCAACCGGGGAAACCTACTTTAGGATGTTGTTTCCTCTTGCACGTATTAGTTACCTACGCCATTTTGGAGTTAAAACCAAATAAGTTTTGAACATTTTCCTCACAAAAATGATGTGCATTAAAGAAGGAAATATTACTGGCTTGAGGCAGATATCATCATGACACCGAAGGGAGGTGGATCTACCACCTTCGGTGGTTGGAGGAATCTACCAAGGTGGGACAAAAAGATAGTAAACAATATAAAGAGTTGTTGAGGCGTGGGCAATAAATATGACTGACATGCTGATCTTTATTAGTTGCAAGAACGGTAAAACGAGTTACATTCTGATGTCAAGGAAAGTGAGTTCGTAGTCGACGTGAAGGTACCACAAGGAATGCAGTCCGAGTCAGATGCTGAGTGCGCTGATGTGGGACATAGCAAGGGTGGAGCAAGGGTAGAGACCAAGGGCTTCCCAGACAGAGCCTAAGGGTGACAGTGCTGCGAGGGCAATGGCGCAGGGTGAATACACGACGATAGTCACAGTCCGATGCTTAGGTCCATGGTTAGGGTTATGTATGTTTCTCTCTCTAGAATTCTAGAGTGAGAAAGTGAAAAGTCTAAAAATGTTCCAACTGTCCCAAATGAATTCTCAAGACCTCTATTTATAGAGATTGAGATGATGATGTCATTAATCGACACGTGGCGCTTCCCGGGAGTGACACGTCACCGTGGGGTCCATGGGTGCCGATGCTCCACGAACTGTCGGATCGCATATTCACCCGGCCTGCTCCTCACAGCGTCGCTCTGTCTGTCTGGAAAGACTGGCTCCCACAGCGTTGGTGTGGCCAGAGAACCCCCTTGATCTAGCCACCAATCCAAGCCCTTGTAGAGTCCCACAGGCCTGGCAGCGGTGGGGAAGACCCGACGCCCAACTGCCAGGCGGACTAGTTGTGATGCCCTTCGAAACCTTGCTCCCGTCTCGGAGTGACCCAGGAGTCATAGTCCCTAGGGGTGCTGATGAAGACCCCAGTGCTGGAGCAAGTAGGCTAGTCACGCAGACACCTTGGCGGTAATAGTGTCCTGGAGGAGTCGCCTATTTCGCAGGTCGAGGTAGCATCCCAGAAGAGCTGTCTACCTAGCCGGTCGAGGTAGCATCCCGGAAGAGCCATCTACCTGGCGAAAGAGGAGTTTTCGTGCCGGAGCACTTGGAGCTCCCTAGCAGAGATAGTGTCCCAGAGGAGTCGCCTATCCCCTCGGGCGAGTCCTTGTGCTAGAGCACTCAGAGCGCGTCAAGGTAGTATCCCGGAGGAGCCGTCTATCCGATAGGCCGAGGTAGCATTCTGGAGGAGCCGTCTACCTGGCGGAAGGGGAGTTAGAGAGCTCCCTAGTGAGATAGTGTCCCGGAGGAGTCGCCTATCCCCGCGGGTGAGTCCTTGTGCTGGAGCACTCGAAGCGCGTCAAGGTAGCATCCTGGAGGAGCAGTCTACCCAACGGGCCGAGGTAGCATCCCAGAGGAGCCGTCTACCTGACAGAAGGGGAGTTGAAGAGCTCCCTAGCGGAGATAGTGTCCCGGAGGAGTCGCCTATCCCCGCGGATGAGTCCTTATGCCGGAGCACTCGGAGAGCGTCGAGGTAGCATCTCGGAGGAGTCATCTACCTGACGAGCCTAGGTACCATCCCGGAGGAGCCGTCTACCTAGCAGAAGGGGAGTTAAAAAGCTCATTGGCAGAGATGTGTCCTATCCCCGTGGGATGCTGCACACTCCAAAGAGTGGGTCTAAGCATGTTCTACGTTCATGGCGGGGGCGCATGGTGTTATGAATGAGAGTGGTGCTGGGGGCATGTAATATGATTGTGGCGCATGGGCGCGGCGACGACCATGGCTAGACAATAGCTGGTGCCGGGGCACATGTCATGGAGATGGCACACGGGTGCGGTGAAGTGTGTATGGTGTCGGCGGCGGGGCGCATGGGCGCAACGGAGTGTGTATGGTACTAAGGGCATGGTAATGCGACAGAGAGCCTGGGGACACAGCTGTATCAGCGGCACGGCGCATGGGCACGGCGGAGTGTGTATGGTGTCGGGAGCACGTAGTGTGACAGAGAGCCTTGGGGCACAGCTGTATTAGCGGAGCGGCGCACGGACGCGGTGAAGTAAATGAGGTGCCGGGGGCACGATAGTGTGACAGAGAGCCAGGGGCGTGATTATATCAATGGCGCGGCGCATGGGTGCGGTGGAGTGTTGGAGTACGGCACCCGGATGCCGGCGACGGGGGTCGCGAAGACGACGCCTGGGCGACGGGGTCGTGGAGTTGGCACACGGGTGCCAGCGACGAGGGTCATGGAAACGGAGTGCGGGCACGGGCGACAGGGGTCGCAGAGTTGGCCCGCGGGTGCTGGCAATGAGGGTCGCAGAGACAGCGCGCGGGCGACGTCCCAACAACGGGCGACGGGGGTTGCAGAGATGACGTCCGAGCGATGGGGTCACGGAGTGACGTCCTGGCGACGGATGACGAGAGTTGCAGATGATGTATGATCCCTTGAAGAGAAGTGAAGGTGTTAAGTATGGAGGCCAAAGGCCAACCTTTGGGGGAAGGCCAAGGCCAAGCCAACCCCAAGGGGAGGCCGATGCTGACCCCATGGGGAAGGCCAAGGCCGAGGCCGACCCTAAGGGGAAGGCCAAGGCCAACTTCCTTGGGCAAGTGCCATGGTGCGCCGATGGGCGACGTGCAAAGTACGACGGTCGAAGCGTGATGAGGCGTTGCACAAGAATGAGTTTCTTAGTGATGAAGTCACGTAGAAAAATTGGAAAGCGCACGTGACTTGAGCGTGCATGTATTGACCGGTTGGAAGCGTTAAATATTGACTGTTACTTGTGCGGACATGTCGTGCAAAATGAGACCCCCAGTGGGCCTTTGGGTGCGACCAGAGTAGGTTGGAAACACATTCAACTAAGAGTTTCAAGTACTGATAGCAAAAGAAAGACCTTACAAATTTAATCAAAAGTTAAAGAAACATTATTACGAAAGCAGCGAGACAAAATAAGTTTTCAGGAAAAAGTACCATGCAAATGTTTTAAGATGGTCTGAACATCGTACTTTTGTCATTACGCTATAGATATGAAGCTTACCTCCATGAAACAATAAACCTTTTGAACTTCTTACTAAGTTCGTAAACTTTGGAATTAGTTAGGCTTGAATCTGTTATAGTAACTCTTGCATCCAGTAATGAAAATTGTTTCTTTGCTTGTTGATTTGTCTGGATGCGGTAGATATATGAAAGAGTTTTTGAACGAGGAAATTGGCTCCTTGCTATCTTCTGTTGTTTGAGTTATGCTCTTCCAACAGTCTCTTTAAGAGAAACCAATTAAAGTTGAACCCAGGCCTCTCAAAGCTTCAGTCTTCTAACCAAAGCATATTGTTGCTCAAAACCTGAATTGTGACAAAAATAGTCAAATATCCATCCATTTTGTATTTGCAAATAGAGCATTTAGGGTTCAAAACCCGAAATATTTGATCATACCTAGCGTGCTGCAAAGTTTATACATCGTACGTAGCAATCCATAGAACTATGCCCAATCCAAATGAATGTGATACTCTGTAGTCCGTACTACATATTTAATTGTAAGCTTTTGTGGGCTACCTTTGATTAATTTTGGGTCAAAACCCAACTTGTTTTGGGCTCAAAACTATGATGATCAACGTGCCTGGGCTTAATATATTGGGCTTCGTGCACATCTGTGATTTTAACTTTGATGAGAGGTGACTGAACTTTATACTGGGTGTTCTGTGCATGGCCCAAACCAATAGTGCGTAGTGGGTAGGTTACAGGCCAGTCCATAGTCACTCGATATGTACTCCATTCCCCAGAAGATGAAGTATGAAAAGAAAATGGAGTGCTGAAGGCGCAGAAAGAACTTAAGGTGGTGAAAAGCTTGGTCGTGAGGCTCACTTGGAGAAATTCGGAAGCCGTGATTCGTGTGAACAAGGTGAGGCTTGATCATATATACTAACTGTTGGAGTATTTTAATAAAAATGAAAATACTAATGTTTCTTTTGAAGTCATAGTTTAGTTTTGTGTCCTCCAAAATTGGGCTTTTACAAAAAATAAAATAAAAAATGTGTCTGTAACATTATTGTTTAACACCATCTTTTTATTGGTGCATAATTGTGGTTGAAATGCCTCATTATACTTTTTATGGTGGATTATAACACCTCATTATAATTTTTGTTTTTATTATCGTTTCAATAAACTTTAATGACTTTTTAATTGATTTTCATGACCTTTTTTGTAACCTATATTTTAATGAAACTTAAATGTTCATGGGTTACAAACTTAAACCCACTATATATACAAAGTGGGTGGTTTTTGTTTCTGGCATGGCTATAAGCACTTGCTGCAAGTTGGTACCTTATTTTGTTATAAGGCACCTTATTGCCTTCTTTCTTTTTACAAAAAGGTCACCTCAATAAACTAATATCAATTTGCCTTTTGTCATTGCCATATCTTTTTCTTTAATTTGTTGAAGCAGTGTCTCTATTATATTGACACTATGATATAGCAATGTTATTTGTTGAGGCAAAGGATTGGGGCAAAGAAGGGTGTTGAGTGAAGCTTCAGTTTTACTCGGTTGTGCAGAATTCGGCAGCCACCTGAGAGCAACTGTTTTGAAATACCGCCGGGCTGTTGTATCCTGGAGGCGACGCCGTCAGTACCTTACTGCACCGGGTAAATATCCGAATGGGCGCGAATCGTCTTAAAGAGAGCGACCTAATTCGCGCCTCAACTTAGTGTCAATATATAATATTTTTGGCCAAGAAATAACCCTTATGGCGAAATTATAGAAGCCTTTCAGGGAAGTTTAATTTGAAAGTATTTAATGAGGATCCTTTGGACCTCTAGTGGCTACATCATTTGGTAAAAATGAAGCAGCTTTTTAGAAAGACACAGAGGTAAATGCAGTTTTGGTTCACTTAGCCAATGGAGGTAATTATTTACATTTTGCTTTTAAAGTTTATTTCACACAAACAGATTGTTTTCTTGATTATTATCTTATCTTAGTTACAACACTAACATGCAATTAGTGATACATGATCAACTTGATTAATTGGAGAAGGGAAATTTGTATTTTTGCATTCCAACTTAAATATGACACAGGAGAGAAATCCTACCTAATTTATAATGTTACAATGTGCATACTAACACCATGACTATAATATTACCGCACTAACCGTAGTACCTCATACAACATATATATTAATACGCTACATTCCCCTTACCCCGAAGAGGAACCTAACTTCAATTTGGAAACAAGATCAAGAAAGCGGCCCACTTGATCGGTCTTTGTAAAGATATCAGCAGTCAGATCAGTAGAAAAGATATAAAGAAGATGAAGAGTATGTTCCACGCAAAAGATGAGGCCGAAGAAAATGGCAATCAATCTCGATACGTTTAGTGCGCTTGTGAAACACCTAAATGGCACTCGCATTGTCACAATAGAGAGGTGTGCTAGTGGGAGAAAAGATGTCCATGTCTCAAAGTAACAGCTAAGCCAAATAAGTTTGGAAGTAGTATCGGTAGGAGCTCAATATTCAGCTTTGGTGCTAGCACGAACAACTACAGGCTATTTTTAAATTTTGCTAGCCAAGAGATAAGTGATTCATAAAGAAACAAACACTACCCAGTCTTTGAGCGTCGATATGTTGGGTCACTGGTCTAATTATCAGCATCAGATCGAGTACACATGCAATGTCAGTGAAGAAGTCGAAGGAAAAGGCAGGCCAAGAAACACAGTTCCTTTGACATATTTCAAGATGTAAAGTATGACAGACTAATGCGTAGACTAAAGAGCGGCCAAATTGACTCACTAAGTGGAAGGCATGAGAAATATCTGGCAGTAGAAAGTAGCATTAGCAAGAGGTGTTCCTTCGCTGGCGCGATGCTTAACATTCGCGGTTCAAGAGGAGTAAGGACGGTGATGCTATACATCAGAGTTACCGGCTTGTGAGAATAAGTCAGATGCATACTTGGTCTGATTTAGGTAAATACTAGTAATAGAGTATGAGGAAACTTCAAGTCCTGTTTATAATGGAAAGATCAAATTTCTGGCAAAGTAAACTGCCAAGTGCTACAGACCTAAGTGTCGATATAAAAGTATAAACTTTACCTCCACTTAGATTTGGCAACCTTATGTGCTCGGTTGCTACCTAATTGTGTTGTCAAAATCTGGGGGGTTTCGTCTCATACCCCCTCCCTGCTTGTGTTGTATCCAAGTTTCAAAGTCTCTCACCAAATCTCCACATGCATGTTGTTGCTTTGAAAAAAGATGTCATGGAACAGTAGAAAACAATGAAAATTCTTATAAAACATCTCTAATAATGAAAATTTTTAAGACCCTCTAGAGCGTACTAAACATTTCCACCCTCAATATGGCTAGCATATTGTGTTTAGGGATGCTACAACGTTAATATATATACTCTTGTTGGAAGGAGAAAAGTGGAAATTGTTTTGATGAAGCCTTTGGAATGTCCACACTCTACCCTTTCATCATTTTAAATTAACTAGTATCATGCTTCACTTAAAAAGTGCAACAATAAAAAATAAAAAAAAGGTACTTTTTTTCCTCTACTAGAAACAACGTGAAAGATAAACCCATAATCCCGTACTCAAAAACACAAAAAGAAGATCAATAATCCTCTCTCTCCTCCCCCTTTTTGTCCAGAATAATATGCAAGATTAACTCAGTCACTTATGTAATCGCTCTACCACCAAATACACCATTAACTGGTCACTTATTTTACGCATTGCATAATAACTAGGTAATTAAATTAGTTCACAAAAACACTAATGAATGTGACTTTTAGTGGTGAAAGCGATGAAGGTGCAATACAATGTTACTAAGCGTAAAAAGTCGCCTCTTCGCAGAAAAATGAGAAAGAGCAAACAGCCTTCACCCTATTATATTTTTCAGGCCGCAGAATTCACCCTAATGTATTTCAATCAGTCACTCTGGTTCCCGAAAGCCCTACTGAAAAGCCCTAATTTCGCTACTTCAGAATGTTTTTCAGAGATTATTCGAGGGCTAGATCAAATGTCGGCTTGATTCTGCGGCCTGAAAATGCGCACTATTTTTCACTTCACCGACAAGTTAATTCTACTTCCAAACTTATATTTGAGCTCACTTCTAGTTTTAGTGACAATACATGGGAACAGCTTCAAGACTTTAGACCAAAAAATGGAGTTCAAATATCACTTTTGGAGCTCACCCTCCCGAATTTGTACCTCATAGATCTAAAGTGGTTTATCTTCAACAAGACTCGAAATGCATGCCCCACAGGCTCCAGGCTTAACGAGGTTAAAATTGCAAACGATCAATGTTCATAGAGAGGGCCATTAATACCGCTACAAAATTCAGGCTGCAAATGCCCTCTGGTCAGCCGGCCCTTGATTAGGCATGTTAGAGATCAGGGAATTAGAATTAGAGATAGGACCTACGGATCAAGTCTACCAAGCGATATATAACTATGTACAACAGTAACATGACGTTTCTCAAACAGAGGTGGTTGAAAGCAAATTAGCAGGTGAAAGCTTGATGTCAAAACTAAGCTGCCCTCTGTTTCTTCGCCTTCCTACCAGCCAGAACAAAGTCATTGTCTGATCCATGATCGGACATATCATCATCAACCTTCCGCTTTTTGGACTGCTTTGACGCAACCTTGGAATTTGGTGTCTTCTTCTTCTGTGTTGAAACTGGAGACGATATTGTTCTCTTCTTAACGGTAACAGAATCGGCGGTTCTCTTTACTGTGATAACAGCTTTCATTGGAGATCCGAGTTCTTGCTGCCGACTAATTTTCAGCTTCTTCTCATAAACTTTCTTAGCTACCTCCTTGGATAGCAAACCACTCTCCATCATCCTGCATATCCATACAAAAGATGCATTGATCCATTTACACAAACATACTAGAACTGAACTCTGGGCAATGTCTGCAGATTGGTATTCATTAGATGTGGCCTAAACTGGTGAACAAACAACAAGTCCTCCTTGAGAACAGGTGTATGTGCGTGCGCGCTTGCATGAGAGATGTTCCCTATAAGTATGGTCTTTGATCTTAGATAGACCATGCATAAAAATTGCACAAGTGTTGCTGCCAAAGAAACAAACTCTGCGCAACTAAAGTCAGTGAGAACTGAACAAAGGTTCTCCCTCAGAATGTATCCAGCGAACATATAAGGCAGATTATTGTTGGACTGGGGAAGAAAAAGGAAGAAATAGTAAAGTCCAATTGCACATGACATGAAAACATAAAAAGGCCAAAATCTACACGAATACTTGTCCATGAACTCTAGTATAAATTAATTACCTTTTATACAAGAGTGTATTACAATCTTGATCGTTATACATAAAATCAGCAATGTAGTTCTGTACATGATACCTTAAACAATCATTAGTCCACTTGGATACCCAACAAACATGGATACTGGAGATTGTGATCAGAAGTTAGGACACATGTCCCTTCTCTGTACATATTTACATATGTATATAAACATACACATGTATGTGTCGGGGCTGGATCCCTACAGTGCATTTGAATAAACTTTATATCCCAAATGGTGATCCGTCCATTGAACATCGCAGACGGTTGAGATCACTTTTTTTTTTTAATCTCACCAGTCCGCTTGCTGCAGGAGCGTGCTGTCCTTTTTACCAAAATGCCCTAACCCCTCCTCCTGGTGAGAGAGAAAGAAGAAAAAAAAAAACTTCCCCATACTCCGCTCCTTGCAGAAGCGGGCTGTACGGAGTTTGTTTCTTCTCTTTCTCTTGTCTCCCCCCTCCCCCGTCACCCACCATCAACCTCCACTAGCCACCACCTCCACACACAACACCGGTCACCCACCTCCGCACACACACACACACAAACACACGACAAACACACACACACAAGGCCACAGACCTATCCCCCCTCCCCCCTCTCGTCACCCACCACCTCCACCAGCCACCACCACCATGCTCCACACACAAACCCCACCACACCCACCCCCAAACAACACACACAGAGACCCGTGACACACCCACAAACAAGTCCCTCTCTGTGTCATGGGTATGTTTGCCTGAGTGTGTATCTTGCGCGCGTGTCTGTGAGGGTGTGTAGGGTTGGGGTTGGGGTGGGGGTGGGGGTGCGTGTATGTGTGTGTGTGGATGGTGGGTGACGGGGGAGGGGATAATGGGGCCTGTGGCTGTGTGTGCATGCGCGCGGGGGTGGCTGACGGGCGTGTGAGTGGTGGCCCTACAGTCAGCCCCCGCAAGGAGCGGACTGGGGGGAAGTTTTTTTTTTTTTCTTTTTCTCCCTTTTCTCACTAAGGGAAGGGACACGGCCATTTTGGTAAAAAGGACAGCATGCTCCAGCAACAAGCACGCCAGAGGCAGGCATTTTTGGGATGCTTCTTTTTTAACAGGTTTGCCCCCTTATTTTTCACTTCGATAAGGTGGCAGAAGCAGAAGATAGGTATGTATTAAAAGTGAGGAGAGCAAAGCTGATGTTGCATAAACATTAACATATTCAAGTATTAAGCTTGCATACAAGTTCAACAATCAAGCAGACGGAAACATTTACTTTTAATGGTGGGCTAATTTGTTTTAAACCAACTGGCTGAACTGAATCATTATGATCGAATCGGGATGTATTGGAAATACAGTTAACTATATGGAATGGGTTTACACATTCTGTTTGGCGATTCTGAATGCAATTCTGTGTTCCACCAACCAAATAACCTGAGTAGCCCCAACACACACACACACACACACACACACACATATATATATATATATATATCCAAACATGCACGTGAAGATAACATTGTTGCATAGCACATGGAACTCACATATATATCCAAACATGCACATGAAGATAACGTTGTTGCGTAGCACATGGAGATAACCTCGTCGTGTAAAATTAAAACCCCCTTTTCCAATATAATCCATATGTCAAGAATCCATCTTATTGATCAGCATCCTCCACCAACAGAGTCCACTCTGCTTGTCAAGTACAACTGCACGAAGCCTGCAACCTAACCCACCTCACCCACCTCACCCATGCCAGCAACAACACAAAGTTCTTGCTTTCACAGTCCACATAAGTCTCGCCCCCCCCCCCCCCAGGGGGCCCCCGCGGTGGCTCTTTCACACTCTCTCTCTCACACACAATATCATCATCCCAAACAACACTACCAAAGCAAAATATTATAGCAAGGAAATTGAGCGCTTGAGAAATCAATGGTGCATCCAGAAGACTGATTTTTGTATATTTCGCTAGTCCACGAAATATTAAAATGATAGTTGACTTCTATTCTCGTTTAAGCTTTTAGTGCAGATGGTTACTTAACCTAATATCAAAGCTCTGCACTGGGAGGAAGGTCTTGTGTTCTAGTCTCCCAGCTACATTTTGCCCGAGCATCATTGTTTTGGCTCTCCACGTGCAAATGCGGGCTCATGCGTGGAGAAGTTTTATACCATGAATTACTTTATTGGACCCACTATCTTACAGTTTAAGTGTTAAAGGAGATGGTTACTTACCAGAGACCTCCATCTGCACCCATTCATATAGTTCCCATATCAGCAAAAGTGGGTATCCCTCTTCCATATTCAACAAATTTAGGAGTCTCTTCTACTAGCCTCCACTCAACTACCCTCTCTCTAAACTGACGGTTTATCCCTCTTGATACTACATGCCTAAAAGCAAGCATTCTCCAAACAATGCAATATCATGGTAACGTTTACTGGAAACAGTTCATAATAGAGCAGATGAAGGCGTTCCCAACTCAATTCTATCCAAGTAGGCCACTTTTAAAATTCTTCACCTAGACACCCCATGAGGGAACTCAAATAAGCAACAAAAAGGGAATCCATAGAAAACATTCATCTCTTCAGAAGCCTGCAAACTTGACAAACTCTAAATATTGAGAAAACAAAACACTGATGCATTCTTTAGTTTAACACAGTAAATGTAAGGCATGTTGTGTAAGGTAAAGCATAAATGACTCCCTAAAAATACATCCAATATTGGTCCATCCTATATTTCCAGAAGATGAACTAGAATAGATTCCACTAAGTTGCCACTTTCAAGAATCATCGGTGATCTTCATACTAAGTGAAAGTTCTGTCTGAACTTTTCAAATTTACACCCACCAGTTTCAACAGCTTATCATTATTCACTGGAAAAGCCGTCTACGGCATGCAGTTTGGGGCTGCTTGTAGACAGCTTATTGTAAGCACATCCCTCAAACCGCAATACTATCCATTAAGCATGTATCTGTATTCCTAGACCCTAAATTATAAAGCAGGCAATGAATCTAGTAAGAAGTTTTAAGTTGTGCAGGGATGTACTCAAGCCTAACCCATATTTACCATGAAAAGAAGTAAGAAAGCCTTAAATCTAGCCTATTCCCAATCCCACCAAGTGTTCCTTTCATCTTTAAGTATATTGATAAGTGAGCTAAATATGTAGCTCTAGAATGCAGTCAAACTAGATTCAGTTAGTGCATGAATCAATGCTATGAGCTAGAAACCTAGTTGATCAGATGCACGCTGGAGACCAATTCATTTTAAGCCAACTCTTAGAATGAAACTAGATCATTAGCCAAGCAATGGTCCATACCATATGGATTATGGACGTAAGGCATCACTCTTACATTGAACTGATAAATACATTTTGGTCTAGATTATTCCATCGCCCAAACTGCACGTTGGAATGAGCCTGTTAGGGCATCAACTCAGTCCAAATATAATATGCGCATCAGAGAAAAAGTAATCTTCACACTTGCCTCATTATTTTGTTTGCCATCCAATTACCTAGCAGCAATCAAATGCATACTAAGGAACCTAAAAAACTCAAGACCAGGGAGGAAGATTTTCAACAAACACACTTCTAGCTCGTATCAACATGGTCCTGTGGTACCATTTCCCCAATCCAGCTGTTTGGCAGTGTTTGTATCAAGGTTGCTTAACCGTTTACAAGGAATTTTGAGGGATTCTGAAGCTGAAGTAGTGGCTAAACTTCACACACGAAATTATAAGTAGAATTAGCCAATCGAAATTGTAACACAGTAGCTTAGTTGCAGGAAACTCCTAATATGGTGTGACGTTTCTCTCTCGGAAACTCGCTTTTGCGATCCCAAGTTAGGAGCTCCATGGGATCTCATCCCAAGCTAAGATGGGAACTCGATCCCGCTAGCTGGATAGAGATGCATGGAATAAGTGATGGAATACATGAAAATCAAGCTCTTTTCAACTCAATTCCTTATTTCTCTCTTCCTTCAAGTCCTTAAAAGTCTCCTTCTGTTGTTGCTATCTATGTAAACTATGCTAAACAAATGATAATACTCTTTACGCATTTATTTATTCAAGCCGCTCCCAACCTCAGATTCTTCTTGGTGCTTACGCTTCCCCTTCCCCTTCCCCGCCCCCGCCCCCGCTCCCGCTTTGTGCAACTAAGCACGGTAGCAT
This sequence comes from Escallonia herrerae, assembly GCA_033070095.1. Lineage (NCBI taxonomy): Eukaryota > Viridiplantae > Streptophyta > Magnoliopsida > Escalloniales > Escalloniaceae > Escallonia > Escallonia herrerae. The sequence continues at coordinate 234,879 of JAVXUP010000636.1, read as the reverse complement.
TAAACGTGTCATTTCAGATGCAAGTAGACTGCCAAGAGACCCTTACTACATGCAGAAAGCAACATAAGTGAAGTACCTATAACTTATAATAAAAAGAACGCATGAATAAAGAATTTAAGGGGACAAAATTTCATACCAGAAAGCTGCCATATCACTATTAGGCATTTGTTTATATAAGGTTTCGTAGAAAATCCTCAACGGGTCTCTCTGAAAACCCAAATACACAACACCCATCAGGCCATCACTCAATAAAAGCAATCTCGCCAAATCATTGTACATAATAAGGAAAAGAAACAAACTTACTTCATCTGGGGCGTCTCTTTTCTGACCAGGCAAATCATACACCTTCTTTTCTTTCTTCATACCGCTTCGTACACCTTCTTTGGCCCCTTTTTCTTTCCCACCACCCTTTTCTTCTTGTCTTTCTGCATCTTTAACCAATTACATATAAAGTTGAGCCAAGGGCATGCATTTTCTTAAAGCACAAGAGTAAAAAGGTAGAAAAACAAAAGAGAGAAACCCTACTGAAATGCACAAATTTTACAAACCTTATCAATCTTCTTGTTACCAAACCCACAAAAGAATTCAGAGCCAACCCAAAAGCATCTTTCCACTACCCAATTGAAAAAGTAAGAAGAAAAAGAAACGAAACCCCCAAGTGAGATGTAGTACAAATTGGACCTTATCATTCTTGCTGTCAGCATCTTGTATTTTGGCCTTGTTTGAGCTTTTCCTCGCTATTGGTGGCTCGTCAAGATCGCTGTCAACTTGTTCTTTCTTTACACGAGATTTTGGGGTTGCACTGTTGGGTTTCTTCTTGCGCTTTTCAGCATGAGAACCAATGGATTTCCCGTCTTCGTCCTCCACCTCCTCCTTTTCTACGGTTTTGGCATCCTCCGAAGAAGGCATTTTGGCAGGGAAGGGCGAGTAGAACAGCAATTGAAACCAGATGGAATGGTATAGAAGACGTGAATTTGGTGATACTGCGGAAACAAGGGTTTCTTGATTGTATATTTCTTGCGACCATAACCAGCAACTTTTTTCCACAACTCTCTTTCCTGCCGGGGCTAAAAGCTAGTTTGTACCAATTAAACCGTGTAAAGAAAACGGGGGGTATTTTATTTATTTATTTGCTTAAATTTGCACTCTTCAAAAAGGGGATAAACTATTGGTGATACTTTTGAATTATTAAGTGAAAAAAAAAATATATATATATATATATATATATATATATATATATATATATATTTCATCAGTCTCATTTTAATTGATCAGGTTTTTGACCGTTCCATAAATATTGTTCACTTTTAAATAATTTTTATTTTTTCATGTTTATTTTTTTATATTTTTTTATTTTATTTCTCTCCACACTTAATCATTTACTGTTCTATTTTTTTCCTCCATTCGCTAACCTATTTTCTTTCTCCTGACTCACTGTTTTCTCCATCTCTCTTTAGAGTTATAATAGAAAACACACAATATACGACTTATATTTTTAATATACGTGTCAAGTCGAAATAGTGTAATTAACACTACACCAAACTGCTCTATGGTGACGAAAAGGGCTACGATATAAAAGGAGCCGTAGGTACAAGTCATGTAAACCTACGGTTAATATTGTACCGTGGCCATTGGTGCTACTTCTAATTGGAAGGGCACTCTCGACGGTGCTTACAGTGGGAATTGGGTGGACAATCAGGCGGGTTCCAATCACAGATGCAAATTCACGATTGGAAGGCAAACCCAACGGCTGCTTACCGTCAGAAAAGGGTCGACTACCTGGTGGGAGAATTTTGCAGGCAAAAATTTGCAATTGGATTCCCCCAGGCAAAAATTGGCAATTGATAATATGCACAAAAACTATCTCAGATCAGCGCCTCAGCACCGTATGTGAAGACTTCCACTACAAAAAAAAATGATCTGCGGCGACGCTCTGTGCCGATGGCCACACGATAGCACCTCTATGATGTAGTATCTATAGTGTCGCTTTAAGCCGGTGGTCACCTATCCAGCGCTCCCATAAGTCATATTTTCATCCCAAAATTTGAGCGCCAAAATTTAGAGCCAAAAAACGTGTTATGCCAGCAGTCTAGTTGTTTTAGCCGACTCACTGGCCGCCGGCGTAGAAGAGGCTGGTTTATGTTTCAGTTTTTTCTTTTATTTTATGTTTTCTTCCTCTAGACCCACGATTCTCTGGTTCGTCTCTCACACGACTCTCTGGTTCTTCATCAGGTTTCGACTCTCTATCTCTCTCTCTCTCTTCTCCATTTTCCATTAATTCGTCCTCTTTGCTGAATTTCACCTCTCCTTTCTAGATTTGAAGTCTCAAACGATTCTTCAATTTGCTTTAGGTTTGAACACAGTTTGGGATTCATCTAATCAGGTAACAATTTCTTTCACCAAAGCAGCGATTAGTGTACAATTTGATTGTTTTTACAATGTCTGGAAAGCTTTGTAAATTCTGATTCCAAAGTTCAAATGCTTTGGTCTTGAATGGAGTCGTAAGCAGTCGCGTCGCCGGCAGCGCCGCTCGCCGTCGTCTCGCCGGTTGGTAGTCAGAATAGTAGCCCCTTCTGCATTAGATTGTCAAAACAGTAGATAGATAGTCATAATAGTAGCCCCTTTTGTGGTGTCTAAGTTCTATGGTATCTAAGTTGCTTTTCTTATTTATCAACTCAGTATACAGTGTCTAAGTTCTATGGCATGAATTTATCTAATTGTGACATATCTATCACAGATATGCTGCTTGCTTGTGTATGTATGTGACTTATCACAGTAATTCATTACTTAATTTTGAAGATAAATATTTCCCTAAAAATCCGTAGTTATGACATAAATTTCCATTTGCTAGAGCAGAATACTTGCATTTTCCAACTTAAATACTCGGTCATTGCATGATTTTGTTGATTTTTATATGTTCTGTTGTTATTTAAGAATTGTTGTAGGGCTTGAATCTCCATAACACTCTGTAGTTTTGACCAACAGCGTTTTTCTGCTTCGCCAGAATGTTTCCCTTTCTTTAGCTCAAAAGGTTGTATATTGCACGATTTGATTTCTTTATCACTTTACTTGAATATCTACAGTTAAGGCAGTGATCAGTCATTTATAAAGCTTGCACAAGCCCATTAAGATCACTCGAATCATGTTTACATTTGTTCTCATGCTTTGTGCATATCACTGCAAGTATTTCTGGCACATCATCTTTAACATGATGTCATAGAATTACCACTTTGCTTTGTTGGAATAGCTTTAACTCATTGTAGCAGGTTATAGCTTCAAAGTTAACGAACGTCGTCTTTATAAAGTCATCAAGGGTAGAGTGTATCGCCTGTTCTAACAGTAATACTCTGGTGGAGCTTTTGCCCTCTAAGAATATCTTCAAAAAGAAAACCCTTCATAGATTTTTTTTAGTATGCTTATTCCTTAATGTCAATAGATAGCAGGTCACCACGATTCATAAGTTTCAGTTGTAATCTAACTGCCATATCTCAGTTGCCAGACTACTGGTTTCATCCATGGTGTCGAAGCTGTATGGTATGATCACTTTCATCTAATTGTGACATCTGTATCATAGATATGCTGCTTGCTTGTGTATACTTGTGACTTATCGCAGTAGGCAATAGTGCATAACTTAATTTTTAACCTTCCAGAATTTGTACAATCTACTTGATTTAAGTACCCTTCCAAAATGGTAAAAATCAATTCCAAGATATAAGGAGGGATGTAGTTGGAGTAGCTGATATATTAGTGTAGTCTTTTTATGCAGTTCTTTGTTGGTGGCAACTGGAATTGAGTAAGTATCTCATTCTTTACTTGTTCATATCCGTTACTATAAAAGTGTGTTACAATTCTTTAATGATTCATGGTTTCTTGAGTGATCATTTAGGTTAAATGTAATTTGCATCAGCCAAACTATTTAGGATTGGTCTGATAATGTTAAGGTCTTCTTTCAAACCATCATGTGAAGAGAAGCTTATATAAGCTTTAAAGCTATACGGGAATTTAGTTCATGAGGCATAACACGAAGCTTTGAGAGGGTGGGTTAATTAAACGGAAGATTAGGAAAATGAGACAAAAATACATGAGAATCAAATTTTAAAATAGTTCCGTTTGGTACATCTCTCTCGCTGATACATGATGGCGTGGCTTTGTATCAACTTTTGTCTCCATCTTTGTTGGGTGAAATTGAGTTTTTATCAGAAAGAGAGAGTTTGAAGTTAGGATGCTCTAGCAATATTTTTATAGATGAGAAAATTGCTGTCAAAAAGAGGAGTTATGCCTACTGTATGACTCATTCCTTGATGTTCAGCATTTAGTTACATAAGGTTGTCTAATCCGTACAAAGTTACAATTTGGGGGGTCTTATTGTCTTGGCAGATGAATGACACACTTATTTATAGAATTGCTAGTTTACTCTATAGTTCCTTCATGGTTTATCAGCGTCGGGTACAAGGCCGCAAGAGCATAATGCAGATGCGACCACCACGGTTTTCACTTAATGAAACTGATGAGAGGCACAAGGCTGAGATGACTATCGAGGCAACTGTTGAGATTCCTACGAAGGACGCCATTCTCGAGATGGATGTACAAACTGAAGGGTCACAAAATGATCATCCGGCATCCGCAACAGGTAATTGCTTTATTATTTGGCATCCGACATCCATAAATGGCTGTTCAAGTTATGCATTTATGTACTATAAGTCTCCTTGATATTCTTTTTATCTTCAATTCACCTTGGTTAGGCTGCTTTATGCTTGAATATAGAGGTATTGCTCAGGGATTAGTGTTTTATGCCTGAACAGAACATGCTTTGCTCTAGCTACTAAAGCAAAGCATGTAAAGCACCGACATTGCTTAATGTTGTTTTTGTTTCAGAACAGAGGTACTAGGCTTTTGATCGCGGAACAGTTTCCACATACTGCTTACACCATCATTTCATTTAGGGTTGATTATGATATCTTGTCACTGGATGGTAAAGGTAAACGAATACTGATTGGCAGAGGTTCTATAACCTGAGTTTGGAAAATAAAAGAAATGAAAAGGTTAACAAATTTGAAGATGAAAATCATGACCAGCCTTGAACTAACTAGGACTGAAATTCAGTGATGTACTTTCAGACTTTGATTCGCTAGTGTTCATACTTGGTACTAGCTAGAATAGGCTACGTATTAAGTGATACATATTAAGTGGGAAAAATCCAATGGGACGTTGAATCATGAAGCAAATATTACTGTAAAACCAAAATTAGCTTGTAGGGCTGGCCTAAAAAAACCTGTGCCTAAGAGAGTAGGTAACTTTGTGTGTCCTGTGGGAGTAGCCAAGATTACTCTGTAATCAAAATTCAAGAGGATTTGTGTGTTCTGTGGGAGTAGCCAAGGCAAGAAAAGTAGCTACCAAGATGCTGCTATTGAGCTTGGCAAGAATTGGCACCTGTATTGGCTTCCTATATGGAAAATGGCTTTCTTTGTGCCTTTTTTTTTAATTTCTCATGGCTTTTTTGAGTTTAATGGGGTGGTAATTTGGGGCAACTTTTCAACCATAGCTTTCTGTGCAGGCTAAGATAGAACACATGGTGTGAAATGGAAGAAAGAAGCCTTAACTTTACCTTGTAAAACAACAAGATCCTAAACTCTTGAGTTGCTATCGAAAGAAGTTCAAATGGTTGTGAAATCACAGAATGATGTCGAGGACAACTTCTGAATTTTATTTTACAACTTCTACGTTTCTAAGGGGATGTAACCACATCAATGTCCACAATAGTCATATTTAAATACATTTTGCTGATTATTTCTGTAGTGCAAAAATCAAGAAAAGAGTTGAATCTTCTCCTCTCCGCATGTCTTTCACACTTCTGCTGTGTTCAACTTATAAATTGATCTCATGTTCCTTTCTTTGCCTGAGCTCATTCTTTCTCTGCCTGAGCTCATTCTTTCTCTCTCCCTTTCTCCCTTTTTTGCGACTCTCCTTTCATAGTGATTCATCAACCATTAATTGTTCTGCTATGTTTGTTTATATTTTTTTATTGGTTTGTATGTAGTTTTCTATTTTACTTGTGGGTCATCAATCAGAATTGTCCGTTTTGGAAGTACACACTGAACTCAGTCTTTGATACAACCTCTCAGTCATCAATGATGCTTTGTTACATTTTGTAGGATGGTTATGATGGCGAGGAGCAAGATACGAGTTATGCGAACGAGGACTAGTTCCCATGAGTTGTTCGTGGTTCGCAACTAATGTGGATGGATGCATATAGTATCTAGGTCAGGATTATAGTATTAAGATCTTATGATGGCTTTTGAAATTAAGTGGTGAGATTAACGCTTTTGTATGGAAGTTGGTGTACAGGATTATTGTTATATAACGTTGCACTATTTCTGCAATTTCAAAACATGCTTATAATACTTCAGTTGCAAAACATGTTTATAATATTTCAATTGCATTTACAGGTTTTTGTGATGAAACAAAATTCAGCACAGAAAAGAAATTCAGCATGGAAAAAAGAAAAAAAAAGGGAGAACATGTACCTACGGTTGGTACCGTAGGGATATGATTCAATTATTTTTTTTAAAAAAGGCTACAATTTAACCTTACCCTATTGAATATACCGTAGGTATAGCTTAGGGTACCTATGGGGTAAACATTCCCCTACAGTACCAACCGTAGGCATAGGCTTCCAAAATTAAACATATCCTTACAGTTGAACCGTAAGCCTATGCCCCAAGAACCATCGCTATAAGTAGTTTAAAACAAATTTGGCATAGGTATATAGCTACGGCGTAACCGTAGGGATAGGTGCCAAGCAAGTACTGTAGGCATAGATCTAGGGCATCACAACTTACGGCTACGGTATAGTACGGTAGGGATAGGCTATGCCTATGGTACTTGGCACCTATCCCTACGGTACTGTACCGTAGGCATAGCTTGTTTTTCTTGTAGTGTAAATTCGGACAAAAGGAATATAAATTTGAGGTAATTGAATTGGATTTAATAATGCTGGTAGAATAAAAAAATGTGTTTATTATTCGTTTTCGTTGCACTTGCACTAATATCCACACACGTGCGGATATAAAGGTCAATGATTTCTTTCTTCTTTAATATAACTTCATGGATAACTGTAGAGGTGTCAAATGGGTCGGGTTTGGGCCAGCCCAACCCAAGCCCAATGGGCCTCCAACAAAAAGGGTCGGGCCGGGCCTGGTGACTGAAAAAAGGGCCAAGCCGGGCCCGGGCCTGAAATCTGGATATATGGGCCCAGTCCAAGCCCTGGCCCGGGTCCAAATTTTGTGTGTGTGTGTGTGTGTAGTTTTCTTTCTTTTATTGGCTATAATTATCCCTCTTTACTCATAATGTTGTTTTATTAGAGATACCACTTCCTCATGAATTTATATTGAATTGGGAAAAAAGAATTGGCTACTACATGAGTATTTCCTTTTAAATATGTCTAGTAACTTTTATTTTGTAACGCTAAAACACTTCTTAAAAGAATGTATGCAAAACGATTGTAATACTAAAATAATTGTTCAAAGAATGTATGCAAAATGACACTAATAACGTTTAGCGACAATGATCGTTATATAGAGCAAACTGTTGTAGGCTACTTTTACTTTTAATAATGGGTTGACGCTCGAAAAACTTTATTATTGATGCGCTCTTACATTTTACCATTATCATTCCTCAATGCTAAAAAGGAACTAGAGCAAAAGCGAGAAGAAAAAAATGTTTTCTTTTTGTAAGCCAATTCTTGTTGTTTTAGTAAGAGACGTGAATATGAGATTTGTCAAAATCGTGCAATCAAAGAAAATCTTGTAAGTATAATTCGAATAGTACACAAATCTCGATCTCAAAATATGTCCCAAGATTACGTTTCTTCGTCCGAAAGTCTACAGAAAAATGATTGCTAATTATCCGAAGTGCAAATCAAAAATATTTTTATAGAGACGTTTCTCAGTAATATCACCATGACTCTCAAAGTTTGGGGTGTTTTTATAAATACGTAAAGTTTAAGGACATATGTGTAATTTTATAAAAAATAATTTAAAAACCATGTTTTATTGTCTTGCCACCTCTTCCTTGTTACAATGACTAAGCTAGTTAAATGTTAAAATTTGGGATATGTGGATAATGGATGTCTCGGGTGGAAGATAATGAAGGGGAAAAAAAGGGAAACCTTTCCCTTTCGGGAAAGAAAGAAGAACCAAGAGGTCCAAGACAGAAAACAAGAAACAGAGAAGAGAAATGAAACAACCAAACAGGGGGGCCAAATTTATGGCCAGAAAAGGGCCCAATTTCGGCCTTTTTTAGGGTCGGGCCTGGCCCGGGCCATTTTTTGTGAAACCTTGGCCTGGTCCAAACCCAGGTCTAAGGCCCTTTATTCTCGGGCCTGCACTGTTCATTACAGAGCCGGGCCAGCCCGCGGGCCCCCCGGCCCATTTGACATCTTTAGATAACTGTGATCGGTTACAATGAAAAACTACTTTACTTTCTTTTTTTGGGCACCAAATCTAGAGTAAAGCTCTTCACCCATCATAAACTGAAAACATGGCTAATGATCTACAAAAAAGAAAAAAATAATAATAATCATGAGAATCAAGGTAGACAAGTCAATACTAGTTGTTGGAAAAATTTTCAATTTTGGACCTTTATATTATAAAGTTTACACTTCAAAGTGTAATATCCAAAAAGAATCCCTCAATTTTATCAATGATTAAGGAGATACAATGTCTCAAATTGTTTTAAAAAATAAGGAATAGAGAGAGCTCAAATGTGAATTTTCACACTGCTTGGAAAATAAAAAGGGTGTGGGTATATTAGTGGCAATGTGTTTTTTAACATTATTTTAGAAACAAAACGTATGTATGATCATACTTTCGCACATGTTCAGTGCACTACACTGCACGAGTGTGGTGGCAATAGGGTAACGTGTTATTGGTCTTTTAGACAAACTTCACATCTGCGCATCATCGTTAGGAGTCATTGCCCCTATCTCGTCCTTTCTTTTTGCTCTAAGTTTAGATTGTTATGAAGTGAAACAATGTGATTGTTCAAATTTTCAATTCCGTTTAAATTCAAATGGCACATTTTCATAATGTCTTTCAGGTTTTATGACTGTTTAACAAACTCATTTAATTGTCATAATTTTTTCCACTTGTTGATGGCACTCATCTTGCATTATATATAGGTCTTGATGACAACATATTTTCCTATTCCGAAATTTCATATTTTCTATCTCTCAAAAAAATTATTTCTAGTGATTCTTCCGTAAAAACAGCTAGTATGCATAACATTCGACTCAGGCATTATGAATTCCATACTGTAATTTTTTTTCAACACTAGTGCACTCGATCTAACTTTTAATCTTCTCTAAAAAATAAAGTGTCTTGTGTATGGCTATTCTTTCTGCCTTTTGTTTAGTTACCTCATACTTTGTAGCTGCCGATTTGAAAAAAGTTTACTCGCTAAGCAGTCTATTACGTTGTCTTGGAACATAACATGATTGTTGACTTTGACATAAAAGTTTGCGAAGTTTACGTCTTCTCCTCTCAAAAATCTAAACCTCTAATTCTTTTTTGATTTTCTAATTTGCGGTCCTTGGACGCTAAATTAATCGCATTGGCATGGTCTACACAAATATTGACTTTTCACGTTTATATTGGAAGATGATTTTGGAATTATAGAAAAAGTCTATAATTCATCCTCATATACTAAAACCAATAGCAACTAAATATAGCTAGTGAGATTTAATTAGTACCACAAAAAAGAGTTAAGATATAAATTTCCATATTGGGAAATTACTGATTATATTCCTTTGCCTTTTACTTGTTAGGATAGGATAGGACTTGCCAAGCCGTCCCCCTTATCAGCAGTTGGTTAGAGATACAGCATCCAAACCCTAAAAGCATATAATAAGCCAGAGACAACCTCTTACACGACTTAACAAAAATTCCTACGGACAGAGACAACCGTTCGCTGGGGTTGCATCACCACAGAACGAAACTGAACAATGGGGTGGTTCATGAGAGAGAGGAGGGGAATAAGCTGGACAGACCAAGCCCTAGCTTCAATATCAGCCCTTCCGCTGCCTTTGTTAGTCTTCCTTGGGCTAGTGATGATTTTGCTGTCTATTCCAATTGTCTTGGACTTGAAGGCACAGATGGAAAGGGCCATGGTGGTCATGAGGATCATCCTCTACTTGTCGGCGGTGGGGTTGGTACTGATCCTTCACGCAACGATGAGAAACAGATGGTGGCTGCCGCCGCAGCGGGTGATTCCAGGGTCAAGAGCGCAACACTGGTACGCGTACAAGGCGTTGCGCCGAGAAGGCAGCGCTCCTTGGCTTGTAGCATTAGTGCTGGTGGTGGTTCTCGTGTTGGCGAAATACGATTCTTCTGTCAAGTCCAGTTGGTTCCGACCTTTTAACTTGAATTAGTCTTTGTTTGCTGGACTATCAGATTGGCTAGTTCCCCTATTTGTGGTGTTGATCGTGAAGGAGATGCTTTAATATGCATCCTAGAGGAAGATATCCAAGGATACTTGATCATCCTTACTAATAAGCTAGCCTTGTCTTTTGCCTTTGAGTGACTCCTAATTCTGCTGCTATAGTGGGTGGGGTGGGTCTATCGAATTATTCCCCGTTCTATAGGATTAATTCTCACTCTAATAGGTTTACTTTGTAAGGTATAAGGGTGATCAATTTTTAATGTCTTGGTTGCAGGTAGACAGTACAATCCCATGTAGCAAGAATTAATGGTCACTAAATACCTTTAATAATTTTTTTTGTTAAGACCCAAATTTTAGCAGTAACGTAACTTTGTAATAATATTTTCTTAGTGTCACTAAATGACATTATTATTTAGCAACGATCAGTCGTTGCTATATAGAGAGTTATAACTATACATCTTAGCCTATTGTCCATGAAGCAGATACTCATTTGTTTCATTGACTCTTTTAACTTCTTACAATTTTTTATAATCAAATTTGGCTACGAACTTAATTTATTAATCATCATTCTTATTATAATTTGGCTTCTTAAATACAGTAGTACATATTCTTACAACGATACCTGTAGTTCAACTTCATAAATGTTTGAATTTTGTCCCAACAAATCATTAAAAATGATAGGGAAAAAACTGTGAAAAGTGCCGCGTCTACAAAGTTTATGTTGTTCTGCTCTCCAAGGTGCCCTTGGATCGCTGCCGCGTGTAATCTTATTGGTGACCATCATCGCGTCTTTGACTTTGAGGTAGACCACACCTCTCCCGTGTGTAACATCCATCGCATGAACGTGAATAATTCGAATATATATGTCTCCCTGCTTGTTTCTAATTTCAACCATGGCTGTACTTCCTTGGTAAGCTCCTTTCGTACGTACTAGACCACTAGTTCAGTTCAGCCGCACAATGCATAAACTCGAGTCGGTTGATTAAACACCCAAAACTCCATGTATACGGCTGTATACAGTAATGTAACACTGTGAAAGGCGAGAAAGAGAGAGAGAGAGAGAGATGGGTGGGAATTAATAAGCTGGAAGATGAAACCCCAGCTTCAGTATCAACACCTGCTTTGGGTTTTGCAGTCTTCTTTGGACTAGTGATGCTTTTAATGTGTTTTCCGATTTACCTGGACTTCAAGGAAGTGCTGGAAAGAGTCGTGATGGGCCTGAAGATTTATATCTCTCTGTTGGTGCCTTGGTGGTGCTGTTAGTATTAGTTCAATGCTAGTGTGCCTACGACTGGCTAAGCCAGGAGGGCAGCGGTCCTTTGGGTGTGGCGCTGGTACTTGTACTGGTTCTGGCATTGGCCAAAATCGAGTCTTCTATGAAGTCAAACTGGCCCAGGCCTTTTCAGCTAGAGATTGATCTCTTTGAATTCTTATGTTAGACATGTTATGTATCATTGGTTGATTATGGTTAATGCTAGTTTAGCTGGCTTTTAGCTGCTAGTTATTTCAGAGAAAGTGATATAATTCGTACAAATTGCACATATAATCAATTATTCTTTGCCTCTTCAAACTCACCAGCTAGGCTAAGAAAGTCTATTATGCACCCGCAATGTGCATTTGCTCAATTTTATAAATATTGCACATACTATTTAACAACCCTACACCTTCATATGCAGTATGATAAAATGTCGATAAGCTCTTTAGATGGCAATGAAAATAGAGTTATTTACACTTAGCATCTTGAAGTTTGACCAAAGTTACACTCGACTATATCTAATACTCTGCACCCCGTGGTTTGTATTAGCTTCACGCAACACTCCCTCCCCTTAAGGAACCATCAATAAAAGTTGGAACACCACACAATGTATCGACGTATCGTGATTTGCCGAAATTGCCCTTAAGAAGTATTTTCATTCTTCAAACACCGCACCGGAGCTCATGCCAACCCCGACGCCCACACGTACTGGCGACCACCCTTTATTAGTCTCCACGTATCCAAACGTCATCCCACCACCAAACTTTATCATCGAACCACTGTCCATCCCCCACACATGCATGCCTAAACACACACACGCGCCCCAATGCAACACCATCGAACCACTAAACTCATTCCATTAGCCATCAGTAATTATACACATGCATGCACCCCATGATTTAACCCATTCCACTGGTCACCGTCGAACTACTACTCCAATTACACGCGCACGCACGCCAACAACCACCCTAATCTCTCTCCGCATATTCGAACACTATCTATCCCATCGCCAAATTTGTTGCACATCCCCGTCAAACCACTATCTCAATCACACGCGCGCACACATACACATGCATGCACATAGATTTGCACTTTCTTACCCGTCTTTCTGCAAATCTAGGCTCTCTTGCCTCCCTTTTTTGTGTTTGTAGTTAGTTTTGTGTGGTTGGCTTGGTGGTGGTTCTGAAAACAAGTGGTGGTGGTGGGTGGGAGAAATGAGTAAAAAAGTATGGCATATTCAATAATTTTGTTTTCGTTTGAAGGGTACTACGGTCTATCCATTCTGATAAGTCTTGAGTTGAAAAATAAAAATAGGTAACTCAGAGTAATTTTTGTAATGACATGCAGTCGTGTGTGATAAAAGAAAACCTCAAACGTGCACAGTGGAATTAACCCATTAAAGTAAGGATAAATTACACACAACACTCCTGAGGTTTGCTCTAAACTACACATAGCTCTGCCCCTAACTTTTTTTATTACATTAAGCCCCCTGTAGTTTGGTATTGTGTTACATAACACCCATTTCCGTTAGGGTGCCGTGAGAAAAAATTAGGGCCATTGCCCTTATCTTCTCCTTATCTTTCTCACTACAAAAAAGCCAGCAGCGGCGGAGGGAGACAGTGCCCGGCAGCGGTGGCAGTGTATCTGCTAGTGACGGTTGCAAAGATACTAGCTCCAGTACCTCCAGCAGCCCGACGACTTCTACTTCAACCGCCTCAAGCCCTCCATCCTTAAGACCCGCTCCATCATCAAGGACCTCATCAACGCCGATCACGTGGACGAGATCTCTGTCGTCGACAAAGCCACTGCAGCCGCCGTCCTCCAGCACCCATCACCTGGTCCTTCTTCGAGTCCAAATTCAACAAGGGCGATACCGCTGTCATGCTCCACTATGGTGGCGACACCGCCGTCATGCTTCACTACGGCTACGAGGCCGTGAAGAAATTTGTCCAGGCTTGCCTTACCCGCGCCGGCGGTGAGGTAATCGAAGTGAAACTCCCTTTTCCTTTGAAATCAAACGACGAAATCATAACTGATTTCAAAAAAGCCCTAGAGAAGGGTAAATCAAATGGCATGAAAATTAGGTTAGTTGTGATTGATCATGGCTTCTGTGGTGATACCCATTAAGGAATTAGTTAAGATTTGTAGAGACGAGGGCGTTGATCAGATTTGTGTTGACGCGACGCACGCAATTGGGTGTACCAACGTAGGTATGCAGTACATTGGGGGCGGATTTCTATGCTAGCAATCTGCACAAGTGGTTCTTCTACCCGCCCTCCATTGTGTTTCTGTACTGTGGGGTTTTGTGTGTGTGAAAGGCAGTATGTGTGGGATTTTCAGGTGTGCCGACGGTAGGAGGAGTGGGTGGGTGGGTTGGGTAAATTTGGAATTTCATGAAGGGTATTAGTATTTTTTTTTATTAATTACGTTAACCTCGTCAAATGAAAAATAAAATGTATCGGAGAATAATAAAAAAAATTCTGCAGAGATGTGTGTAGTTTAAGATAAACCTCAGGAATACCGTGTGTAATTTATTCTTAAAGTAACATCAACTCTGTGACCCTTATCTCTCTACATATCTGAAAACAACATGAGAGTGCGCTCCCCGTATCCGTGCGTCGTCGTGCGTCGCTACCCCTGAAATCATGGCATTCCAACAAATAGTATCTTTTCTCGGCATTCCATCAAGCACATTTTCAGCTCGTAACAGTTTGGGCTCCTCCTTTTTCTTTCTGGTGAAGTCAATTTAGAGTCTTAGGCCTCTGCTTTGATAAGCGCACACGGGGTGTAACTAACTGGACTCTATATTCTTCAGGACTTGTTGGTACAAACAGTTGGTCTCTGACCGGCCGGCATTACGCATCAATAGGCTTCACTTTTCATTGGCCCGTCATCATGGGTCTGCTAGTAATGAGGTCAAATAAGCCAGCAAGCTTGGTCACCGGTCACCAGGCAATATAAGAACTTGTCCAGGATTATTAAGATCCTCTACTGTAATATAAAAATATTGTTAAATATCTTTTAATAACATAATAAATATTTTTCAGTGATAAATTTTTATTATTAAAGTTATTATAAGGATGTTGAGAAACCTCCTTATCCTAAATATGAAACATTAAAATCGTTTATACTTCTTGCCTACTTGCTCTGTCGGCTATTTTGTGAAACCGATCGAGAATGTCGGAAAGGTGCATAACAATCTTCAAGAAAAAACAAATGGTAAAGGGTAAAGATTCTTGAAAAACTTTGGCTGCTGCAGCTTGGATTGTAGGACTTGTCCAGAACTCTAAGAGGAGTCTTCAGTGTCCCGGCACCCGCACGCCCACAAAATGATGATCGTAAAATATGTTCAATGAAATTCTAGTTACTCACACTAAATTAGTGTTACAAAAAACTGTTGTTAAAGTATTTTTTTTGCAAAGATATCACTAACAAATTTTTAACGATAATTAATGACTTTGTATGGTCCATTCCCCAATTTTGTACTCAACCAATATACCGTGTACACTATTATCAACTGAAAATTATTTTCAATGCTTTTGGCATTAGCGAATATTTCGAGTGCCCCTGAGTGGCTGCCCATGGCCATGGCATACAACAGTACAAAGAGTATTGGTAGGTACAATGACTTTGTTTAATTAAGCACGGAAAATGAAAACAACAGCTTAAATCTTTTATTTTTTACACCAGCAAAAACAGATGCCTAGTACTCGAATTATTTCCCTCTACGTATTGCAAACCCATGGGATCTTAAGCACAAGTTTTGGGATAAATAATTTCATTGCAAGGCCACTTGCTCACGTTTTGGCAGAAAGACCAACTTCTAAGCAAATAATCCTTCAGTGCCTTTAGGATTCCCATCCACCTTGGCCGCCTTGTCCACCTCTTGCTCTTGCAACAGCTTTTCTTTAGCCAATTTCTTCAGCCTGGCCAGCTCAATATCCTTGCTCATCTTCTTCTTGTACATCTCTGCAAATGTCATGGGCGCCTCCAGCACCGACTTCTCGCCGTCCCTGATCTTGAGTGGATATACAATTGCGTCCGGAGCTGGGTTCTGGAAAGTAGCAATCGACAATCTGCTAGAGTTGGAGTTCACCACCGCTTGGTGATCAGCATTCTTGAACCTCCCATTGCTTAGAAACTGCTCCGACCAAAACAGTAAGTACTGTGTACATACATACCAGAACGAAAAGGATGAACATACATGCATATGGTCTAATGCAGTGACAAATAGTACTTCTAGCGACAATTGCTTTGTCGCTGCAGCATCAAAATGGTTTGTTGCTATTCCCATACTCCTATGTTGGCCCAAAGAGGTTCCAGATCCATGAAACTTCACGGTTCACTACTCCACATTGCACCCATATATGCTTACGTTCTTTGTAGATGTGCAATACTGCGCACACGGCGTCCTTAAAGAAATTCGGTGCACAATTCTTCAACCAAAGGAGTCATTCCTATTTTAGCCTTGGGTTCTTGTGAGTTTCAAACCCGTGCTTGTTTAACCAAAACAACCATAAGCTAATTCCTAATTGCATATAACCTGCTTGTATTGGACCGCACCTGTCCGAGTAAAGTAAGCATCTGAAGCAATAGTTGATTTTTGAGCAAATAAGAATTAGAGTTATATAACTCACATGACCGTGGTCGCCTAAATTGACGACAAAAGCTCCTTCAATGGGCTGCACGGTGATCCAGGTCTTTCCACCATCACGGGTTGCCTGCAACCCGCCAACCTTGTCCTGGAGCAGGAGGGTGATGGTACCCGGATCCGTGTGTCGCTTGAGTCCGAGTGTCAGGTCGGGTTCTGGGCACTTGGGATAGAAGTTGACCACCACTTTCTGATCCATATCCACGCAGGCCTTTGTGAGAGCCTCCTTGTCAAGGTCCATTGCCTCGGACAACACCTCCAGCAACTTACAGGCCAGGCCCATTAACTTCTCGCTGTACGACTCTGTTACGGCCTTCCATCCTTCGGGCTTATCGGGCCATCTCGAGTAGTCCCGGGCCCGGATCGGATATGAGAAGTAGGTCACTATCTCACGCCAGTCCTGTACTGCTTCACCCTGTAAACATAAAACCGCAGTTAGCTAAAAAAATCTAACAAATCTACAAGTTTGCGTGCTTTCTTGAAATGTAGAAAAAACAGTTTCAACTTGCTCTTTTGCGTGTTCAAGAGTACTTTGACGTTCAAACGCAACACTAAACTAGTTCTAAATATCTCAATGTCACGGACTCATGGACATTCTCATGCAAACTAGATACCGAGACGATTAGCAATGTTAGGGGTCCGTGTGCCGAGCTACACAGCGAGACATTTTTAGATATCTACAGTGCCCGATGTTATGAGAGTCGGTTCAAAGTTCAATAATGCCCGGCCCGTTTTATGATGCAACCCTTATAGGCTCATGCAATCTCCTGCACTAACTGACACAATAAGTCCGTGACATGTTCCTTGGGCGTAATTCAAGTGTGAAGTTTGCCATTGAATGTTCATATTTGTCACTTAAACCTAATAGACTAGTCTTATTTTGGCGGTTTGAACTTAGTACACTAGTCTTAATATAGCGGCAAGTATAACTTTTTAAGTAATATAAATACTGATCTTTAGCAGCCAAATTCACTTTTCATGTGACAAAGGAGTGGCCATTAGCGGGCAGCTATTGGAAATATGATCATTATGATCGAACGCGCCTTTTACAC
Organism: Escallonia herrerae; assembly: GCA_033070095.1. Lineage (NCBI taxonomy): Eukaryota > Viridiplantae > Streptophyta > Magnoliopsida > Escalloniales > Escalloniaceae > Escallonia > Escallonia herrerae. The sequence goes on along the minus strand of JAVXUP010000636.1, from coordinate 217,484 downwards.
AAAGCTTGCTGGCTGGTCACTAGTGACTATACAATGAACGACGTTAGTTTTGCAATTAATTTAGCAATAAATGTACCTGAAGATGACTGGAGACGATGAAGCCACCCTTCTTGCCGCCGGTCATGTCGAACCGGAGCTTCTCTTCCGGCGGCAAAGCAAAGAACTCGCGAGCTAGACGAGTCATGTCGGAGACTAGATCGGCATCAACGCCATGGTCAACCACTTGGAATATGCCCCAATCTTCACACGCCTCCACAATCTTCCGGCAAATCTCCGCCCTCCGGCCATCGGACTCGTCGATCCCGGCGAGCGAAATCACGGGAATCTCGTTACTGAACACGTTGTACGCCACTTTGGGACGCTCGTCTTCGTCCCTGATGAACTTCGACTGCAGCGTCTTCTCCCCGGCCAGGGCTGTCAGCGTCGTTGGCGCCATAACTGCTGATGAGACGGTGCTTGTTCAATGTGTTGCTACAGACAAAGTTCACAATGGAGTGAGTGATGGTGAGATTAATGCGAGAGGAGGGCCATGGAGGTGTTTTTATAACGTACCAGGGTGGGGTTGGGGTGAGTAGTGAATTGTGGAAACTGAACTACCTCTCATTGTACCTACCCCTTTTTCTTCCTCTACCTAGAAAGGGTAAATATCACTCACGCCCCCTCATCTTATGACCAATTTCCTAAAAATTCTTATGATGAACGTGCAAACTCAAGAAAGAAAGAAGGGTTTCTTATGATGAAGGCGCAAACTCGAGAAAGAAAGAAGGGTTGTTAATTTGGTATAACATCAAAGTAGGAGGAAGATTACGTAGCGCCAGATGCAAAAGGAAGATTACGTAGCAAAGGGAAATATGATTATAATAACAACTCGAGAAAAGAATATATTGGTAATATGACAATAACACAAAAGCAAAACGAAGATTACGTAGCCCCCAGATGCCTAGAACATTTCTACCTAGCTCTTCGAGTAAATTCTGTCAGGGGTTCTTCGTAAATGCATAGATTAGCTGTATGACAACAAGTTAACTTTGTCCTGAGTATCAGCATTAAAAAAATTTAATTTCCCTTCACACAATGCAAATAGTACAACTCAGATTCTTAGCCACTCAAAGATTCTACGAGAACAAGAAAAAGAAGGAAAAAGGTAAATGACGACAAAGAATATCATAAATTGGTCTAATTAGCAACTCAGCAAACTCAAAAAATATCCCCGACCACGAAGCATAAGGCGTAACTTTCGATTTTTATCGTAACAATCTTTCTTGAATGTCAATGCGATTACTCTAATACTTGGGGGTGTGGGAGTATATTGCTAATTTCTAATCATCAGCAAATTACCGAACAGCTACTAGATGATCCTGGCCGTTGAATAATGTGACCAAATGTAATGATGGCTCAGATTGAATGAGAACATAGCTTTTGTTAGGACTAGCCGTCAACTGGTAATTGTAGTGATTCGGGAGCAGCAGAGGACTGGACCAAATTATTTTGGTAAAGGCACGTCACCTGACTGCTATGTAGTCTAGTCGTTGAGCCAAACACGTGCCTTTGAATGTGAGCTGCGACTGTGTGAGGTGGGTGGAGGTAGCTCACGTGCTTCAACGAACTACCAGCCCAGCCCATTGGAGACACGGCCTCCGATATGTGGGCGTCCATAGTTTTCTGAAATTGGCGATAGAAGGGAGTACCATAAAATCATTGCCATCTGTTCTAACTGTGGACCCCTTTAAATCTAATAATTTCAGATATAAGTGATGATGTCACGATACTACTCCTACTAATTTGTTTCGAAGTTTGTTTTAAGAAGTATTTTGGAGTTTGGATATGTTAGTAAAATAGATAAACAACTTACAACTATCCGCGTCTCCCTTGCTTTTTATACAATACTTTGGAATATAAGGAATGATGATAACGGTGGAACGTTCTCTATCGTCGTCCGTTTACAATTACAATTTAATTATTTTATAGTAACAATTTTATTCATGTTATATTCTCCACATAAATTATAACCTTAGCCCTCGTTACTATTTAGTTCTAACACTGTATCATCCGCGACATAGCACTTCCTCTAAGACGATTTTCACACGTCTCGACAAGATCGACTACTAATTGGTACCCACAATTGTTGGATTTAGCTTACGATCAACTAATTGCTAGTTTAACACTATAGTTTAAAAAATGTTCGATACTTCTACTTTGTTTGTGTCAAAGTTGTTTTCCTTGTAACTTCTAATCGTTGATTAACGTTATACACATTAAATTATCATTATACACTATAATAATAGGAGGTGTATATGGAATCAAAATCGTAATAATCGGTAGTAACTACCGTTGTGTAGTCACTAGCTAAAGGGGAAATATTTCATACAATGAATAAAAGTATTATGCAGCGTAATTGTTCATGTGGCCCACAGCTTTAAGCAATTTCATACCATAAAAGCAATTTTATCAACGTAGACAACGTCCACCTAGTAAGAGCTCAAGATTGTCACTGGGCAACTGGGATATCATCACTAACGACGGAAACCGAATCGTTTCCCTCTGTCTGGTGTCAACTAGATGGATTGTGATGGAGTAGTGGACCACAGACGCAGAGAATGGTTTAAGATTTGGCATGAAGGAAGTCAACATTAAACGATTTTGGCTGCCACCTAATTGTACTCCATATTTGGTATAACTCTTTATGTAATGATAAATAATTATTAAATATTTTTATTTTTATTTCTGTTAATATTTTTAACCATAATTTATAATAATATTTTTTAATGTTAATAAATAAAACTACTAAAAATATCTAACGATTACAAAATTTTCACTATATGAAAGTGTGTAACTATCTCCTCACTCCTTACGACCATATAACAGCTAAACAACTAATCAAACTTCTCGTAATTTAATTGGCACGGATATAAACGAATTACAGTGGTACACGCGATACGTGTGCGGAAATAAAATTAATAGTACAAATTTTTGTTATAGCTATTGTCATATTCAATAAAATAAATCTTAAATATTATCATCCTATCAAACTTGACCTTTAAATTTTATTTTAACTATATTTTTTTATGAATTTGAATTTGTGAAAACTAAACACAAATTTATAAGTAATTTACTTACCGATTAAGATTTTATTTTTGTATCACTTTTTAAAAAATTTCTTGAAATGCCACTTGTCATCATTATATATTAGTAGTTATATAATATCAAAGAGGTATTACACAAAATCAAGTTTTAACTTAATAAGTAGTATAGATATAGAAATAAATGTATGCATAGACGCCTTTCGCTTTGCTTCTGAACACCGAAATCATTGTCCCGGCTACCTAATCATACCTGACTCAGAAGTAACTGAGTGCCCCCCTCAGGGAAACTTCTGCATTCCTTTATCAGAACTAGATAGGGTTTGGCAGAATTAAAAGCTGAAATAATTGGGAGGACATATATGTCACCAAGAACTTTGCCGCAACAGAGAGAGGGGCTTTGACGGTACGAAAGCATTTCCTTGACAAGCAACAGGTTCCAGCAATAGCATAAGAGCAAAGTCCATAACAAGAGCATTACACTCAAAACTGTAAGCAGTGTAATAAAAGTTCACAGATAAAAGCTCACACATGTTATCCATCACGACTAACCTACGAACAGAGGACATTGACGTCCAGGTTAAAAAAAAATTAGATACTTCACGTGAAGAACATAATTACAGGGATTAGGATACAAGAACCACCTTAACTTACTAACTACATAACCACCGCGTAACATTAAAAGCTGGTGAGAGAAGTCAATTTACAGGAGATGAGCTCTTTAATTTAGGAACTTTAAATCTTGACGAGAACAATTTTGGAGGTTCCGAGATGGAAACTGTTTTCCTCTTGGAACTTCTACATCCCTGCACAGAAGTAAAGTTGATATTACTAGCTATAAAATCCTCGCATGTAAAAAGACTAGCACCATTAATGTTGTTATCCGCAATGTGAAATCTTGCCACAAATGCTTTAAAACAAAACCCCAACACCCAAAAAAAAAAAAAGAAATAAATACACCACAAAAACGTACAAAACAAACATAATACATGCGATATTTGGGTGTTCATGAATACCACCATAATTGTAAGTATTCATGTGAACGTTCCCACGTGAGTTACCTGTTTAAGAAAGGGCACTAACAACTAAGCATTGGCAGTGCATAAATTTACTTGGGGTCAGCCCTCCATCTGCTTATGCCAAAATGCATATTTCTGCTTTTATAGTCCAAAATGCAAAAGCTTTTATTTTTTTGCGAAACACTAGCTCAAGGGTGGATACGCATCATCAGATCACAGTCTTACATCATTAGATTCACTACAAAAGCACTTTCAGAAGCTAATCAAAGCCCTTTCCGCAACTTGGACAATCACTTTTATGCAAGTATCATAACAATTCTCTAACAAATGAAAGATGGAAGATCAGAGCAAACAAGGAAACTGAGAAAGACATAAACAATCTCTTTAAAAGCCCAGGACAACGAACAATATATGCTAACCCAATTAGCTCTGTCTTCCACGAGCTGGATTAACACACACACTGCTGCTACGAGCTAATTAACATACATACTGTTGCTAAAGAACTTAGCCATGTCTCAACTCCTAACAATGCAATGCACAAGGAAGTGAAAACTAGCTCTTTGTAATGTCCTGGCGAGTGATGACGCAAATTCTTCTAGAAAAATCTGGCATTCTATTTTCTGTTTTACTTGCTGGCTAAACAATGTAAAATCTTTCAATGAAGGTTACTTAGATATATTGATGCATCCAACATTATAGATGACGTCACACATGGCATACAAGAGTATCACCTAGTATTGCTCTATGTTCATAACACCCTCAGCAAATTTCCAATTGCTACAGAGAACCTTCCAGATTAGGAAATTTTCAATGGTTGCACACTATTACATGCCACTAACGTAAGTGAACCCTATGCATGCTTGGTACTGTATAATAAACAACAGGAATATCTCAGTTTCAAACTAATTTTTTTTCTCCAGCACAACAGTTTCACATTAAACCTGAATGTAGGCAAACGCTTAGGACATACATCCTATACAAGTAATGTGATGCATAAGAAATGGTACTTGGCACATATATGAGGTCACTCTGACCTAGTAAGAGCTTGTGCGAATCGGAATAAGTGCACAAAGATATCAGAATATTGAGAGATTTCCCCCTTTGACAGTGCTGGAGCAAAAGTAAAACCTACAGCTGCTCTAAGACATCTCCGACGTTTTAAAAAGAGTATCTTACATTCTCACTTATAAGACACGTTTTGTACATGTGTTCAATGACATTTTGGGTCAAAATCCTACGAATAAAATTTTCTAACTCTATTGTGTTATTGTGAATATATTGATAAAGATGTCGACATAATATTTATTTTTTAGAGAGTTCAATCGTGACTTATTTGATCAACAAATAATAGGGCCTTCCTGAATTAAGTCAAATAGGTTTGTTCTTTTTCCTGAATTAGAGCTTTACGGAATATAAAAATGAAATTTGGGTCCTTCAATGATGTGCACATTGGGGCTTCTTAAACTTGCGAATCTCACGGGTGTCTTTGTGCTAGCGTGTGCAGGTGCACATATTAAAAAAAACCGTGAACTTTGATATCGGAAAATATAGACGACCAAGCAATTCAAGTACGTCAGCAGGTGTGCATACCCAACTGACAAAATACCAGGTAGATTAAGATCAAAATCTGCAGATAAGAGCTTAGAATACTACAGACCATAAGGAATACTAGACTGTAATACTAGTAATCCTTGATTCTTAAAGTACTGTTTAATCCAGAACCAATCACTCACATGTGCCTGGAAATTTTGATCCAAAACAACAGTTCTAACTAGATAAATCCAGTCCAGACATTTTTCTCAGACCAGACAAAAAAGATGCCTAAAATTTGAGCATAGAAAAGAACATTTGTCATACAAGTTTTCACAAACATTCAAGAACATCTAATAGGCTTCTAAAAAAATATGTATCTTAAAACCTAGAAATGCCAGAATAACCTAATTCTGCCTACATTGTTGGAAAACAAACATTAGAACCACTTAATGAAATCAGATTAAAATTACCTTTTCAAGTACTTGAGATGAATAAGGATCTTTCTTCACAACAACGTTCTTGCCTCGCAATTGGGATGATCCTAATTCTGCTGTACAGCGACGTAATACAGGAGTCGCGGAATCACTTCTGGACTTCCTTAATAACTCCAGTTCCTTGGAGAGTCTTGAAATTTCATCACTCTTTCTTAATGAGTCAGATTCCAGCTTAGCCATGTTAGCTTTTAGTGTCACAATTGTGCCATCCTTCTCATAGTTTGAAGCCTGTAATTGTTCCATATCAGTCAGAAGTTTCTGTATCTTCTCACTCGCTTGCTCACCTTCAGCACGTTTAGTCCTTAACAGGTCAGTCAGGTCAGAGTTTGATGTCTGTAGTTGCTCAATACTAGTTAAGAGATTTTGCATCTTCTCATTCGCTTGCTCTCCTTCCGCCTGTTTACTCTTTAATTGATCAGTCAGGTCCCTCTCTATCTTTCTATACTGGTTCCATAGAAAATTCCGCTCAGACAACAGGGCAGACACGTCGTCATTATTCATCAGCCTAAGCTTCTCACTGTCATGGTTTAATCTCTTTAATCCACTATCCAGTGCCTTATTGCGCTGCTCTTCCCCATTCTTATTACCTGTCTTTGATGTATCCTGAATATAAACTTAGAAAATAAAAAACCCATTTGAAATCAAATGTGTACTCGTGCAGTGTCAATTGTATACACGCTCAAACGTACTTTTGGCCCTGAGCAACTATGACGAAGGATGTCCAGAAATACTCTAAAGTCTGCCAGTTCACTATCTGCATTTCCTGCATTTTAGGAGAAAACAATTCAGCCTGAAACAAGTTAAATTCTGGAAACTAGGGACATCACGCCTACATGATGATGTTGTTCAAGATATCATCTCAAATAAGTAAGTTAAATTTCATATTTTTTAGCAGCACCCAGCATGACATTGTAATCTTTAACTAATAAAAAAACTTTCAAGTGTGTTTGTCAGGGGGAGGAGAGTGGGACAACTCTCTTCTTTGCTCCTTCATTCACCGAGGCGGGCATTCTTATAGGATTTATAATTTATTTTTTTTTTGCGGGGAAGGGGGGGGGGGGGGGAGGGGGGGGAAGAGGGAGAGGGAGTGGGTAAAAAATGCAAGAAGAACTCAAATGCTACAGTATACATGTGACCACTTATCTAAGGAGCTGAAATGTAAGTGCTGAAAACTTAGGCCAGTAAAACTGAAAACTTTAATCAACTGAATTTTCACCCCAGAAAAATAAGTTAACTTATTTGGTAAACCAAATTGTTCTATTTTACAAATTTATCTGTTTTACTAGAATTATAAATGTATGTATTTGTAAATTTTTTATTGCCAAAACTGTGTTGGTTGTATTGATGGTGGTAGTGGCGGTGGAAAGGTGCTGATGGTTGTGAGTGGTGCAAGAAGATGCGGTGTTATAAACTGTGCTGGTGGCAACAAGTGGAGGTCATGGTGCAGCTGCAGTGTGGTGGATATGGAGATGATCTTGGCAAACCTAAAGGGATAGTGGTGGCCGTGGCGATGGTTTAGTGGAGATGGGCGGTGTCCTAGCGGTAGTGATGGTGCTGGTGGTGGCCATGGTAGTGTTGCAGCAGTTAGGCCATAGTTATTGTGGTGGTGGTGGAGAAAGGAACAAGGTGGTTGTGGTGGTGGCTCTAGAGCGGTGCAGGTGGTGTTGCCAGAAAATTGATTGTGGTAGCCACGGTGATAATTATTCCTCAATAAATTTTGACCATCTATTTCATTTCAAATTAAGTTATAAATTTTAAGTAGGTCCACAAGCGTTATCAAACACACTTTGAAGATTTTAAGTGCTTAATTTGTTATCAAACACACCGTAGTTCTCTTAAATTTCAGCTGAAAAAACAAAAAAAGTTACGCAGAATAACATGCGCGTTGACTTATACACACACCCAGAAGTCCCACACAGAGCTACTATCAATAATGCTTTCTTTTTTTCTTTTCTTTTCCAGATTTAATTAGTTTTGATGGTAGATCAGTTTAAACACAAATGTAAGTGTGAATTACCAGTCCCCAGTATCAATCTTTTACCTCCAACTTAATCAAACTCGTAAGTGCACACAAAAGGTGAAGGAAAACCCTAGTGCGGAAGAAAAAAGGCCAAACCTAATTTATGCTTGTACATGAAAGCCCACTTCTGCTTCACACCGACCAAGAAATCCAATTTCTTTTCCCCGACCGTCCGTTCCAACTCTTCCATTTCTCGGTCCTTCTCAACCTACACAACCGAAAGTTCCTCAGAACACCTATAAAGTCAACAAAAGCTAAGAATCTTCAAGAATTCCAAGAAGGATTAATCATCAGTAAATTGTTTAGTTAGTGAAAACCAAAAATTCCTTCAAGTGTGAGGATAAATTATGTACAAGAATACAATAGAGACAAAACGAAGAAATTAGTGAAAATTCAAAATTCCTATGAAACCCTACGATTGACAAAAACACAAAATCCCCAAATTGAGACCAACGAAGGGCATAATTACCTCAGAGAGACTTTCTTTGTGAAATTTAATGTCGAAAACCCACCGATCGTAGAGTAGCTGAAGTTTATCCTCGATAACTTTTCGTTCTTTGGCGAGGAACTTAAGCTGTACTTGTTGCATTTGAATCAAGTGTACGAGAGCGTTAAAGATCTTGTTCCACTTTTGCCAAACTGAAGAAGATAATTTAGGGTCTGCTAGTGTTCCCATCGTACAGATTGTTGGAAAGGGATGCCAAGAAGAAGGACGAAGAAGAGCGTAAGGATTTCACGAGAGCGGCAACATGACCGTTTTGATTCAAAATTTTCCACAACGGTCGACTGCTCAGGGTTTTATATACTGTCCGACATAAAGTGGGCTGTGTCGAGTGCCCAAATTTATCAGCAGTGTGGGGGTGTTATGTGAATTATTCTAGCCACCGGACCATTCCTAGTCGCAAGAGTGGAAAAGAAATTGTGCGGACATTTTTCTATATGTAAAGCAGCTTTTACGGCTTGAGTTATGGTAGATTGTTAGAAGATGCCCCTGAACCCCAGCCTGTGGAAGCTGACCATTGTATGAAAAATAGGAAAAATGTTGCTCACATCGTATTTTTGTTTTAGCAAATAAATTCCTGAAACTCGAGTGCAATCATCAATGAATGAGACAAACCAACGAGCCCCTGAAATGTTGGGACTCGAGATTAGACCTGACAATTTTCTACCCAGACCCGCGGGTAGACCCATACTCGGACAAAAACCCCCGGTATGGGTACATATATGTATTACCGGTGAAAAATAAACCCGTACCAAGACCGAACCGTATTTTTCGGGTCTGACAGGGTCTAGTGGCGGGTACCCAGGTATACCTGTAAATCTTACCTATATATATGACCATCCTGACATTCCCCTCATTTACACAACAACCCAGCAATTTAGCACTTCTATTTCTCTCGTCATTTCGGCACTTTGTCGTCTACTCTCTTCCTTCCCTTTTGCTTTCTCTCCACGTAGCTGATAACTCACCAGAGACATCTCTCTCTCTCTCTCTCTCTCTCTCTCTCTCTCTCACACACACACACACACACATCCACTCCACCGCAAAATGATCCACTCTACTCATGGCCTCGAATCTGTCGCCGATCTCTTCTCTGCCTCTCTCTCTCTCATAGATCCACCACCACCACCGATCTGCCGTAGTAAGTTCTTTCTTGTCAGTCTCTCTCTCTCAATTATAGATCTGTCGTCGATGGCTTACGGCAACTACCATAGACGGCGATGACCACAAATCTGTGACTGCGACTACCGCGGATCTGTCGAACTACTCCAGATCTGCGAACTACATGGATCTAAGGCCAATCTTTCAGTCTACCGCCGATCGCGAAGATGTCATGTTATATGTGTGAAAAATATGTTGTATTTTAGATTGTTTATGGGATTTTTTGATTTAATTATATTTTGGTTGTTGGTAATGATGGATGGCGGCCACGGGATTGTATTTTTGTTGACATTTAATTGTTTTATTTTAGATTGTGGGTGGGAAATAATTGGGTTATTGTATTTAACACATTAGCAGCTGATTTTATTTTTAGTTTGTAGTTTTTGATTTTTGTGAAATTGGAATTAGTTCTAACAACCAAAAATAAATAAATAACATACTAGTTGGAAAAGCAAAAACAAGGAAAAAAAATGCCTAAAGAGAGAAATTAGGTTATATTAAAAAATTAATAATTAATGATTTATCCGCAAGTAATACCCGATCCGTAAAAGTAGGGTACGGATTTAGAAAAATCCTACCCGGAAAAAAACAGGTAAAATTTATCCGGCCCGTTTTTACCCATATTCAACCGGGTTTTACTCGTACCCGACGGGTATACCCGTTTGCCAGGTCTACTCGAGATGGACCCCAAATGTCGTTGTGGATCAAAGAAAAAGGAATTGTAGTTCTTTTATTACTCAAAGGAAAGGAAACATGTCGGTGTTTAGCAAATTCACAAACATTACAGTGAAAATCATTTGCATTAACATTTTTGAACAAATATGGAAACATGACACTAAGAATGCTAAAGGAAGGGTGTCCAAGTCTAAGATGATGAAGTCACATTCGGTCTTTGTTGGAACGAGGATTGCTGGAGAGAAACGCGAGAGGTGAGTTGTTCCCATTAATCACTTGGCCACTAGGTAACTCAAGATAATAAAGACCATGTCTTACCCTAGCATGTCCAATCGTCCTCCTCGTAACTTGGACCTGAAATTCACAAGAAATACGAGAAAACACCACACTATAGTTTAGATCCTTTATAAGTTGATGTATAGACACAGGACTTGTAGATAATTTAGGTACGTGCAGCACGTTTTTAAGAGTAATGGATGGACTTAGGACGATGTTTCCTTGGCCTGCAACAGTGGCCAGGGATCCATCAGCAATGGCTATTTTTTTGTTGCTAGGACATGGAAACATCGTCCTAAGTCCATCCATTACCCTTAAAAATGTGCTGCATGTACCTAAGTTATCTACAAATCTTGAGTCTATACATCAACTTATAAAGTATCTAAACTCTAGTGTGGAGATCCCAAGATTTCTGGGACCGATTTGTATTTTCAAGTATAGGAGATTAGCTGTAAATTAGTAGCTGTAAATTGGTCAAACCTTCCTAGATTAGCAACATGTCAAACTTTCCTAGGATAGCAATATGTCAAACCTTCCTAGAATAGTGATACCTTCATGTATAAAGGTCTTGTACTGAATCATTTTTAGATAAGGAATTTTAGAATATTTCTCGTGATATCAGAGCTTTAGACTCTTTTCTGGGATCAGAAACCTCAATACGCAGGCCTTCATTGCCGAGACCATAGTGTTATTTGTTTGTGCTCTGTTTTAACCCTATGTTTCAGGTCAAAAACAGAGTTTTTTGCACAGTTTATGTTCAGCCTTCATTGCTGAAATTTCTTACAGCAGTTTCTGCTCTTATTCTCTGGCATTTATAGCCCTTTGTCTAACATTTCTTCCCTATTGATCTTCATCAACATTCTTTTCCCTTTAATTCTTATTTCAAAAAGGGTTTCAACATTTCTTCCACAATGGAGAGCTCCCAGTGCCCAATCTGAAGAGGTAACGCTCAATCAAACTGTAGGAGAATTAAAAAACATTCATCTGCCTACAGATTGAATGGCAAAAATTATATGAAGCGGTCTCAACTGGTGCAGACCTTTCTGAAAGGAAAGGGAAAATTGAGTCATCTCCTTAGTATTGGGCCCAAAAGGGGAGATCCTGGATTTGATGCTTGGGATGAAGTGGACTCCATGGTCATGTCTTGGCTATGGAATTCCATGTTGCCAGAAATTAGTAATACATTTATGTTTTTACCAACTTCTAAAGAAATATGGGAAGCTGCACAACAGACCTATTCTAAGGTAAGGGATGCTGCTCGAGTCTTTGAGATTAAGAGTAAAATCTCGAACACTAAACAAGGAGATCGCTCAGTTACAGAGTATGTGAATCTCTTAAAGAATCTATGGCAAGAGATGGATCATTATAGGTGCATTGAGATGAAGTGCAGCGACGATGCAGTTGTGTTAAAGAATTTCATTGAAAAGGATCGAACCTATGATTTTCTCGCCGGTTTAAATATGGAGTTTGATTAAGTGAGAATTCAGATTTTGGGAAACGATGAGTTACCTCGTTGAATGAGACCATCTCCATCATTAATGCTGAAGAAAGCCGAAGGAGAATGATGCTTTATGCTCGACCGGTTGAAGAATCAGCAATGTTAGGGAAATTTATTGACAAGGACCTGAAGTTTAATGCTAAAAAAACATCGGCCTTACATCTTGCAAATTCAGAAGTTGGGCGAATGGAGTCTCAGCCATTAAACAAGGATAAAATGTGGGGTACTTATTGTAAAAAGCCTCGTCATACTAGGGAGCAGTGCTGGAAGCTTCATGGAAAACCACAAAGTTCTCACTGGAATACAAGACCTAAAAGTGAAAATTTACTAAGCCAAGTGCACATGGCTCAATCTAAGGAAGACATGTCACATGGTGATGTAAATTTCAGCGGCGGAGAGGAGAATAAATTCAACAAGGAAGACATAGGAAGGCTCAGATCACTCCTTGATTCATTAGAGAAGTATAAAGGTACTTGTTCCTTGGCACATTCAGGTAAGTTTCATTCCTCATATGCTTTAAGTGCCTCTAGTTCAGATTTTTCAAATTCCTGGGTTATTGATTCCGGGGCAACCCATCATATGACCCATTCTTCACACAAATTCCTCACTTACCATCCATGTCCCAGCAACAGAAAAATAGCCATTGCTGATGGATCCCTTGCCACTGTTGCAGGCCAAGGAAACATCGTTCTAAGTCCATCCATTACTCTTAAAAATGTGCTGCATGTACTTAAGTTATCTACAAATCTTGTGTCTATACATCAACTTATAAAATGATCTAAACTGTAGTGTGGTGTTTTCTTGTATTTCTTGTGTATTTCAGGACCAAGTTACGAGGAGGACGATTGTACATGCTAGGATAAGACATGGTCTTTATTATCTTTAGTTACCTAGTGGCCAAGTGAATAATGGGAACAACTCACCTCTCTCGTTTCTCTCCAGTAATCCTCGTTCCAACAAAGACCGAATATGGCGTCATCATCTTAGACTTGGACACCCTTCCTTTAGCATTCTTAGTGTCATGTTTCCATATTTGTTCAAAAATGTCAATGCAAACGATTTTCACTGTGATGTTTGTGAATTTGCTAAACATCGACGTGTTTCCTTTCCTTTGAGTAATAAGAGAAGTACATTTCCTTTTCTTTGATCCACAGCGACATTTGGGGTCCATCTCGAGTCCCTAACATTTTAAGGGCTCGTTGGTTTGTCTCATTCATCGATGATTGCACTCGAGTTTCATGGATTTATTTTCTAAAATAAAAATCTAATGTGAGCAACATTTTTCCTATTTTTCATACAATGGTCAAAGCCCAATTCAATGTTGGAATTAAAAGGTTGAGGACAAATAATGCTAGAGACTACTTTAATCAAATTTTGTCTCCGTACTTTCTAAAGGACAAAATTATTCATGAATCATCATGTGTTGACACACTCCAACAAAATGGGGTTGCCGAAAGAAAAAAATGGTTATCTTTTAGCCTCTGTTCGTGCTCTTTTGTTCCAAAAGAATGTTTCAAAAATCTTTTGGGGCTAAGCTGTCCTCACGGCTGCTCACCTAATAAATCGTATCCCGTCTCGAGTCTTGGACTTTAAAAATCCAATGGAGGTGTTTTCTCAGTATTTTCTAGACTTCAATGTGTCAACTAAGTTAGATCCTAAAGTTTTCAGATGTGTCTCATTTGTTCATGCTCACTCTAGTGGTTGGAGCAAGCTTGATCCTAGAGCTGTCAAGTGTGTCTTCATAGGATATTCACCTATTCAGAAAAGGGTATAAGTGCTACAATCCTACTACTCGTAAAACTTATGTTTCAGCCGATATCATATTTGTTGAAGAAGAAAGTTACCTTTCTAGTCCTTATCTTCAGGGGCGAAACATCATCTATGGAAGGTAAGGATATGTTTTTAAGAGAACCATCAATGTTAGATAAAACATCTCCCGTGCAATCTAAATCCATTTCTGAAGTAGAACTCATTTCTAGAGGGGATTCTAAAGCCAAACCGATTGAATCATTTCCAAATCTTTCTAAAGAACCATCCAGGCCCATAAACCTTACACTTACAATGCCACTAAAGGTTTACTCAAGAAGAATTAAGCCCGTAATCAATCCTGTGCAAATTCAAAAAAACCGAATCATTACTTGGGAATGAGGTAAGTTCTTCAAATGAAGTACCACCTACTGTCCTTGATTTGCATCTGCCTATAGCCACAAGAAAGGGTGTTAGAAAGTGCACACAACATCCTTTATCCAATTTTGTGTCATTTGAAAAATTCTCAACCTCACACAAAAACTACCTTGCTCATCTAAACACTGTAGCCATCCCACAAACATTATATGAGGCACTTGGTAAAGAGGAATGGAAGCATGCAATGAGAACAGAGATTGAGGCTTTGGAGAAGAATAAGACATGGGAACTAGTGGAATTACCAACTGGGAAGAGACCAGTAGGGTGCAAATGGGTCTTCACAGTGAAGTATAAATCTGATGGATTCATTGAGAGGTACAAAGCGAGACTGGTAGCCAAGGAATATACACAAACCTATAGGATGGATTATCAGGAGACATTTGCTCCAGTGGCGAAGATGAATACAATTAGGGTGTTGTTATCTTTAGCAGCAAACTATGATTGGACTTTAGAACAAATGGATCCTACCCGGATTGTAGGAATCTTCCTCCAATCCCATATATCGTGATAATTAACAGTCGCTGGATGTTTCTAGTGGCTTTTCTTCTAACACTATCAATGACAATTATTAGCATCACTTTTTTAGCGTTACTAAATAAAAGCCACTAAAAATATTTAGAAAAGATTGATTGCCGCTATATAGGGGGTAGTAGGAAGATTCATCCAACCGGGGTAGCAGCCAAATTTTTTTTAACTGTTAGGGTAGGACAATTATTATTAGTGAATAATAATAATATGGATTAACATCCATATTCAAGCATTGTTTTTGATACTACTAAAATTCTTTTGAGTAATGTTCAATACTTGTATTTGAGTTGGTCTGACAAAATTCCATCTAAATTTGATTCAGTGTATCAGTGAGTGATGCAATAATCTCACAGATTACTTATCTGAGTTTGACCGAAAATGTCTCTAACGAATTGAAATTGAATTGATCCAAATGCGACGGGTTGACATGGCTATGGTAGGGAGAGCCATGGGATACGCTATGT
Organism: Escallonia herrerae; assembly: GCA_033070095.1. Taxonomy (NCBI): domain Eukaryota; kingdom Viridiplantae; phylum Streptophyta; class Magnoliopsida; order Escalloniales; family Escalloniaceae; genus Escallonia; species Escallonia herrerae. The sequence continues at coordinate 202,050 of JAVXUP010000636.1, read as the reverse complement.
ATTATATTCCTTAGAAAAGCAAGTTTGGTAATAGTCGTATGATTTGATGGGAAAAAGTGCAACGCACTTAAAAGAGTAAAAAATTGAACCACTCCACAATAAATCGAGTTAGTCACACGAGAAAAAGAAGAATGACTTGATTCAATTTAGAACTTGGCATTAGTTTTTGTTATTATCGTAATTATTTTCTTTTCAGAAGCGCTTGTTAGTTTTAAGTTTCATGTTATTAGACTAATTTAGGGATGCCGTATTTGGCACCTTATATAAGAATCGCTTATGATGCTTTTTCTATTTATTGGATCAAATAAGTTTGACATGTAAATCACTTCATCCTTCTGCCCCTTATCAATGTACCTGTAACATCGCTTGGGAACGAAATCATAAATGAATCCTCTTGGGTTCTTAAATGATAAAAAGTTAATTACCAAAGGTTGATTTTAATGTTGAACTGAGTTTTGTCTTAAAAATTTAAAGTTGGACATAAACTAAGTCAAAAATGCGCTTTTATCTTTTCAACTTATGAAAGCTACGTGTAATCGAGAATATACTTGAGATTACCTATAATGATCTTCAATAAAAGTCATATGTATTTCTATAAATTGATGTCTGTACGATCTTATATTTGCGAGCTAATACAGTCAAAGCAAGAAGAATTTGATCACGATGAAAAGGAAAAGCCTTTCTCCTTCGAGAACAGTTAAAGATGCAAAGATCTTGGAAGAAATCGTTCATTACAATGAAAAATAACGCCACCCCACAACATAGATTACCATGAGCCATACTCTCTGCCAATCGTACAACATTGTCACATGGGCAATTTCGTAAACAAACAGACACATAGAAATCCAAAGGAGACAGCGAGTACCAAAACATCGTACGTACTCGAGCGCCGATTGGTCGCACTCGTTTCCTATAACCCAAAAGTCTCGGAAATCCAGTTACGGACATACTTTCTGAGTTTAAAACAAGACAAGCCCGTCGGAGATTTTCCCAAGCAGTGTATCGAATTCCACGGTATCCTACGTGCCGGTCACCTATCTCTTATCTTATACCGGCTGCTTACCGGCTTATCCAGTCAATTATACATTTTGACCTGATCGTTCCCAGCTTGGCAGCCCTTTAGCTTAATGTCCACTTCTTTCATTTATTCTTTCTATAAAGTCTATTGGCAGTCTAGGTTTTATCCTTTTGCCGACCCACCAAACACCCTTTGAAGGTCTGTTTCTGTACTTTCATGGAAGTTTTTTTGTTGCTGATAGAATGATTTCATTTTGTTATTTGTTAGTGTAGAGATATTTATTTTCTGGTGTTGGTTTGATTTTTGTGATGATCAACTTGCATGAATTTCTTTGAACTTCTTTGCTAGAGTTAAGACCTAGTGTTGGATGTTAATGGGTTCTGGTTATGTCTCATGAATGTGCTCAGAAATTGGCTATTGCTACTAATGAATTATCAAAGTACTTGTCCGTTGACTTGAATTTATTATGGAGATTTGATTCATTATACTGCTCATAGTATTGGGTATTACTTTTATATGTTATGATCCAGTATGGTATGCGCAGATAAACTATTGGGTTCTCCTTCAATTTTGTTGTTGGATTTTCCTCAATATTTTGAATTATCAAGTATATTACTGACATCTGATTCCTAAAGAATGTAGCATAAATTCAAAGTGTAGTAATGTATTGGTTCCTGATCTATGCTGCTTGATACCGAGGTTTCCGATTTGTTGCATAATCGTTTGAAGATCTTCTTATAAATAGACCCTCAAATTTTGTGGAAAATATTCTACTTTGTGAGTTGACTTTGAGTTTGTCTATTAAGATTCCTTTCCTCTATGATTCTATGAAGCGTGTGATTCTTTTTCATTGAATGCAGATAATTGAATTCATCAATCGTTATTGGACATATTTCGGAACAGCCTTTGAGATCATTTGAAGAATGTCGCCTACCGCTGTGGATGTATCACAAAATGGAACTCTGAAACGTCTTGAGACAGGGGGATCCTTGTTTGAAATTGATGACTCTGATTTATCAAAGTTACTCGAGAAACCACGGCCAGTCATCATTGAGAGGAATAGATCCTTCGATGAGAGGTCCTTCAATGAAATGTCGATAACTTTGTCACCACCATCCCACTTTTACAGAAGTAATGAGAATTCATCTCGTGTTTTTGACCATCTCGCGAGTATTTACCCGTCGGGCATAAGGTCTGGCGTAAGTACTCCAAGATCAACCACTTACTGTGAGCCACATCCCATAGTAGCAGAAGCATGGGAGGCATTGAGGCGTTCTTTAGTTTACTTCCGTGGACAACCAGTAGGAACTATTGCTGCATTGGACCAGTCTTCTGAAGAACTTAACTATGATCAGGTGGATGGTGGATCCATTTCCGCCTTTTTCGTTGTTATCTTGTGTGCTTATTGCTCTAATCTAATAATTTGTTGAAACCTATTTTCTGCCATGTGGGGAAACAATAAAATTAGTCATAGTATAAGTGTACTTCTCATGACCACGAATTACAGGTGCACCCCCTTATCAATATGGTGGGTTAATAGATATTGTGTGATTAGCAGCCAATAGGTTTAGTGGCTTACCTGAACTAGATGAGCAGTATGTCATGATTATTTTGTTACACTGTCACTGCATCTGTCTGTTTGTACGTGGGGTTGTCCTTTGAGCATTGATTAGCCGGCAACCTTTAGGCTTTAGGAGTATTAGATATACATCTCCGCCTAAATTATGATAAGTACTACTTTCATTACTCAATATCCAATCTTAACAACTAATTCGTCTAAAACTTTTATTATCAAAGAATGTGTGCATGTTGGAAGGTTGTGAACATTGGTTGGACTTTATAATTAGAAACTGCAACATGAAACAGCGTTGGTTCTGATTTGAATAGAGAAACAAATTTCCGTTTAGGAGATCCAAATTAATTATCCAATCTTCTTCCCCTTGTTGATAACCCAGGTATGATAAGTCTAACAGCATGCCTGTTGTTTCTTCTCCTGTAATTATTTCCTTTCTGTTCCTATGTCTGAGATGCATTCTCGCTACTTTGCTTCTGATGTGGCTTCTGGAGATTTTTACAGAACGAAAAAGTACATGTCTTTCGTGTTTAAGTAATACTTTTTGGCAGGTATTTTTGAGAGACTTCATCCCAAGTGCCCTGGCATTCTTGATGAATGGAGAACCAGAAATAGTGAAGAATTTTATTTTGAAAACCCTTCGCCTACAATCATGGGAGAAAAGAGTGGATCAATTCAAGTTAGGAGAAGGAGTAATGCCAGCTAGTTTTAAAGTACTCCATGATCCTGTTAGGAACTTTGAGACCATTATTGCAGATTTTGGTGAAAGTGCTATCGGAAGAGTGGCTCCTGTTGATTCTGGTTTTTGGTGGATCATATTACTTCGTGCATATACCAAGTCCACAGGGGACACCTCTTTGGCTGAAATGCCTGAATGTCAACAGGGAATGCGACTTATCTTGACTTTATGCCTTTCCGAAGGCTTTGATACTTTCCCAACCCTGCTCTGTGCTGATGGATGCTCCATGATTGACCGTAGAATGGTTAGTACCATGAAATTTATAGCATTTGTGCTTTTGAGATATAAAGGAATTGACTTCGTTTCCTGTCTACTTCATTGAACCTTACTTGGTTCACGTAGTTGTGCTTCAGGGAATATAGTATTTCCTATGAGAAATGAAAAGATAATATCATCTCCCCTATTATTCATATAAGCTCAATGGAGGAACTTAAAATGTGAAATCAATATAAAATAAAAGCAATAATTTTCACGTTGAACTCCTAGTTGCAGGTAAGAATATGTCAACAGCACTCTGGAAAAGAAAAAAATAGTGCAACAGAATCACGAGCTTCTGTAGTAGTCTCGAGTCTTATAGGTACAGTGATTCAATTTTACCGAATGAATCAGGTACAAAGATGAAAATAGCACCGTTAATGCCAAAGCACATGTGGTGCAACACAAAAGCAGTGTGCAGTTACAGAATTATGAGGTGCAACAACCTCTAAGCACAAATTCTTTTGGCTAGCCTAAAAAAAAGTTGATGAACTTTGAACATTGAAATGGTAAACTGCAGACCTGCAAGGACAGAGGTGATGAAAAATGTTTCACTCGCATTTCTATCTGTTCTGTGTTCACTAAGTATCAAGATTATTTCTGGTCACTATCTTTCATTTTACAGTTGGGTACATATTATGTCTCAAGTAATTTTGATTGCTCTTAGTGCTTGTGTGCCTATTCTAATATCAGTATCTTCTCTCAGTTTCAAGCACCTGTTAAATTCTTGTAGCTAGCTGTGGTAGAAGTACGACGCAGTTGACATCTATCTTTTCCTAATGGTTGCATCATTACACTGATGCACTTTAGAGGGATGGGGTTGAGCAGTTCACATTTATCTTAACTGCTGGATGAATTGCTTTTCAAAACCCCACCTTCTTGGTCTTTCTTTTTTGTTTTGCTAATTACCTACTAAAAAGCTGTTGCAACTATGTTAACCGTGGCCTTCTGTCTTGTGAACTCAGGGTGTTTATGGGTACCCTATTGAAATACAAGCACTTTTCTTTATGGCTTTAAGATGTGCTTTGATTCTCCTAAAGCATGATGACGAGGGAAAAGAGTTTGCTGACCGAATAGCGAAACGCCTCCATGCTTTAAGCTATCACATGCGCAGTTATTTTTGGCTGGACATAAAACAGCTTAACGATATCTATCGTTATAAGACAGAGGAATACTCTCACACTGCAGTTAACAAGTTTAATGTAATGCCCGACTCCCTTCCAGATTGGGTGTTTGATTTCATGCCAAGTCGTGGTGGTTACTTCATTGGAAATGTGAGTCCCGCAAAGATGGATTTCCGTTGGTTTTGCTTGGGCAACTGTGTGGCAATATTGTCGTCTTTGGCAACACCTGAGCAGGCCTCAGCAATAATGGATCTTATCGAATCTCGCTGGCAAGAGCTGGTTGGGGAAATGCCACTGAAGATTTGCTATCCAGCCATGGAAGGTCATGAGTGGCGGATTGTAACCGGCTGTGATCCGAAGAATACTGGCTGGAGTTATCATAATGGAGGAACATGGCCAGGCGAGCTTCTACTGCATTTTCAACCTTGCATGTTTGAACACCTTATAAAGATTCAACTCTAAACTGCTCTTTTTTATTCATGAAGTGTCTGCTCATTCTTCTTGATGGAGATTAAATTTTGCAATAAATTCATGCAATAATAATAATTGGTAACAAAATTTTTATGGTTAATGTTGTGGGTGCAGTTCTACTATGGTTCCTTACTGCAGCATGTATCAAAACTGGAAGACCGCTTATGGCAAGGCGTGCCATTGAACTTGCTGAAAGCCGACTACTGAAAGACCATTGGCCTGAATACTACGATGGAAAACTTGGTCGGTATGTTGGTAAGCAGGCCCGCAAGAACCAGACATGGTCTATTGCTGGTTATTTAGTGGCTAAGATGATGCTTGAAGATCCCTCTCATTTGGGTATGATCTCACTGGAGGAAGACAAACAGATGACGCCCAGCATGAAAAGATCTGCTTCTTGGGTTTGTTGACCTTTTTTTTGAACCTCTCCATCTCTCTTGGTAGTATACTTTAACATGAATTAGATATGTTTGTTTGAGGAAACTATGCAAAGTGATTAAATTTGCAGTGGACATGAGCTGAGAGTGCTTATTTTGACTACTTTAAATTCGTTCTCTCCTTTTCTCTTTCGCTCTTTGAATTTAAGAAAACTTGAGGTGTTCAATCAAGCACCTTCATTGCTTTCTTGAGATTGATTTTGTGCCTTGACATGGCATAAGAAACAGGTGGTGTGACATAATTCAATGGTATAGCACTGATGGATTACAAATTTTCCGACTCTTGCAGGATAAGCTCCAATATGGTCCTAAAACTTATAATAAATGTCATCCTAAGGTTATTGGTACCACCAACTCCTGCATTTCCACTTAATGTCTATTCATGAATGTAGGCTTTTGGTCACAAGGAGGTGGCTGGGGAAGGTAGACCATGACGCAAAGCAGGTGGCTAATCAAACTCCAAACATTATTGTTTGCTCACCCCCTCTACTCGTCGTTTTGTCCATGGTCTTCGCTATGGAATTAAGGGATGAGTTCCTACTCCAGTCATTTGTTAATGCATTGATCGCAGTGTGTTAAAGGGGAGAAAAGGAAAATTCTCCTGTTAATCATAAGTAAGAGAATACTAAAAAGGCGAGGCCATTGTATGAGCGAAGGTCTTGTTGGTATTCAAGATGAAAACTATTATACAACCAAAATGATGCACAAGAATATACTGCACCCAGCCAGTTTGACATATGTACCATTGCGGGGGAAGGGGGATCAAACCGAACCAACTGTGCACCAGAACATTGTAAAAAAATCAAGGCCTTTGCTCTGACGGTTGCAAGGCTTATAGCTAAGTGATCATTGCAGTCTCTGGTAACTGCTGTTGACATCCTAATGTTCCTTTCCTGCCGTATTAAATATACACGACTCATGCTCCCACTGGTTGCTCATCATCTCATCAGATTGGGAGATTGGGTGAAGCCCAACTCCAACTACCATTTAAGTTTCGCGATGTTTCTCCAACTATTTAACCAAACTCCAAGCGGTATTGGATTGGGCGGATACATTGGCCCAACATCCAACCACTTCAACTTTTTCTTTGCATTTCAACGTCAAGTGCAGAGAATTCCGGTGCTTAAGAAAAATGTCTGAGCCCTGAGGTACAATGACATACTAGAACACTACAAGTATCCCGTTTGACTAAAACCCAACGATTAGGACCGTGATCAAGTCGAAAATCAGCTCGTTTGGATATGTTCATGTTAGAGCTCGTTTAGCTAGACTCATCTCTTTGCTTGGCTAGTGTTGGTAAAGAGTTTGGACTTGTTGTGTAAGCTATCTTCACTAGAATCAACGAAACTCGTAATCTTGATGAACCATACAAGTTCGTCGCTTGACTACATAAACATGTTGTTGGAATGAAACCTAACTATTGGGTCTATAAACGAGTTAAGAGCCCATTTCATTAAGTACTCCCTTCATCCCTAAAAGAATGATCCATATAACTTTACACGTATATTAAGAATTTATGTTATATATTGTGTCTCTCTCATTTTACCCTTTAAAGAGAGGGGGATGAGGATGAGAGAAAATTGGTTGGTAGAGTGTTAAATGTGGAGAGAAAAATAGAATAAAAAAGTGTAAAGTGGTGGGCCAGGAGAGAGAAAATGAATTAGTAGAGAATTAAATGTGGCGAGAGAAATAGAATAAAAAAAGTATAAAAAGGGTAAATATGTAAAAATACCTACAGAACCTTTCGTAATTTGGAAGTGATCAATTTTTGTAGAACGACCCAAAAAAGAAATATAATCAATTTTTAGGGACGAAGGGAGTATATGTTAGGGCTCGTTTAGCTAGGCTCAATCTTTAGGCTTGGCTAGTGTTGGTGAGGAGTAAGTCATTGTTGTTTTAAGTTGTGTTCGTTGAGATCAATGGAAACTCCATTAACACATTTCGGCGCTTTTGATAAATGAGCCCAGGTCAAGAACTTGAAAATCGTGTTTAAACTCAAATTCACGCTCATAATTTTGATCAAGCTCGTCTTACTTTGTAGAGTTTTTCCAAATTCAGATTTTAATTTGTCAAAAAGTACATGTCATCTCGTACATTTTCTGTTTCGATATCCAAACAGACCCAAAAAAAAAGTTTGTTTAATAAACATTCAACCTGTATCTTTTGTAATGATGTTTCCCATGATTGCAATTTGAGTTGATAAATGATCATATATTTTCTTGGTCACCAAGATTTCTAAACATGAACCATATTTTGCAGGTATAATATACAACTTTAATTAATATACCATATAATTTATAAGATTTCGGTAAAATGTATGAATACGATATAATGTTTAAACCATATTTAATTTTATAACGAGCTTATTGGCAAGTCTGTTCATATACATACGTTCTAGTGACGGGTAAATGAGACATACGACGAGGGAGCCTAATTCACGAACGCCTCGACTCATTCGCTAAATCTCAGCAAATATAACGACTTCGGACTTCTGGTTTAGGTACACTTTGGAGTATCCCTACTCCACTTACTTACTGAGATACGCACCCCTTTTTTCTTAAACCGCGCACTTTTCCCAATCTTAAAGCTAAACAATTTTCTTTTAGTCAGAGAGAATGAAGGGAACGAAGAGGCCGATCCAAGCCGTGTCGACATGGGTGCGGCGGCAACCGCCGAAGGTGAAGGCCTTCCTGGCGGTGATCGCCGGCATGGCGGCGCTGGCCTTCCTGCGCGTGGTGGTTCACGATCACGACAGCCTCTTCGTCGCCGCCGAGGCCGTCCACGCCGCCGGAATCTCCGCCCTCATTTATAAGCTCACCAAGGAGAAGAGTTGCGCCGGTAAAAATTTTAGCTTTCTAGGTTTTCTTACCAGTTATATCTCGTCTATCATGCATGACCCATGCAATATTATCTTTTCTTTTTTGATTCATCGGTGGCTTTTGTGTCTGTTAGATCTACATTTGGCAATGTTAACATGTCTCTGATTGATTGCCATGTATTTTTTGATTCACTCCATGTCTACTTCATCTGGAATTTTTCTGGTAGGCCAAATTGTGTTTCCTTCTATTCGAGTCCCGGATACCATTTGGCTACTTCTAATAATAGAATTTCAAGCCATCAACGCTGAATTAGGCTTAGATGGTAATTTAGGTTAAATAAGTATTAATGGATATGTTGATAGAGGCAATCATTGTGTGTGTCAAAATTTTGCTCTTGGAATTAGATGGAGAAGTTAGAGGGACTGCAAGTTTGGAACAGAGATAGAGCTTATTCAGTTTGAGTGGGATTTAGCTGCAAGTCTAGACCATATTGCACTTTTTTGATGGAATGCTGCATAAATGGGAATTGAACACGTAAGCATTCTCATATTGCTTTTTCTCTTGTTTTTACTAAATTCATTATTTGACAACTCAGACGTGGGTAAACTGATAAAGTGAGGCAAATGTTTGTGTCTAAATGTCGTTGTAGGAGTTAGGTAAAAAGTCAAAGGGGCTCCTAATTTGGAGCGGAGGAAGTACTTGGTTTATGTAGGAATTAGTCCGGAAAATCAGGGCACGTGCAATGCACAGGTCAAGCCCCCAGCGCCGCCCGCCCGCCACCCCCCCCCCCCCCCCCCCCCCCAAAAAAAAAAAGAAAAAAAACAATAAACTTGATGAAATGATTTACAATCCATGTTCTCATTTTAGAATTTTCTGTTTACAGGTCTTTCACTAAAATCACAGGAACTGACAGCTATGTTCTTAGCTGCTAGACTCTACTGCAGTTTCGTAATGGAATACGACATACACACCCTACTTGATTTAGCTACATTGGCGACAACTATTTGGGTCATATATATGATGCGTTTTAAGTTAAATTCCAGTTACATGGATGACAAGGACAACTTTGCACATTATTACGTGGTGAGTCCCGCGCATTTGCAATTTCTTTTTGTCCTTATTCCTGTTAGCTGAATATTTTCCGTTTACTACTTTAAGGAAACCCCATTGCAATGAGAGTGTTGTTACCTCTGTATTGGTGTCATGTGCTTTCTTTGCCAATTCCTGCAGCATTGGTTCACTAAGAGCATTTGAGGTGGTGGATTTTTTATGTCTGTGAAAACGTAGATACGCTTAACGCTTGTATACTAATGACACCCTGGCAAAGATTTTAGCTTTTGTGAATCTTTAACATATTTTTTCCTTAACTGAATCAGCAACATTTAAGGCTTTTCAAAATACTTACCTTTCATTTTAACAACTTGAATGTAGGTGATACCTTGCGCTTTACTATCTCTAGCTATTCATCCATCAACACAACATCATATATTCAACAGGATTTGTTGGGCCTTTTGCGTTTATTTGGAAGCTGTTTCTGTACTCCCTCAACTACATGTCATGCAGAACACAAAGGTATGCCTACTAATATCAAACTTCAGATTCGAGTTCCTTTAGAAACATGGCTTTTAAATTACTTATTCTTTCTTTTGCAATCTCTTTATTGTAGATTGTTGAACCATTCACAGCACATTATGTGTTTGCTTTGGGAGTTGCAAGGTTTCTCAGCTGTGCCCATTGGGTTCTCCAGGTTTGTTTTTGCAGAACAATACTCATGGTAGATACTTGGGTTAATAGCTTGCACCCCTGTAGTTTTGGGCACTTGGACTTCAACTTCTTGTAGTTTAGAACTCGGAAGTTGCACTAACCCTCCCCTGCTTCTCGCTTCCGAGAAAGCAGGCCACAGCTACCCTTCTGCAACCTTTGTTTAGAAAAACGACAGGATTGTTTTAGACTGTTGGCCACTTGCTCAATTCCAACAGGATGTCTAATTCAAGTTTTCAGGTTGCGGGTGGTTGCAGTGCAGGCCTAGAGTAGTGGGGCAAAATGGCTAAGTATTCTAAACTATGTGCTTTATCAGCCCTTTTAGGATAAAATACGGCTGACACGTGCTTTAAGACTTTTCATTACTCCATTTCGATATTCTAAATGTGAGGTTCAAGCTGCAATGTCCAAACTTTACATTTTTGCGCTCGTTTGAATTTAGAAAAATATTTGTAGTGTACGCTTACCTGATTTGAGTTGGATAAACTCCCTTTCTGTAGGCAATCCCAGTTCTCCGCCTCCAAAGTTGGAGGTGGTGTAATTGACGTCTCTTATAGCTAGGTCCCCTTTGTTCTAAGTTGTTCATTCTATTTCGCCTCTTTTCACTCTAACTAATGATGTAGAAAGTTTTTGATGCTAAATTCCTACAGAAGAGAGGATTTGGGTAGCTAAGTAATTGACTAATTGTATTAGGATATTGTAGTATTTCTTACCGTTTCAAACATATCATACAGAAAATAGATGTAAACTTGTAATCATTAGGTTGAGTGGATTTTTTGATTGAGCTAGCGCATGTAGAACTTTGTCACCTCATGGTCAGCGGATCCTTTGCAAGGGTGAGACTATTGTTCTCATTCACTTCAACTCACCGCTATTCTTTTCAAATGCTTTGTTATTTTTCCTTCCCTGCATCAGTTTTATTCATCTTCAATGAATGTGCTTGCTCTTGTGTTTCTTAGACGGGTTTTTACCATCATGTTTTTGCAAGAACATCTTTAGTATTTCCATAGAACACGCTAGGTAAGTCTGGCTTGCCAAGATGACATAGTGTTTTTGTCCAAGTGGATGCATTATCTTGGGCTTAGTGTATGTAGTTGCCTACCAAGTGACCCTTACATCAGCGATGACTTTCATATGCAATTGCATCTCTTCAAGGAGTTTAGATTAGTGAGCTAAGTTCGGCTATGATATAAGTGGAGCTAGCATAATGTTTATACACACTGTTTTCCCTACACATGGTGCGTCTCTACGAAAATGTAGTTCTTTTTATGTGTACTATGCAGTGGTTTATGATGGCACTGTAGATATGCTTCGTATTTGCAGACTCAGCTTTGTTTATGTGCTTCATTTTCTGTCTCTAGAAAGCCAGAAGTATCGCCCAAAGTGTCCTTCGAAAGGCGCTTTTATTTCAGAACTTTTCTGTTTTTTAAAATTCAGAAAATGCTAACCAAGCAAATTGTGTGTTCTGAGTAATATGGAATTTGTTGTCCATGCAAAAGAGATATCCTTGCCTAATACGTGTAATCCCACATTGAAACAAGTTCTTTGGGATGCTTTATTTTCTATTTTTTACTTGGAATTAGATGACTAGAAATTGTCTGTAAAAGGTGGAAAAAGACTTGTGCCTATTTAGTAACACTAATAAATGTAAATAGTAGCATTCAGCTGTCCTCGTTAGTTGTGATCTTGAGCTGAGTTATGATATTAGGGAAGTTATATACTCCCTCCGTCCTAAAAGACTGATCATATTTCCTTTTTGGGCCGTCTCACAAAAATTGATCACTTCCAAATTAGGAAAGATTCTGTAGGTATTTTTACATATTTACCCTTTTTATACTTTTTTTATTCTATTTCTCTCACCACATTTAATTCTCTACCAACTCATTTTCTCTCCTTGACCCACCACTTTACACTTTTTTATTCTATTTCTTTCTTCACATTTAACACTCTACTCACGTATTTTCTCTTTGATGGACCACTCTCTTCCCCCTCTCTCTAAAGGATAAATTGAGAAAGACACACAATATATAACCTAAATCCTTAATATACGTGCAAAGTCAAATGGTACGGTCTTTAAGGGACGGAGGGAGTATGAATGATTATCTTATCTCTGAGAGTTGTTTCCATTTTTCTTTATACAGGTATTGGATACTCGGGGACGCTTGTTAACAGCTTTAGGCTATGGATTGTGGCCATCCATGGTCCTCCTTTCAGAAATTGTCCAGACATTTATTTTGGCAGACTTTTGTTACTATTATGTCAAAAGGTGGGTTGCCGGCTTTAGCGCTTTTCTTACTCAAAGCAGTTGTAGTCCGCAGTTAATGCTAAATAAGGCTGTCGTCTCTTTGCAGTGTTTTCGGAGGACAGCTTGTGCTTCGTCTCCCCTCAGGAGTGGTGTGACTTTCGTAGATTTGTAAAGAAACAGCAAAAGTAATCAGGAATAACTTATAACTGAGGATAATTGGTAATTTCAGTGCAGTCAAGGAGTCTGTAAAGTTAAGGATGCGTTTTGTGGTTGAGTAGACGTTCTCATGTTGCTGGGCACAATGCCTGAAATCTTCATGGGTTATCAAATGCGAACAGTTTTGAGTTTAATATTTATATTGCTCTAATATGGATGATATGCAGTATCATAGCAATGGGCAGTTATTCGGAATGAGACTGTGGACCTATTTCATATTTTAGGTGTTTAGCTAACGATTGAAGGCTGGCTGCTGTTTTCTTTTGGGCTGCATGAGAGACTAGCGGGCTAGCACCTGGGGATGTTAAACTGGACTGCTTTTGGGGCTTGCTTCTCATGGACTGTAGTGGGACCTAGCCCATTGGCCATTTAGGCGACTGTATGTTTTAACACAGCCTTACACGCTTCTTCGAAGCTTTCAAACACACTACTCCAAATGAACAGTAAGTATTGCATGGTTTCGCATCATTGATCCTTACTGTATAAAACCATTAGATGTTGGGCTGATATGATAGGAGGAGTTAGGAGAGTCTAAGAGTAATTTATATTGTATCCAATAGCCTAGATGGTCGAGATTAATGGTCTCGGACAGCCCAATATCTTCTACCAAATGAGAGTCCAATAGGGAGAGGTTATGGAAATGATTACGAAGTATGGCTTTCAACAAGTCGGATTTACCCTCATTTATTGGAGAGGAGAAAATACTTTGAGTGATTATAAGTTTGAGTGACCACGTAAAGGATGCTGGCCAGTTGTATTACAGTAAGGATGGTTTGAAAAATGAATGTTGTCAAACGAAATTTCCAGGAGCAAAACGCAAGTATAACACTGAAAGATATGAAGTTGAACCAGAAAGCTGATGTTCATACTTCGCTAGAAACTGGTAAGTCGACACAGTGATTTGCAAAGGAAGTGTACCATTATTTCCATACAAGGAATTTCCATTCCACTCCGGCACCTTCCACTTAAGGCATGCCCCAAGTCCAATCCTTGCTACCCTTCACCTACTCTATTCCGTTAAAACTCGCGATCTTGAGTGATTTTATACGATTTGCACCCAATTGATTCTAACTCAGGAAGTGAATTTTTGGATCGGCAACCTAATGGTGATGATAGGAACTGCAATAAGTGCGTACCTGTTCTTACATAGCTGCGTCTTGGGGTACTCCCACTGTTTGATTATTCTCGTGCGCGAAGTGTGATCCTATGCACTTTATATATATATATATATATATATATATATATATATATATATATATATATAGTGATAACAGTAATAAATCTCGCTTGGTATGGAGAGTTTACGATCGCGTGTGAATTCTAAACCTTTTGCTTAAGCAAGGAGAAAATCACACCAACCTTTTAGCTAGTGAAATGCAGAGTTATCATAAGTAAAGCAACAGGATCAACTTAAACTTGCAAGAACATTGGCCTTTATCATGTATACCTGTTACGCACTCACGTGACATCTAGAGGCTGGTGGCTTCTAAGGAAGGAGCTCTTTCCTTTCAGTCATGGAGTTCTCATCCTTACGTTAATCTTGTTTTTTTGGCTCAACAATAACGACTTGCTGTGGACTCCACAAGATGTATTTGTTTCACTTGATCGCCACCACAATCTACCTTTCTTTTGCAAGTTAGGTACAGGTGAGAAATACTATATATGAACTCCAGCTAGAAAATTCTAACATGTTCTCCCTCAGCGTAGCACCTTTCCCTCATTTTCATTGAGCCCCAGCAGCACCTCCAGGCACCGCAACCGCGACTCGATCTGTCTATAAATTGAAAGCTTTTCTCCTTGCTGTAACGAAACACCTCAAGCCTTTTTGAGTAAAGTCACAAAGCCATGGCCATCTACAAGGCTGTAGTTGCTGCACTTCTCGTATCTTTCGTTGTTTTTCACTTTGTTCAAGCTGATCAAATGGTATATACTGTCCTGGTTCTTCTTCTTCTGCTTCATATTCAGATGTATAAATCACATTGCAGTGGACACGCCCAGTACTAAAATATAGCTGCCAACTCTTTTTCCACTAAATTTCTGCACTAGAGAGGAGAGATGCACCATTTTTCTCTTGTTTAATTTCCTGAAAGTAAGACTTGTATTTTGATTGGTGCAGATGGAAACCAATGGCATTGCTCGCTCTCTACTTCAGACGATAGGTACAGCGCGGTACCGTAGGAACTAAAGTTTCTTTGTGTAATTCTTTTCTTCTAATCTTGTGTAGTTTTTGCTTACAAAAATTTGAGTACGCACAGATTGTGGAGCGGCATGCACTGTCAGGTGTTCAAAAGCTTCGAGGCAAAAGGTGTGCATCAGGGCCTGCGGGACTTGCTGCGAACGCTGCAACTGCGTGCCACCAGGCACTTCCGGTAACACAGAAGCATGCCCCTGCTATGCCAACTTGAAGACCCACGGTGGCAAACCCAAGTGCCCGTGATCACAGTGCAGCATCCTCATTATATGGTTGCATGGTTACTGCCTGAATGTTGAATTTAGATGTCGTGCAGATAATAATTGGAAAGTTTGTGCACAAGATTTGTGGCTGCTGCAAAGATCTATAAGTGAAAATAAGGACGTTTATCAACATGTACTTTTATATTCCAAGTACACAATGAGTGGCTTAAGTGTTTACCCTTCGCATTATGCCAGTTACAATACTGTAATAGTTCACAACATATCCGTAACTCGAGAAATGATTATAGGCACCCACACAAAGTATCAGTATTTGGCATCCCTACCAGGAATTTACTCACCCAATCCTGGTATACCTTCGCTATGATTCACCTCTGATAATGAGTAGCTATTCCTTGATCGTGGATAAATGGATATTGGGAATGAAGTACGATGTTGCTAGGTCTCTTGCTTCCTTAAGTTGAACGGTAGATCAAGACGTTAAACTGGACAGATTAGTCGGCTTGCATCTCATGTACTACAGTAAAACCTTTGGGCAACCGATGTTTTCCGTACTCCGATCTCTATTAAAACTTTACTTAGGCCACAAAATTAGCGGCATTTCTATAGATTGTGCTATTAGTTTTCAGAATCGTCACGGGAATATTTTATTTATTTTTTACAAATGAAACTATTGAAGCGGCAAATGTTCATGGAGTTGGAGGACGTTGCTTGATGTGGGGTTGGAGCAAACTTTCTTCTGTTGCCTTACATGAATGACAGTTGAACAGAGAGGGGTTTATGTAAATGGTTTTAATTAACAAGTTATGATAATTACCCTCTTGAATATGAGAGGGAAAGAAACCAGCGATTGTAATTGAAAGAGACTACGCGAAGGATGCTGTCCAGTTGTAAAGCAGTAAGAATCTCTTTAGCTAAGAGATGTCTACGTAGCTTTTGAAAGATGTCGAGTTAAATTTTCAGAAGCATTTTGAAGAAGATCTGCCCTTGGCTAGAAGCTGGAAACATATAATTGGCGTAAACAGTAAATAGTGTACAGTTGTTTCAAGGAATGCCACTCCCACACTCCCACTTCCATCGTACTACTAGGCTTCGTCCAACTTGAGGTCTATTTTAGCAAATTAAAGAGAAAGAAATTGCTGCCTATTCTATTGGAACTTCTTTTAGGGTCAAGTGGTATCACCTCACCTGGTTATGTGAAAGATGCGTTGTTAGGTGCTCTATTTTCTTTTCCCATCGAGGCCGAACCTAAACTTGAGAAAGGAATGCTTGGACTAGCAATGTGGAGGAGATAGAGTGCGTTTGACACTCTCTTTTTTCAGTTTTGAAAATTGGAAAAAAAAAGTGCGTTTGGTAACCATTTTTTTTTCCTTCTCCAATTTTAAAAACCAGTTTTTAAACTGAAGAGTAAAAAAAAAACTCCAGAAACTGGTTTTTTTTTTTTTTTCACTTTTGGTTTTTTTTTTGAGACCACCACCACTACCCTCCCACCGTCGGCAACCACCTCCGGCCGCCGACAGCCACCTCCGGCCGCTGGCGACCACCTCCGGCAGCCAGCAGCCACCGCCGGCGACCACCTCGGCAGCCACCAGCCACCGCAGGCCACCACCACCGTCGACCACTGCTACGCCCCACCACCGCCACCGTAAACCACTCAAAAAAAAAAAGTCAAAATAAAAAGGGTTACCAAACACCAAAAAAAAAACTCAAAAAAAAAAAGGTTATCAAACACCCACTTATTTTTGTAAAAAAATAAAAATTAAACTGCTCTTTAAAAACTGAAAATAAAAAAAAAAATTGTCAAACCAACCTAAGGGTTAGGATATCTCTGTCGAATAATGCGGCTCCGGTAGGAACACTGGACATTATTGGGATCGGCTAGCCTGGGCTGGGCCGGACTAGATGGGCACGCTTCTTGTGGTACTATAATTTTCTCATATAGTCTTGTCTAGTTCTTTGTGTATTTGCCGTCTTTTCTTTATTTTTCGTCGTTTCTAGATAGAAGTTTAAGAGACTTCGTGGGTAAAGAGGGAACTAGTTATGAATTAAACTAATCCAGCCAAAAAAAAAGGGGCTGCTGGATGACCAACTTTTAAAACACAAACAACACTTCGTATTTCAAAACTTTCAAGGAAAAAAAATACGTTAATTGATGTCTTTATTTGCATTTATAGAGCATTATGGCCATAAATTTTTTCCACATATATATTTCTCCATTATTATCCGCACCACATTTAGACAATCAGCATTAATCATATGCAGCAGCCACAGAAGATGCTGCGTTGTAGTCACGGGCACTTGAGCCTGCCACCGTGGGTTCTCATGTTGGCGTAGCAGGGGCCGCATGCGTTTCTGTTGCCGGAAGTGCCTGGAGGTACGCAGTTGCAGCGATGGCAGCAAGTCCCGCATGCCCTCTTGCACATCTTCTGCCTCGAAGCTTTTGAACACCTCACCCCGCATGCTGCTGCACAATCTGCACGTACGCACTCATTGTCATTTTTATTTTATTTCTTTGCATTGAATATTACTCGAAATTGGATAAGGGATACAAGTCGAAGAATAATATCCATGTTACCGCGAGATCGAGTACCTATTTTCTGAACCAGAGAGTGCGCTACGCCATTGGTGTACATCTGCATTAACCAAAATAAATGTAGTACTTTTCAGTTCAAGAGTTTTGAGCAAAGATGGAGAAAAATGGCCCTAGTGCATGAAATCACCAGTGTTTCTTTTAAGCCACTTCAACAGTTTGATGGCAAATAAATTTTGTCAATCCACTGGAGAGGATCGGGACTAGGAAAGATGACCGAAGGGGAAGAAGGGTGTGACATGCATCACGAAAACAAGAAGAAGGAGAAGTTTAGTTACCATTTCATCAGCTTGAACAAAGTGAAGAACAAGGAAAGATACGAGAAGTGAAGCAACTATAGCCTTGGAGATGGCCATGGCTTTGTGAATTTAATTTGTAGTAAAAAATCTGAACCTTAGAGAGCTTTTGATTGTGTTTATACATTATGGAAGAAATATTTTATTTATAGACAGAGCGCCCCCCCCCCCCCCCCCCCCGGGGTGGTTGTTGTGGGAAGAGGGGGTGGTTCTTATGTAAAATGAGGGTAGTTTTTTTTTTTTTTGTGATTGAAGGAAACTACTACTTTCTTTGGGAGTCACGGTTCGTTATTGTTGAGCCTTATACACAAGATTAACGTGAGGAGGAGATTTTTATGCTACGAAGAAAAGACTTACTTCCTAGGGAACCACCAGCCGGTGCATGTTGTAGACATTACGTGAGTGATTACCAGGTTTACATGCAGTAAACCTGGTGAAGACAATGTTCTTTTAATTAGGCGTAAGCTGACCCACCATCTAGATAATATGTCCATAGTAGCACCATTAAAGTTGCATCTTATACTCTTAAGAATAAATTCTTCTCTAATTAATTTCCAAACCCAAGCAATCAATTTTATTGAAATTAAAAAAATACCTTAGGTCACAAAAAGTAGGATGCAAAGCATAGGTGGATGATACACTTGGTTGTCCTAATTTACTCAAATGCCTAAATGTTTGTTTCCAATGTTAACTGCATTTCTATCACTTTTAGCTAGGCTTTTAACAAAGACTCTCCTAATTGGACAACGAAGTGACGGCTAGTACTATGTTTTTCTTTACATATTGTATTTGCTCATTCATTTATATAGCTAAATTGTCGGTAGGTTTTTTTGTGAATTTCTTCCCAAGTGATTTAGGATCGAGTTAAATTTGTACAGGATATTACAACGATAACTACATGTAACATGGATAGCGATTTTGTCATTCGAACATAAGGAACTCTTCTCACATAGGAGAGATGAATGTCACATGATATGCTATGTGACTGAGTAAAAAGTAGCCTATCATTTTGGGAGGTCTCTACGCCACAATAATGTCTATTTAGATTTAGGGTTGGTTTGACAAAAAAAAAATTTTGGTTTTCAGTTTT
Source organism: Escallonia herrerae (assembly GCA_033070095.1). Lineage (NCBI taxonomy): Eukaryota > Viridiplantae > Streptophyta > Magnoliopsida > Escalloniales > Escalloniaceae > Escallonia > Escallonia herrerae. The sequence continues at coordinate 183,004 of JAVXUP010000636.1, read as the reverse complement.
TAAAGAGTAGTTTTTAAAGAGCAGCTTAATTTATTTTTTTTTTTACAAAAACAAGTGGGTGTTTGATAACCTTTTTTTTTGGGTGTTTGGTAACCCTTTTTATTTTGACTTTTTTTTTTGAGTGGTTTACGGTGGTGGTGGTGGGGCGTAGCGGTGGTGGTGCCGGTGGCTGCCGGCGGTGGTGCCAGCGGCTGGAGGCGGTCGCCGGCGGCCGGAGGTGGTTGCCGGCGGTGAGAGGGTGGTGGTGGTGGTCTCAAAAAAAAAAAACCAAAAGTGAAAAAAAAAATATTTTTGGAGTTTTTTTTTTTACTCTTCAGTTTAAAAACTGGTTTTTTAAATTGGAGAAGGAAAAAAAATAGTTACCAAACGCATTTTTTTTTTCCAATTTTCAAAACTGAAAAAAAAGAGTGTCAAACGCACTCTTAGGTTCTTATAGCACGCGAATCACCAGATAGGCCCTATTGCCATTTGCCAAGGCAATATTCGCTTCTAAATGCTACTTTTAAAATTTTATACTGCTATGTCAAGTTTAATTAATTATTTTAAGTTATATCAGGTTGAAAGTGAGCGCACTTCATGTAAGAATCGGTATGAATGTTTGATCCTCCTTTATAATTTGAGTTAATGCTATTTGTTCTACTTTCCTCTTAAAAATTGACCCTTGCTTTTACTTTGAGTAAAAATTTAAGCACTATCAACTTTTGTCGAGAAATGCTTTAAATTCCAATGTGAACCATCACTTAGGTCAATATCTTAAATTGCTGTTTTAAGTGCTTAAGGATAATAAATAGGAAAAATATAAGCAACACTATTCGACTTATGTAGGGGATAGACTTGCCAGGAAAGGGCCAAGTTTTTACCTCAAACCAATAAGTGCTGATGTGAACGGAGCAACGACTTCTTATTGTCTTGTTCTGGTAGCCAAAACAATGTTTCCAAGTGCTGAGTTCAAGGCAGTTTGATTTGATCTAATCCAATCCAATGCGCCAGTTGGCTCATCAGCATACTAGGCACAATCAGTACTTGCGCTGCCCCCATCAACACTTGAATGAGCTTCGTGTCTCCTGCTCATCAAGTTTGCTTTACAGCTTTCTTCCACCCCCTCACTCCTCCCCACCTAAAAGTTGCTTCCTACATTTTTTCACACGACAAATTTTGCGACAGCCACGCTCCCGAAAGTTCTTCACTCGTTTCAAACATTACCCATAATTTATTTTGCGACGATAAGTTCTTGCGATCTTATAGATAACGAACATTGAGTTCAATAGTTAATATTAATTTTTTAATTATATATATGTATATAATGAGCTTTGATGGCCATCTTAATCATTCGAAGTCATTAAGTTGATAGATTGCAGACATCTCTGATGTGAAAAATTATAAAAAAAATTGTAACACAAGACCTTTCAAAAAAAAATTGAAAATCTTTTTTAACTTCTCTATGGGCTTGAACCGCCTAATTAAAGAGGTCAGGCGTTAAAGAGAAAGGTTAAACCTTGAAGAACCCCAGACAATTGTCTTTACTAGTAGGCACGGTATATGTTACTTTACTCTTTTTTACTGGCATCCACGTCCTATGGCTTCTGTATATAAATAGCTCTATAAGTAGCACAATCTTTCCCCATTCTTAATTACTCGCCTTCCCTAGAAAGTATCAGAAGGAAAAGTAAAAAAAAGGTGTTTTGCTTTACAGCCATGGCCATCTCCAAATCTCTACAGGCTTCGGTCCTTATTTCCCTGCTTGTTTTCCACCTTACTGTTGCCGAGGAAATTGTACGTACGGCTTCGTCTCTAAGCTTCTTGTCACCTTTCAAAAGTGTTCTTCAACCTGCATGCTTCGAGCTTTTTTTGTTGTTTAAGTTATGCCTGCTTTTTGGTCACCTTTCAAAAGTGTATGCTTTAAGTTCTAACCCCATAGTCCGTGGTAATTGGCCTACAGATGACAACAAATGATGCAGAGTCTCATTTCGTCCAGGCTATTGGTATGCATCGTTCAAACTTTAACCTTATGAAAGCTGGAGGCATGGCCTTTATTTCCTTTTACACCAGGAGTTAGGATTGTTTGATACAACCTGGGTTTGGTTGATGCTCTAACTTCCGTTTCTAAGGCGTGTCAATATGCTAAATCTTGGGCAGCTGTAAGGACCAAAAGTACAATAAACTAACATGTCCGTTTTGGTGCCAGATTGTGGAGCAGCTTGCACTGCCAGGTGCCAGTTATCTTCAAGGCAGAAGCTGTGCAAGAGGGCCTGTGGGACTTGCTGTGCCCGTTGCAACTGCGTGCCTCCGGGTACTTCTGGCAACCAGGAGGTTTGTCCCTGTTACTATACCATGACAACCCATGGAGGCAGACGCAAGTGCCCCTAAGGAGCTGCAACAGCGAAGAAAGGTTGTGGAAAAGTGATACTAGTACTAATGATTTTCCGTCTGGAAGTGTGTATGTATGGCCTTAAATGTTACGCAGTAATAAGGTTATGATCAATGAGGAGCGATCTCTGAATATATGTAGTTCCTTACTGGTAATAGAAAAATCACGTTGTAATGTCGTCACGACACTCGCTAAATCTTTAATAATACTAGTTGTCGTTAATGAGCAACAATCATACTGGCTGGTAACGAATTATGCGTATAAAGTAGTGAAAGAGAAACAATCATATTGGCCGGTAATGTATTATGTGGATAAACCTTCATCATGTCCAAATTACCAAAGGATTGTGATCGGTGATGGAGCTTAAATCCGTTGCATAAAGTCTTGGATTTGAAAACTTATAAGCTGGACGAGTCGAACAGTATTTTTTGTTCAAACAAAATACTGACGAGTTCCCTAAGCATCCTTTTTGGATACTAGAATGGTGCATGGATACCCTATATTCATTGGTCAATTCTTGACTCTTCTCTCAAATTATTAATTTGAGTGGACGAAACAAATGTCTATTTTGGTACCTTATTTTGTTTGTACATACTTAATTTATTTTTCTAAAGTAGATTAGGAATAGCATAATGATAGTGACAAAATGAAATGGAGATAGATGCAAATGCAACCAGAAATTCCAATTTCTGTAATTTGTTATATCGTGATTTGTGCGTGGGCCTGCTCTACTGTTAGGTCCAGTCCAACGAGTAGAGCTTTCAAAGTCAACTACTTTATACCTCTTGTTGGGTCTGCTCTGTGTGCTAAAGCATACATTTGCATAAAGGAGGCCCAAATATCATAAGGGAAGCCTTCAAAGAAATATTGGGCCACTGCAGACTAGAACCAACAAGGAAAAGCCCAAATGGGTTTGCTGAGGCTTTGGAATAGAATTAAAAAATTCTTAATTAACGGATGATAAAGTGTGTATTTTTAAATTTTATTATTTCGTAATTTTTTTTATCTATTTTTCCTTTGGTGTTTTGCAAAATGTTGGTACCATACCATAATAAACTTTCATGATGTTTTGTTAATAAATATTCTTTAGTGATAATCATCTCTGATGAAATTGACAAAGATACAAGTGTTGTATGACACTCAAAACCGGTACCAAAATTGTGAATCGTATGTATGGATTGTCGATGAACGTTAGTTAAATTGTAAATGCTCAATGGATCAAATTGTTTATAAAATGTTTATGGAATCGAACATTTAGCGTGAAGAACAAACACGCTACCCACAGAAAAAGAAGAAAAAGAAAACAAAGATATGATTGCACTTCTAGTTATTATACATCGAGTAACATGCGTACCTCCCATTTTATCTCTATAGCAATGTTTTTAATATTTCATTGTAAATAATGCATCGCGCACATAAAATGAAGTCTCTACGGGATATCAGCACAGCGGAAATGATAATAATTTAAAATTTGATTTTTAAAACTTATACACACTTTTAGAAGTTAGTTAATAGTTAATATGGGCATTATTACTATTACGCTTTTATATGAGATGAAGAAAAAATTGCAACCGGAACCAATCTAATAGTCACGATTGGCACTTCACACGGACCATCTTCAACTGCCAAGTGCCCATCATCGTATCCAGTATCCGTTCTTTGGTATGGTCACGTGGCACCTAAAAGGAACTCATGTAGCTAGAGGACAAAACAAGGGCTTAATTGGTAATTCTGACTGCTCCCAAATCCTCCTCAACTGAAAATAACCGTGTCACGCAGCATCCATGACTGCCACGCCGAGTCGCAGAAAAATCAAATCATTACACACACCCATCCAGACGTCAGAACGACGATAATCGCCGCTTCCATTCACCCCCATTAATCGCCGATTCTTTCCTCGCTTTGTTACACTTGTGGGCCGGGAAAATCGCCAAATCGGATAGAGAGACTCCCTCGGGGCCCACGTTCCACCTCTTCGTGTGAAGTTCATAATCTCTTGGTGCGTGTCCTCGTGGGGCTACCATTTGAGCGTGCCTCTGGCAATTCCACGTAATACTCTTTTTTAATGAAAAATTAGGAAGAAGAAATCAGAGGAAGTTTTGATGACACTCTAGGAAACGTAAGGTCCCTTGGGACTGTACGTTTATGTTTTTCAGTTTTTATTTTTGTAATGATGATGAAAAAGATGTCTTTTTTCCTATATGTTTACGTTTTTTCAGTTCCGTTTTGGATAAAATTTTTAAATAGTGTCAAAAAAGCTGAAAACACCCAAAGGGTGTTTTCACCTTTTTCCTCGAACTGTATTCTCCTAATCAGAATACCACCTCTTCTCCCTCATATCTACCACCTTGTTTCAACAAACACTCACCAAACTAGACTACCCATTTCACTGGGTCTTCCTAGAAATGGAAATAGTGGGGTCCATTAATGAATTGATTCAGAAAAAAGTTGGTGAAAACAAAAATGAAAATGATAAACGTACAGAAAAAATTGAAAAAGTAGATACGGAAAAAAAGTAAAAGTACATAATACGATTTTAGAACTGAATACTAAATTCTAGAAACCAAAAACAGAATATATAATATAGAAAAAAATCCCGTAAGCGTACAGGCCCTTGGTTTCTCATTTTTATTCTCAGTTTTTACGATTATGATCAAAAAGCCTTTTTTGATCTTTATGTTTATCATTTTTTATTATTATGAAAACATTTAATACAGAACAAACCGTACGAAAGAGTAAAAAAAGTGATTTACCTTTTTTTGGTTACTCTTGCCTAGTATTGAAGAAAAGTAACCAAAAGAATTTGTCTAAATAATAAATGTATTACAACCACATGTTCCAACTGGATATGAAAATGATAAATATACAAACACAAATTAAAACCAGGAAAAATAATAAATGAAGAAGCCTTCAAAGGTCTGTATCCAATTTCTAATACCTACATAACTCCTTGCCGAACCAAGAAGTTCATGATTTATTCGAGTCCAAATGTTGGCCGACCATGGGTCTTCCTCCATAAGTTCGTCGCTTAAAGTCCAGAATCATCGCTTATGTTGTAGCCACAAGTCGATACCTTCGGCTACCCTTGTTGGTACCCATCATACATAAACATGGCAGGCAACATGGAGGACGACACGCTGGCATGTCGAAAGAGGTGGTTTGTCCGAGGTGGCAGACACGAGGGACTTCTGTGCCGGATGCTTAGGGGATGATCCAAGGGCTGTCAGAGAAGGTAGCAGGTTAACCGTCGATGTCGGATTGACGTAAGAGAGAGAAAAAGAATGAGGGGTGCGCTTGGCCGTTTGCGATGCTTTTAATTTTATACGCGATCTTGCAGTGCGAAAGCTTCGGTTTTTCCGTCTGTTATAGAGAGAGATTCCGAACTCCCAGTAACACTAGAATTGCTAGAGAGAGAGAAAATCAATGAGCTTCCATTGCAAGCAGCTGCCGATAGTTTGTTGCTTTCACTAATTTCATGAATGCTCGGTTCATCAATCACTGGTGGGTTTGATTCCAGGGAAAAAAAAGAAAGAACAGATTTCCATGCGTTATTTTCATCTGGGTGTTGGTTTTTATGTGCTTTTCATCTCTATATACATGGGTTTCAACTATCAAGTTGCTAAAAGATCTCAAGGAATTTTGAACAGTCTATCCTCTGTTCATGGGAAATGGGGGGATGGCTTCTAATCTCTAAAAAGCTTTCATATTTTAGTGGAGTCAGTACTATGTATGGGTTCTGTTCTTCATGATTCATGGCTTAATGGGTAAGCCATTTTTTAGCTTTGAATTCTTTATTTATAATCATAATGTTTGTTTATTTGCTCTCTCTCTCTCTCTCTCTCTCTCTCTCTCTCTCTCTCTCACACACACACACACACACACACTGAGTGAGTGCTCTTATTTTGTGAAGAACCCGATTCTCTGAGCACAAGGACGAATTCCCTTTTCTTTTCTTCCCTTTCCTTTCCTCTGTTGAGTCTGTTCTAACTTCTAACAACCTCTTCTTTCCACAACTTTTTCTCTCTAGTCCCTTTCACAAAATCTCCACTTAATTCTCAGTACTTATGAACAATACTACATGGAGAAATACGCGCAATGATTTTCGGAAAATATTTTTCATCTTTTTCTTCACAACCATATATGGTTTCTTGAGTTGTTTTCGATTGATCTTGGTCATTAAAGCTGTTTTGAATTGAATGTTTTAAGTGTGTAATGTGTGTGTGATTACGATCTCAGTAATGGAGAAGACTGGAGACGTGAGGCGTACAGGAGGCAGTCGGTTTTCCCCGGCCAAGAGACAGATCATTAAGGCATCCGGTAATTTTAACATTCATGCTTTCCTCCCTCAATTACAGTCGAATTTACGCATTCTCCTGTAACAAAACAATAAAAACCCATAATGAATGTCTTTTTCTGTACAGTCTTTATTACTCCGTATATAACTTACTTTGTGATAAAGAGTTTGTTTTACTCTGTATCCTTTCTGGGTTGTTCTCTCTGCTTCTTTCTCTAATTCAACCTATTGTTTCTCATTTGTCACTAAGGTTTAGACGGTGTCCTCTCGGAGAAATCGAAGGAGAGGAAAGTTGGAAGATTTAGTGTTTTAGGCAGAACTATTAGTTCAAGCAACACTGAAATGGGATCTGATGAACATCCCATAGCTAGTATTACCAGGAGATTGAAGCTACCCAAAAAGGTACTTTATTAATTGCAATAATAAGGTACTTAAGTTTCGTTGAAGGTAATGACTAACATTGTTTTCTGATTAAAGTACAGTTTTTCGATGACTGTCATTCAGTTGATCATGCTACAGTTCCTAGGAAGCTAAGATCAGGTGTGCAAATTTTTAATCACTTTTTTTTGTTGGGGTTTGTGAATCAAAATTGGGAGGAAGTAACTTTGATGGTTTTTCTATGTTGACTGGACTGTTTTTTTTTTTTCCGATTCTAGTGGTTGATTAAGTAGAGAATAAGAGCCCACACATATTAATTCTGATTCCTTGTGGTGGGTCTTCCACGAAATTTCCGTATGTGAATGAGAACTTTCCTTGTTTTGCTTTTTTCAGGAAGATTCTGTGTGCCAACTTTTTGTACTGTCACGTTTTGTGTTGTACAATGCATTTTTCTTGATACTTATAAAAGCATTGAGAATAATATCTCAGCTAGAAGAAGTGATCGTTATTTCTGAAGTTATAAGTGATCATTGTTTTACACAGAGTCCTCAAACCAGAGGAAAATAAATTCAATCTTGAAACTATTTAAACTTTAGCAATGGAATGCCATCTTTTTTTACATTTGCAGTCATAAAGAAGCGGAATAGGGAATCTGGTTCTCCTCCCTTGCCAGTGTCAAAGAAGCTGAACCAAAGAGTTGATGGAATTAAGTTATTCAGGAAGAATGGCATGAAGAGAATTAAACTAAACATGGCAAGGCTTTTATAGCACAGTAATTTCTAAATTTTGTTTAAATGAGCACCTTCAAGTTTTACAATTGGAATTGCGTTCTCAGCTACAGGGAGACTTAGAAGGGTCTCTACGGCAGCCCATTGTGGCGGAAATAACAAAAGACGAGGAAGAAGTAGTGGAGACTTTGTATGCTTTGGCTGGAATGTTTCCAGAAACTGACAAGACAGATAAGATTGTATTAGATGGCAAACTGTCAGATGCAAAAACCTCGACTGGTCGAGAAACAGAGAGTTCTACACCTGCAGTTGAAGGTTTGCTTCATGGCTAATGCTGGTTCATTTTAATCATTTTCTACTGTAGTGGAGGTTTACAAAACGGTGAATTCTTGTCGAATTTTGTAGGTCCAGAAGAGGAAGAGGATGCAAAGCCTTTCTGCCCCACAGTCACTGCCGAGGCTGCCAATGAACCGTCGAGTATAGGAGGTTCACCTCACAATTCTGTGAAAGTCCAATCATTGGTAGAAGCATCACAGACTGGTTTACCCAACAGCCAAGAGTTCCCGATAGAATTAGATAGTTATGTTCCTCAAGTGAATGTCCAAACGAAGTCTCTATTTTCCAAGGCTGAACTAAAACTTGAAAAGGCCTTGTGGAATTCTTGCACTCCCAGTGTTCCTTCTGAACTTAGCCTTTGGAGTGGGTAGGTTCCCTTTTAATTTGGCCTAATTTCTCATTTTGCAACTTCTTTATATGTTTCTTTTCTTATTTCCAATTCGTGGACGGTTATATTTATCAGATTGAAGCAACCAAAGCATGATGAAACCCCAACAAGTGGGAGAAGACCAGAGATTGCTCTTGGAACAGTATGTTCTTGCCAATTGTAGCTTATATCTCTCATCAGTACGGAATTCTTATACTTGATGGCCACTTAATGTTGTAGGTCACAGCTTTCAGAAGTCAGCATGAGCAACAACCTATCGTTGATGAAAGCAAAAATAATGGTACACTTCTCACTTGTATAGGAGACATCAATCGAGATATGCTATACGGTTCATGTAACTTGTATCTATTCTGACTTTGGCATGAACTTTTGGCTCCTTTATAAAAGGTTCCACGTTATACCCAGGCTTCTCTTCAGCATGGTCACTTGGTGGTGGGGCTTGGGAACCGACCTTGAAGTAATACCCTTTTAGTTCCATCTCATCTTGTGGGACACTCATTTTCTTTACTTTTTTTCTTTACTTCTTTGTCTCAAAGCAATTTGCAATTTCAGGTCATCAGCTGGTAAACTTCCATCGTGGCTGGGGAATGCGGTTCCTACTACCAAAACATCATCTGATATGGAAGATGCTGTCTTAACCGGAAAGGTATTTAGGTATTGCTATATTTCTTATCAGTCAAGGCTTCCTACCCACATGGCAACATGATAATTAATTACTATTTAGAAGCACCTGATCAGTTTTAGCTTTTGCTTCTGTTATGCAGTATTCTAGAGTTGCAACTGAGAGAAAGATGCCATTGAAGAGATGCTCAGCTCATGTTTACATCAGTCATCTTATTGAGGTCTTACAAATTTCTGAGAGGAGAGACGGTTTGGCCGCGCAGCATATTCAATTGACTACACAAGAAAGATCAAGCCGAGGTGTTGCTTTAGTACCCAACAACCTACACAGGGTAATAAATGATTCGAATGCTAGCATGGGTGGTTCTGCTTCTGATAAGAGCCCAAATGAAATTAGAAATGCTATTCTATTGCATAAGAGGCTCCTTCAAGATCAGCAACAGGTTCCTACAACATCTGGCCTGTGCAATACACAAAAGCAGGTATACGTAAAGCTTTGAAGCTTTGTCATTTGCAGAGTTCATGATTTCCTTTGTACCTCTAATTCTAAACAGATTTTGATTTTGCGGGGCTCTGATTTCTTGTCTGTGTCAGCTAGAGGTTGCGTGGTAGAAGCTAGTTGCAGTAGTAAGAGAGGAGGAAATGCATTCGAATCGTTAACACTATTTCCTGCTCCTGATTTGCAGTCACTTCCGCAATTTCACACCAATGCGCCTCTCTCTTTACCCCACAATCATTATTCCTCTAATTATTTCGTTGACCATCTTTCAGCAGGTGCTTCATGGCAGGTAATCACTGTCTTTATAACCCCTTGGTCATGGTTTTAGTTTGAATGAATCGTGTATTCCTATTTCTTAAATCATCATACCAAGAAAATATACCAATCAAAGAGTTTGGTAAAATTGTTACCGCTGTCTGACATTCAGTGTGTAGTAATTGTTTATTGGACTCTGCCATAACTTGAACTGACGAGGTAGAAGAAAAGCAGATTATCAATTAATGCACCAGTAGAGGTTTTCTAATTGTTAGCTCATTGCATCCTTATGCGGTATCATCTATTTGTTATCTTGATTACAGGGCCACGTACATTTGCCTTGTTTTAATGATGGTTCACTTTCTCAATTGGGTAGCACTGTCTTGCCAAAGCATCAGCAGCACCAGCAACGCATTTGCAATGCTCAGCTTGCAACCGAGTACTGGCCCGGTGAGGTTGCTGCCGCCTATCTTCCGAACAGGTTTGTGAGAAAGCAAGACTCCCCTTCCCAGGCTGCCCTGATTCAGTATGTTGATACAATCTTGCCACCACCCGCGACTAAGCATATGTACCCCTCTTGGGTTGCATTCGATGCTTGACGTGTTAGAAATTAATTTTTTTCTGTGTGTTTAGTAAATTGTTCCAGCTTCATATCATTTTCAGTTTACCAACATACGCTATTCTGTTTATTTTAAGCAGGAATCGAATGAGAGAATATAGCATTGAATTAAGAGAATATTGCCCATGTATATTACATGCCAGACGGAAAGGCAGAGAAGCATGTTTCATTTCTAGTGGTACACAGGTTCACGTACTAAGTGGTGCAATGAACAATAACTCCGTACCCCTTAAACAGAACCAGGTGACATAAGGCTAATCGGCCAAAATAGGTTACCGAGAGACTATTTTTACTGATGTTAATTCATTTCTATGTTTGTGGGTAAAGGATCAATGCTTGTCATTTAGTTACACTTATTAGCGACAAAAGAGGAAGTGAAAAAAGCACCTAAGGGTGTGAACATAGTGTTGGAAAGTAAGGCAGTACGGAGAAAACTGGATTGAAAATGCGTTGTACTCTTTCCTCCTTAAGATAATATTTATTCTCTTATAATCTGCTTAGGATGGCAGCAAATCTGTCTTCCAAGATAAAACAAGTAAAACTCTGTTGATCACAGCAGATTGTAATCAACACATAAATTTGAGAGAGAGAGAGCAAGAGAAATTTGAAAATGAGAAATGATCTGACAATCAGCCTTATTTATAGACATCAAAAGGTATCTTGAACATGTGTAAATAGTTGTGGTAGTTAAGTAACTCTACAGATGTCACTTAACAGTTGTAGACACAATGAAATTAAAAGGCACTATAAACAGTTGTCATTTCCCAACAGAAATACTATTTCAGTTCAAACTGCAGCTTACAGGCCGAAGACAATTGCCGCACAAGAATCGACTAGTCTTTTGTTGTAATATAATTAATTTGTCAGAATTATCTCATTTGATCTTCGGCATCGCCTTCACCTGTATCTCTATGCATATATTCTTCATATACGTATACATGAACGTACATTTCCTCTTCTAGTTCATATTGCTTCATGATCTTTCTCAAAACTTATTGATCATGAGTCGCAAAGAGATATGTTCTAAACTATGGGATGATCGTGGTTTCTCAAAAACATATTACTTCTTAATGGTTAACCAAATACACTCTCTTTCGTTAATTAATTGATCATATTTCATTTTGGACTGTCCCAAAAAAATTGATTATTTTTCAAATTAAGAAGATTTCTTAAGTGTTTTTTCTATGTTTACCCATCTTACATTTTTTTATTCTATTTCTCTCTCTGCATTTAATCTTCCACCTACCTATTTTTCTCTCCACCGGCTCACTTCTTTTTTTCCTCTTTCTTTATCTTTGTTGGTGTAGAATGAAAACTTATAAAATATAATTCATATCTTTAATAAGTGTTCAAGTCAAAGGTGATCAAATAAAAAATAACAGATGGAGTATTACTTATAAAGGATCAAAGATACGTACAAAAATATCCTTATTAGCGGTATTGCTTTTGAACTTGATCTTAAATTAAGAGAAGAAATTCTTTCACTACAATGAAGGGGAAAAAAATAATAAAGGACAGGAAGAGCTGTCGGCTGAGAGAGCCATGGCGTTCTTCTCTTCTGCACTTCCGATCCATTATAACATGAACTCTACCTATATAATCTTGAGGAAAAACTATCTTCTTGCAAGATTTCGATACCTCAACACTCTAAATGCAGGAAAAAGTTTCCACTTTATTTGCAGTCCCCCCCCCCGGTGGGAATCCAGACTAAATTACAAAACCTCCGACCAACATCAGTTGGCCTAAAAAGGAAACTCGTCATGAATATCGTCGACACTTTCAACCGGTACTCAATGTTCGTACTTTGAGTTTGTAGCGGCCAACAGCGCGGCCCCAATTCCAGACCCATCTTTTGAATGTTCAATAACTACATTCTTTGACAATTCCGAACCAAGAAGCTCCGTGACTGCATCTTGGAGGTATCTTCTGTACTGGGGGTAATGTTCATATAAACCTCCATCCATTGCCACGACAGTCCTCTTTCCAGATATAGTTCCCTTTGAATCTTCCTCCATCTTTTGCAGGATCCCTACGATTCCTGCACCAGCCAAGCGGCCACCACGCTTTGCAACAGTGTCACAAACCTCCACGACAATCCTTCTCGCACTTAAATCCGAGTTTACCTGGCATTGTGTCACAGAGCAGTTAGGGAACATTCGATATAGTCACAATAATGACTAATACATGCATAGTATCTCCTCATTACCATGTAAGAATAGTAATTATAATACAGGAGTCGGTTTTTCCTATACAATTATGCACGCATAGCGAGCCCTCATGATCTATCCACACCTATCCTAGATTGCATACCATAATTAATTGAAGAACTTTCCGTCTTGATTTGTACACCAAACATGAAAGACCAGATGTATCGTAAAGTTAAAGCTCGAAATGCTGTAAGTGTTAAAGGTCGAAATATCCATTGGACGAATATGGTCTGCTTTCCTGGTAATTAACTTCCCAATTTGCTAGCATGTTTTGGCTAATATGCAGCAAAAGATCGATGACCGCGATGAACTTAAAAGATGAGTTATTGGAGATGCCCTCTTTGCAACCTTTTCCTGAAACTACTCCTACCTATTCCACTTTTTGTTCCTAAGCGACCAAGGTTTGGGAAGTAATTAATTCTGCAGAGACTTGATGTGCAGGGCAACGGAACATTGGTTGGGGCTCCTGTAGCTAGCTATAAATAGATTTAAAAATCTGAGTTAACAACGAAATTGGCGTGGATGGAGAGAAATAGTAGAATTTTCAACACCACCCAAGCTTCTTCCGGATATGGTGGCAAACTAAATTACAGCACCGCCTAAATATAGAGCATCTACGAAAAGAAGCCCTAGAAGCTACTTATATGAGATTTTTCTAATGATATTCTTTAGGGTATACCCCTTCGTTACTGTACTAATATGTTTTGAGCTTTGTGGAAATGGGACATCTACCAAAAAAAATATTCTTCCTTTGTAAGACAGTGTGGAAAAACCAGGCAAATGTAGCGCATGATATGGTTTCTCCAAGTAAATATTGATTATTTTTGTCCTGTTCCAATATGCAATGTGCTTTAAAGTCTTCCTCACCTTCAGCCCTCTCGGTAACTCAAATTCATAAAAGTTTAAGCTTACCGAGATCAAGTAATTTAGACTTGTTATTTGGAACCAAAACAGCTTTAAAATCTTAAATGCCTGACTGAAGTATGACAAAACTGTGTTAAGCAGGCCTGAAGTTAGAAGCTTACCCCAGCTACGTCATAAAGGATCGATCCAACAGCTTGAAGATCTTTCGAATTGTCCTGCTGCATGGTAGATATATGTGGGGTCCTACAAAATACAATTAGTACAGTTAGAGCAGCTATTTATATATCAGAGTAGTATACACACAAAAAGCCAAAAGAAGAAAAGGGTCTTAAGTTCCTGATTCAGTTGGACAAATATACCAAACAAACTATGCTTGGGCTACAGAAGAAGCTATAAACCACCGACAAAGTTCAATGCATCATTACCAGGAAAATATTAAGAGGGTCAATTCAAACTTTTCATCCTCAAGTCGAAACCTTTTATTAATATTCATCCATTGAAATATAAGGTATCTGGCTGTCACTGATAAATAGCATGAAGCATGATCAGTTGTTTGTAATATATCATATAATGAAACTTTTGGGACCTGATACATCAACTTCACAGCAACCAAATACTCCACATGCTTTCTAGCAGCAATCGTAGCCGAAAGGCTATATGTTGTCATCGAACATGCATGAATTTTCTGGTTGAAATAAGAGAGCACCATGTTTGCCTGATCCTAGATATCTTTGAGCGGTCACTTGTGTCATTTAAGTACTCTAAGATTGGTGTAGATCAACCCACTTGATAGATCAGAGTTTCATGCTGGACTAATAACAAACAAAAATCTGTATCCATCAAGTTTTTCTGTTTATTCAGTCTGCCATATCACAGCATTTCAAGCTAAAGAAAAGAAAAAGAAATGATGATAAGATAGCATAAAGCAACTCCAGCTACATCATTTCTGACAAAAAAGCTTGGGCCAACACATTAACAACACCCATTGTTGGATTCATTAAGAAGACGGCAGTCAGAATGCATTCCATCTTAACAATGATACCACCAAATACTCAATCAGTGAGCCACGCGCAAGCGCCTTATTTGCAGTAATTTTATTTTGTCGCTGAAAAATAAGGATATCTAATTACCCGAGCACAAATGGTGTGGATAGTTTCTCTGGAACACATTCGCCAAATAGTGCACCAGCTTCATCCATCTTGACTAGCACCCGCCTTACAATTTCACCGAGGTACATACCAGAGATTGTCTTCTCAAATATCTGCATCATGAGAAAAACATTCTGAGCTCAGAATAGCTTGAACATATATTGAGTAACAATGTAAACCACTAACTACATAAAAACTGTTGTTCACCTGCTCACCAGGATTTATGCTCTCAGCATCCATCTCTCTATCATACTCTGTTAAAGGAAGGCCATTTGAGAATGCTCCCCACTCTGTGTTGACTATCTGAATTATATAATATCAGAATTTGAGGCGTGGCTTTAGTAACCTCAAGTAAACCAGGCAAAAGTATTGCTAACCGTTCTTCCAGAAGTAGATTTCAGGCCTTGAAGTTTAGGAATAACATCCACCCGTTCCATATAGCAAGCATTGGTTCCAGTACCCAAAATGACAGCAACCATGACATCATAATCCCAGTACCGTGCTCCAGCTAGAGTTCCCACAGTGTCGTTAACCTAGCTTGACAAATAGTAACATGCTGGTTGTTGTGAGTCTAGGGCCTTCTAGAGGGATGTAGTCAGCATGAACAAGTTTAAAATGTACCAGGGCAGACACGCGCATGTTTAGACCCTGCCTTTCCATGGCTTCATTCAAACAAGCGACTACATCTTTCCCCGCCTGTAAAGAGTTGGAAGTTTCTGTTTTATGGTTAATATCGGTGGAACTTATTGCCAAAAGCTGCTATATGTTCATGACGTGTGAGTTCTATCACTTTTATGCTTGGCACCCTAGATGTTAAAAAATCATGTGCACAGGGTGCATGTGTAAGTTTATATACTGGGGTTGAGGTGTTGGGCGCAGGGGTGGGAGCGGGTTGGGTTCGGTTGGAACACAATCTCCCTTATATCAGCAGCAGCAATTGAGCCACCATTGCTGACACAAGAAAGCAAAGGGTCCTAGACTACTAAATCAGATGTTGAGGATTGATATAAACTGATTGAAACTCGCACTTAGCCAAAGAGTTTACGTGTTATTAATCTAGTCAAACCTATACCTCAACTCCAAGTCCCTCCCCTTTTATAATATTGCAGAAGGCCTCAAAAGTAGTTCTTCTTTTAGTGGTAAGTGCAAATTGAGGTAAATGAAGCATTTCATGGAAGGCTTATTGGAAACTCGATTTCCAATAAGCCTTCCTTCAAAAAGAGGAAAACTTGCTAAAAACTATGTCATTTAAGCAATCCAAAGAATGAGGCACTGCATTTTTATCCTTTATAATATCGACTGTAAGAAAGTCATCCTATGCTTTTTGACTTGAGGGTATTTATAACTAGGTAGCTATTTAATCAAGTTGCCAACTATCAACAAGACCTAACTGTGGGCATTGCTGCTGTACCGAAATTGCGTGAACGAGACTTAGTCTATATGCTTATGGAATGAGAACATACGAACCGTTCCAGAGACAGCAAAACCCTTTGTCCACTTGATTAGTATGCCTGCATCAATAGATGTCTGCTTCACTGGGAAAGAAAACGTGAATCCAATTTCTCTCATCCTTCCTTGCGCCAGATGAAACTTTCCTCCCTCATTTTGTGCGAATTTTGCCAGTCCAGAAGCAATAAAATTAAAAAGATCCTAGAATTGTTGCAAAAAACACCAATTTCTGTTATGGGAACAGCCAATAAACTTACACACATATAACAAAAATGCAAAATTTTGCAGTAAGCTTACCTCAGTGGTACCAAACATTAAATCTTGCGGGATAGACACTTGATCAAATTCGGTGGCAATCACACGTTCATCCTTCCCACCTAATTGGACTCTCAATACTCGAAAATTTGTTCCGCCAAGATCCAATGCATAAAACAATCCTTTCTCATTCCTTACATAGCAAAACAGATAAACCTTTATCAAATTCTGAAAAATTCAACTTACCTTAACAAAAGCGCCAAGTTTGGAGAAAGAGAAAAGGGAAAACATTTGAGGGTCAATTTGGATTGTTTTTGCCTTTTAAAGAGATTTTGTCTAACTTATGGAGCTGCATTCAGCTCCTTACTTTTGTCCTTTGTATATATTTCCTTTCTTACGTTTGAGCTTAACTAATCTGATTTCTTGATCTTTTACTCCATAAACTAGCTTATTTTTGACAAATTCAGTTTCATTCAGTTTTTCATACGCGTACTGTACTAGGACAGGTCAAAGGAGGTCAACGGCAAACAACATCATCATTACATCATCTTGTACGGCACAATAGACAATTCACAAGCGAGATTGAAGTTAGCTGAACATACCCAGTTGGCAACCTGTCAACATAGCTGAGTATCATCTTGAGATCGCTACCGCCGTCAACGGCAAGCCCTGCTCGCATATCATCTGCCATGGCGTCCGCCACGTGGCGCAACACCGAGAGGGGAGTGGCACAATCCCTCTGCAGCTTGGTCAGCATTGGCGCGATGGAGACCAAGTTGGACTGTACGGCCATCCTCACTCTTGGAACTCCCATCCTGGCCGTCCACGGCCGCGAGAGGGAGACTGATCGGACGGCCGGTGAGCGGGCGGCGACTGACATTGCCGGCGGACGGTAAGATCAAGGAGGGGGTGAGGGGAGAGGAGGGGTGTTGGGACAAGGAGAGGGAGAAACAGGGACATAACTTTAATTCACGTAGCCCCCGTGTCTCTTTATTTCCTTGATGGGAAGGTTTTAACAGTTAAGATTACAATGTTAACAAGAGAAATTACAAGTAAATTATTATTTTCTCTGCTAGCTTCCTGCGTCATCAACCAAACTGGACGTTACCTACACTGTTCATCAGATCAATTTTCTTTAGCAATTTCAGAAATTCCCTTTTTTTGCTTTTATAAAATTTTATGAAATAAACTAAAATTAAATAGCATATATAAATTACGTATGTGTCATTTGATAAGTAAAACTAAAATAAAATTAATGAGGAATGATTGATGATTACATGATCATAATATTTGTAAAACTTAATAATAATTTTGTGTTCAAGCACGTGACTCTCTCTAGAATACTTTAGACCGTTTAGGATATGTAAAAGTATTTTGCATGGAAAAAAAAAAGAATACTTATCTATCGGTGTCAACATGTATAAACGTAATATTAAGAAAAAATTGTTCAATGGAGTTTTCTCTGCCCATTTTGTTACTAAAAGACATTTTTATATTCGGTTAATGAATAAATGAAAAATTACCTATTTTTAGTACCTTTCTTATTTGCTGTTACGGAATTAAAATGAAAAAAGAAGGGTAGCTTTCGGACAGGCGAGGGGCGGAAGATACGATGTTGACACATCTCTACTTTGTCTACTTGTTTGGTATATCCGATTCATATATGTCCTTTCCGGGGACTAAAACTCCACTAATTCTAAAATTACTAATCTACCATTATTGTATATATCCACTTCGGCATTGAGCGAAAAAGAAATAGGAAAAGAGAGGATTCAAGAGGCCCGTAAGAATCAAGATAAAGACGACTGAGCCAACTTGATATTTGGTATTATCGCCACAAACAAAAAAGAGTTTTCAGATTTTTCTTCCTTCGTATCTTTCGAGATTAAGAAGTTTCAAACTTTCTATTATATATCCGTCCCAACTAGTATTTGGGTGTTTTTGCTTGCTCTATCCGTAAGCATTCACGCCTAACTGGCGGATCCTAGCTTTCAATTCTGCTGGGAATATTCTACTGTATCCGATTCAGCATAGTAGGAAACGTTTTAATCCAATCTTTTTTTTTCTTTTTTCCCTCTAAAGATATGAGAAATAACATTCATTGCCTCAAAGATTAATACACAACATCAAACGTAAATATTCAAATGGAACGCCTCTAATGACCTTCATCATAAGACACCCTCAAAAGATCGACCACCGCCATCAGCTAAAACACATGACACAAGGCAAATAAGCACCACGTACCATCGTCAAACCTGTCATATATATCCAAACAAGTGTCATCCACACTCATTACCACCACACAATTGCTCACATCAAACAACACCGCCACATGACCACCCACCCAAGACTAATAAACCGAGGCTGCTTTAAAGGTCAATTGCATTAGGCACCTCGCAGTAGCGCTTTGTACCACAAAGTTATTTTTAGCTATCTGTCACTCCAAACTTTTATAAGTGTGGCCCTCAACACCATCCGTCCAAATTTCGGCCAAATCCCTTACAAAAAGAATTAATCGGCTGAACTTAGGGGGCATTTATGGAATATCAAGTGAATGAAAACCTAATCTCTATCACCCCTTGCACCAACGCCCCATTCTCTGCCGGCACCGCCCCTTCCCCCCGTCGGTGATGCCGACTCTCACTCTTTCTGCCTTCTTCTTCTCTCCCCAAGCCCCACGGCGACAACAACCCCTTACCCCGCCGCCTTTCCTTCGGCCTCACGCCCGCACCCTGCAGCACCCCTTCCCCCGTCGCCCCTCCTGCAGCATCTCAAACCGATGCCTCACTCTCTGCTGGCAGCGCCCCTCCCCCCGTCGGCGACGCCGACCCCCTTTTTCCTTCCTATTTCTTATCTCCCTCTGCCCATGTGACCTCAACAGCCCCTTGCCCTGGCCGCCCCTCCTTCTGCATCCCTTCCCCCGTTGACGACGTCGACCCCCTTTTTTCCTTCTCCTTCTCTTCCCCTACCCCCCACCCCCCACGGCAGCAACAGCCCTTTGCGTTGTCGCCCATTCTGCAGCATCTCAAACCGACCCCTCACTCTCTGCTGCGCCCCTCCCCCTATCGGCGACGTCGACCCCCCTTTTCCTTCCTCCTTCTCTCCCCCCACCCCATGCGACCTCAATAATCCCTTGCCCCGGCCACCCCTTTTTCGGCATCCCATGCCGGCAGCATCCCTTCCCCCATCGACGCCCCCTTCCTTCCTCTTATCGCGGCTGCAACAGTGCTGTGTTGTCGCCCGCCAAACCCATTAGCTTTAGATTCAACCCTAATCTCCCTTTTTTAATTGTTCTGACCAAAATGCACTTCTTGTTCGAGTTAAATTACTTCTCCGACGAGGTTGTTGACCGAAAAATGGACAAGGGTGTTGGGAGCCACACTTATAAAAGTTTGAGGTGACGGATTACTAAAAATAACTTTATAGTGCAGAGCCCGACCGCGTGAAAATTTAAGCGTGCCTAATGCAATTGACCCCTGCTTTAATTACCCAACCACACCACCACACAAGATGGTGAAAACTCACCTCAATACGAAACAACTCGAGGCCACCACTACTGAGACCACAACCACCGACTCCACTGAGACCACAACCACCAAACAAACTCAAAAAAACTAGCACGAGACACCAAACTGGGGGGAAGGGGATGACAAAACCCTAGTCTAAAGCTACAACCTGCTCCTAGAAACCATAACAACCACATACCACACACTGAATCAGAAAAGGCATCGAGCTAGGGGAAAGAGGGAAGACTAAACATGGCCTGAAACTTCACTCTCCATGCACAGCCTCACCAAGAACAGCCCTCAAACGTCGATCCTGCCTTTGCAACGATCGCGTTCGCTGCTTCCTCCTTCGTCGCTTTCTCCTTCGCCGCTGCTACACTGACCGATCACACCCGGAATCACCACTTGGAAGAAACACCCCGACTACCAAACCCTCCACCAACCGCTGCCGCCACGCTCACCAACCGCACCCATATCCCCGAGACACTAAGATGGGCGAATCGCATATCAAACTTCCATACCTACCATCGACCCATAATCAAATCCAGAGAATCTTGTCAAGCTATCAAATGAGGAATCTGTCTAAGGTAAAAAGCAAACAAAATAAATCCTAGAAAGCTACCATGCCGCCATCCGCCGGTGGAAATCAACGATGGCCCCGAAGTATAAAGGCTACCTGTAAGGAAAGGGACTTGAGGAAAGAGAAAGTAGGGCCGGCTCTCGGCTGCATATGGGGAGAGTGTCACACTTATTTATCCAATCTAACACTTGGACATGCTAACTAGGCCTAGGCTTCGTTTGACAAAATTTTTTTTTTGGTTTTCAGTTTTTAAAGAGCAGTTTTTTAAAGAGCAGCTTAATTTTTTTTTTTTATAAAAACAAGTGGGTGTTTGATAACCCCTTTTTTTTTGAGGTTTTTTTTTTTGGTGTTTGGTAACCCTTTTTATTTTGACTTTTTTTTTGGTGGTTTGCGGTGGCGGTGGTGGGGCGTAGCGGTGGTCGACGGTGGTGGTGGTGGTGGCCGACGGCCGGAGGTGGCTGCCGGCAGTCACCGGCGGTGGTGGCCGGCGGCCGGAGGTAGCTGCCGGCAGTCTCCGGCGGTGGTCGCCGGCGGCCGGAGGTGGCTGCCGGCAGTCACCGGCGGTGGTGGCCGGCGGCCGGAGGTAGCTGCCGGCCGTCTCCGGCGGTGGCTGCCGGCGGTCGCCGGCGGCCGGAGGTGGCTGCCGGCAGTCTCCGGCGGTGGTCGCCGGCGGCCGGAGGTGGCTGCCGGCGGCCGGCAGTCTCCGGCGGTGGTCGCCTGAGGTGGCTGCCGGCGGTGGGAGGGTGGTGGTGGTCGAAAAAAAAAAACCAAAAGTGAAAAAAAAATCAGTTTTTGGAGTTTTTTTTTTACTCTGCAGTTTAAAAACTGGTTTTTTAAATTGAAAAAAAAATGGTTACCAAACGCTCTTTTTTTCAGTTTTTAAAACTGAAAAAAAAAGAGGGAAAAAATTTTGTCAAACGGGGCCCTAATTTCTGGCTTGTCGAGTCTGTTTATGATTGTTGTGGTTCTAAAGGATCTTAGTTGTTCATTAAAAGCTCATTGATCGATTCATGTATTGGATTTTTTCAATAATTGGACCATTGATTCTTCAAGATTACTCTTTAAGGTGCTAGACAAACAAAAGGTATACTTTTTCATGGGTAAATTACACTAAAACCCCCTGAGGTTTTACGTAATTACACTCCACTACCTCTATCTTTAAAAATTACACTCCGCTCAAAAAGTAACATTTTTTCTTACGGTGTTAACAATGCAATGCAAAAAGACATAAATGCCCCCCCCCCCCCCCACAACGTTTTCTTGGAATTTGGCTGAAATTTACAAAAATCCTAAACCTCCATTAGACCCGATGCCAGACCTTCCATCTGATGTAATCATCGATCGACAGCCCGAAGTTCATCAATTTGAGAATCGTAAATACTAAAGCATGACTACACCACTCTTTAGACATGCAGTCATGCTTCAGAAGTTCATCAATTTGGCGATAACTAAAACGCATTACACCGCCGACGAGATCCGTCGAAGTTCATCAATTCGACAGCCCGACTGCACCGCCGACGTTTCAAAGCCGTGGTGCGCTCTGATCGACAGCCCGAAGTTCATCAAGATGCATCTCAATCGGTCCAAAACTAGCTCCATTCTAGCCCTAATATTCGAAGGTAGGGGGACCCTTTACTCTGTACAACACGATTCACTGCAAAATGCCACTAAACTTGACACCCGGTTTGAAAACTCAAACATCGTTGATGTATATGGTTCATGCAATGGCTTAATTTTACTGTCGATGCGCAAAAGCACCATTGCCATGTTCAACCCGTCAACCCGAAGGGCATCTGAACCGCAAGATATGGGCATCTGAGAGGACCTCACATCTGAACCGCAAGAATGGGTAAATCACACAAAACTCACAGTAGCAACCTCCTCTATTTCTCACAGTAACAACCAGTCAACCCATTCGCGGGGGTCGAAAAAGACCTTGTAGGCAGCGGCAAGCTCCTGGAAGGCGGTGGGGGAGACGCCGAACTGGGCGAGCTTGTCCGGGTGGCGCTGGAGGGCAAGCCGGCGGTAGGCAGAGTGGATCTCGTCGGCGGTGCAGTCGCCGCCACTGGAAGTGGCAAACTCCTGGAAGGCGGTGGGGGAGACGCCGAACTGGGCGAGCTTGTCCGGGTGGTGCTGGAGGAGGGCAAGCCGGTGGTAGGCAGAGCGGATCTCGTCGGCGGTGTAGTCGCCGCCAAGCCCCAGCACCTTGTATTGGCACCGCTTCCCCAGCAACACCATGTTATACGGCGTTTAGGGTTTGTTTAGGAATGGACCGAGTACTTGTATTTTTTTTTTGGGAGAATAGTATATGTATTTTCTGTTATAAAATGTTATAAAAGGGGGGGGGTATTTTGGGTATGAAAATTAAATAAAGGAGTGTGTCAAGGAATCTTGAAACGGAGTTGGACGGGCCGTTAAAAGTGTGTAGTTGTGTGTAATGCGGGTACAAACCTCAGGGGGCGGAGTGTAATTTTTAAAGATAGCGGTAGTGGAGTGTAATTACGTAAAACCTCAGGGGGTTTTAGTGTAATTTACCCCTTTTTCATTAAGTAGTTAAGGAGATCAAAGATCTCAGAGTGGGGGGGGGGGGGGGTTGGGGATTCTGAAGATCATAGAATGATCTCGTACATGTGCGGTTGCACCACATGCCCAGCCGCGACATCATAAAAGAGCTATTGGTGTGACTGTTTAATTTTCTTAGATTCTCAGTCTCTTAAATTTTAGAGGCACCTCTTCGTAGCGTCTTTTGACTAAAATAACTATTAAATGGTGCTTGCAGAATCGTTTAACCGCCATCAACTGAAGCTCTGTTCACAGACACTTCTTAATGCGTTTATAAATAACTTTGTAGGTATCAGTTTTTCTCACTTTGAAAATTACATCTCTCTCTCTCTCTCTCTCTCACACACACACACACACACAAACTGTAATATCCCGAACTTCGGGAGCCGATTAAAATAGTCATCCGTGATCCGAAAAATAAACGGGCGCTAATTTTGAGCAATACTCGGGTATTAGAAGCTTGTGGAAGCTTAAAAGAATTTTGGGGCAAAAATGTAATTTTTGAAAATTTGGGGGCATTTTAGTAATTTCAGAAAACTTTGGGGGCATAATTGTAAATTAAGTTTTGATGATGAAAGGCAATAATATGAGTGATATTGTGTGTTTAGTGACATTTGATTTAATTAACAAGGATTAGAAAAATTTTAGGGCTTAAATACAATTATACAAAAGTTTGGAATTTTTTTGTAAATATGTAAAGTTTGGGGTCATTTGTGCAATTTTATAAAGATAATTTAGAAGTTTTTTTTAGGGTTGCCACCACCTACTTGCTTTCATGACTCAGCTAACTAAAACTATTTAATAATGGGTGGATAAAGAGATTCGGGTGAGGATGAAAAAGAAAAGAAAGAAAAGAACAATACAGAAATAAAGAAGCAGGAATGAACAGGAGGAAAAAAAACAGAGAGGGGGCCAAAACAGAGAAGAATTCGGAGAGAGAGAGAGAGAGAGAGCTTCGCAGAGGAAGCTTGAAGGTAATCCTTCCCCTCATTTCCAGTTTGCAAGTTACACTTTTAATAGCGTGTTGAGGCTTCATGTGAAGGATGGAGTTGCCGTGAAGATGGTTGGACTGTGGGGGAGTTTGTAGGTGTTTATGTTGATGTTCCAACTTATACATGTGTGTAATTTTGTGTTAAGACGTAAGTATGAGGTTAGGGAATGAGTTTCAGTGAGTTGTTGAGGAGTTGATGTGTGTTTAGTATGTGAAGGTTGTATTACCGTGACTGTGTGTGTGTGTCACGGGTGTGGGTGTGTGTGAATCATGAGTTTGGTTGTGTGTTATAGTGTTTTATAGGTGGTATACATATGTATTTTAGGGTGTAATGTGTGTGTGTTTAGGAATTTCGGAGTTGGTAGGTGAGTTGGGTGAAGAGAAGGTCTCAGTCGTGAAGAGAATTGAGGAAGAAGACAAGTGTGTGTGCGTGAAAGTGTGTTAGTGTGTGTAATGATTTGCACAATAAGTGTTATTGTCACTAAATCTAGAAAATTAATTTAGATAGTTTCTTCATGAATTTTTATAAATTATTCTGGCCATAATTGGACAAAACACAAAATTGTAACCTCCAATATTTTTCGAGATGTATGCTCTGGAAAATTTTGAGAATTTTCGGAGTCCGCAAAGAGCGCTAAATTGGAGCACCGATTAAAGAACTTTATCGAATTATTTAGCATATCAAACCAAGATATTTTGATCTGAAAATTTTATGCATATCTTATTTTACTGATATGTTTCACATTATAAAATTGTGTGTCATTCTGAGGCCGATAGGTATTTTTCACGAAACTGGCCTTTTAGCGCTCGGTCCGGACACCGGTTCAGAATTTTCGGAGAAATTTTTTCTAAAATACTTTTTAGTCCAGAAATGACATCAGGATACTTAAAATAGCAGTTTAAGATATTTTTGATATTTTTCTGGTGCCGGAAACCCCCAGGGGTGTTTTGGTAATTTGCCACCCCGAAGGGGTATTTTGGTAATTTGACCTAAGAAAGGTATTTTTGCATAAATTTACATATGGAAAGTTTATTTCAGTGATTCTACTTATGGGTAGACCGTTTGGGTGATTTAAGTCCGAGAGGGGCATTTTGGTAATTTATATCTTAGGGGCGTTTTGGTAATTTTACATACCTGGTAAGGGGAGGTTCATTTTGGGAGCATGCGTGAGTTCGTATTACATTATACTTTTGTTCTGTAGGCAGTATTCTAATGGTTCGATTATTCCGTTTAGGTTAAAGCTAAAGACTTCCGGTTAGGATAATTTAGTTGCGGATCCAGGTAAGGAATTCTATCTGAACCTTGGGTAAGGACTTTTGTCCGAACCCTTATTTGATTACTTGTACTCGTAAGTACTCCTTTGATATATTTACGGCTAATGCCGAACTTTGAGTTATGTATTAATATCAGCATGTTCTTGCCCAGAAAACCCTAATGTTGAACCTGAATCGGTTATTTGGAAATCTTGTGATGCTCGCATGTTATTGCAGGCTGAGAAAATTTGATAATTGTATGTATCCACTCTCCTGAATTGTTGTGATTATATTCGATAATTATTTGCAGTCGTTTTGTTGTTTATTTGTGATTTTTCTTCTGAAATTATGATTTCTTCTGAAAAATCTGATTTCTTCTGAAAATCCCGAATGCTGACTTATGTCAGTATGATTATTGTTATGAGAACCCGAATGATTTCGGGGATATGAGCTTATGCTAACGCTCATTGATATTGTTAATTATGTGTTGGCCTGGGTACCTGTTTAGTGGGGAGGCGATATAAGGCTGGTTGAATCCTGTATGAAACGCAGGCTAGTACCCAAGTGGACTAGTAATTATTTAGTATATCATGCATGAGTACACTATATGAGCTTGCCATAATAGCATTGCAATCGCCCAGGATCAACATTTGATTTTTGATTTTCTTTAGCTAGAATGATTTGTACTTGGGTTGAAAGCCCTTGACAAACATTCATTGTACTTAGCTAGAAGGATTTGTACTTGGATTGAAATCCCCTGACAAGCCTTTATCGTATTATCTAATTTTATTTCTGCTAAGATCGAAATTCCTTGAGCAAGGAAAATTTTCGGGGTACTTGGAAATGCGGACTTGAAAAAGATCTTTTATTGATCGTTTTGGATCTGTTTTGATTGTTAATATTTATTTTGGTATCTATTTCTAATGAACTTTGTTCAGTTTGGGTAATTATTGAATTTTGATCGTTCAAAGTGTCTTGAAAATCATCGTCGGTTGAATTTTTCGGAGTCGTGTTACAATCTCTTTTGTAGTCCTTGTATGACCTTACTGAGCTCTCAAAAACTCACTCTCCGTTTGATTCCCTTCTGCAGGTGACGATAAGCTGTAGTAGGTTCAGGAATGGGTTAGATTTGCGTGAGGTTCCGGTGAGCCCACCACTACTGTGTAGGGAGACCCCTGCGTGGGTCAGTACTGTAAATTCGTTCTTAGAAAATTTGAATTGCGAAGAACCTAAGTTGTAATGGTTTAAGCTAAGCAGTTGTGATCTAGTATTTTGAAAAAATTGAGTTGATGTTGAATTAGATGATTTGAAATATGCATTAGTGAACAGGTCTGACAGGTGTGATGTGATCCGGTAGGTTAACGACCCGGGAGTTCGGGACGGCAGAGCTCCGGATGAACGAGGTCGTTACACAAACACACATAAAATTTCTATTTAGTCACTATTCTGTATTAGTTAATATAAAGTCGTTTGTTTTATTTTGTGAGACAGATTTACTATTACACTATACAGAACTAAAGAGGGCATATACTATTTGAACGAAAAAGCGTCTAAGACTCGACTCAAACATTCTTTTTATTACAATATCATTAAGATATTGGCCAAATGAGCAAAGCCAATAGCGAGATCTCCACTTATTTCTTCACATTTAACGAAATAATTAATGAGATTTTTACCCATAACAAAGAAAGAGAAACGCTTAGTCAGAAAGAGCCTTTCATTTCCTTGCAATTTCATAAGATATTGGCCAAATAAGCTGAGCCAGTAACGAGATCTCGATTTATTTCTGAACGTTCGACCAAATAAATTAAGGTCCCGTTTGACAGAGTTTTTTTTCCAATTTTTTTTTTCAGTTTTGGAAACTGAAAAAAATAGTTGTGTTTGGTAACTATTTTTCTTTTTTTTTCTTCAGTTTTTAAATCAAAGCTGTTTTTGAAAACTTAAAAAATGAGTTTCGGTTTTTTTAGACCGCCACCTTCCCACCGCCGACGATGGTAGCCACCAGCCACCGCCGGCCACCACCATCGTCAGCCACTGCCACGCCCACCACCGCCACCGTAAACCACCACAAAAAAAACTCAAAATAAAAATTGGGTGATCAAACACAAAAAAATACTCAAAATAAAAATTGGGTTATCAAACACTTACTTATTTTTGTAAAAAAAATAAAATTAAACTACTCTTTAATTTTTTATTTTGGAAACTGAAAAAAAAAGCGTCATTAAACAAAACCTAAAGAATGAGATTTTTTTGTATCCTCGACGAGAATAACGCCCGGTCAGAAACAAATATTATAATTATGGAACAGAAATTTGAAACCACATGTTGGATGAGCCTTTTCGTAGCTTGTCCGACTCCGACGACGACGGTGGCTTGCCAGTTGCCGTGCATGAAGACCCAAAAATAGTTTCCAGCCTTCCAGCAGAGGATGTGTGGGTCCTCTCTGTTGGGCTTTTGGGAAAAGCGTCTCTTCCTTAGCCCGTTTATTACCAACATTTTATTAGTTATTACCAACAAAATATCAAGCCCGTACATGATCCCTTACCCACCAAACCGGCTTCAAACTGACATGTAACAGAATTCTAGTGAAGTGGACGCGAAGAAACGAAGCTCCTCCACTGATCTTTTATTTACTCTTCGTTAACAAATCACTCATAACAACACCCCCCCCCCCCCCCCGCTCCCTCTCTCTCACACACACACAACACACAGAGAGACACACAGACAGTCAAGAAATATTTTGAAAGGTGATATTTGTTGCCATCATTGCCTCTTTCTTTTGTTCTAAGGGCCGCGTACGTAACACTGTTGAGCATGGAATGGGAAGGCGATGTTGTGAGGATCAGAAGGGCGGAGATCGACACAAGCGCGCCTTTCCGGTCAGTCAAGGAGGCGGTCTCGTTGTTCGGCGAGAGAGTTCTGGCTGGGGAGGTCTATGCCAATAAGCTTAAAGAGGTGACTGGTTAATTCACTTCATGTATGTTCATATATTATACTGACTCCATTTTTAGCTGCTTATTACTACATGCAGGGCACTTTTATGGCACTTCATATTGAAGTGATCAAGATTTGTTTCACATATATTTTTTTTTTAACTGAAAGTCCCCCGAAGTATCCACATGACCTAATGATTGAATTAGGGAATAAGGTGCAACGATCCAACTCAATGCTCCACCACAAAATAAAACCTCCCTCAAATAATAAGGTAATGCCTCTATTTCTCCGTAGAAAAAACACAAAAGTTAGGACGTTTCATCTTAGGAAATCTGGAACCTCTAGATTTGAGAAGTTAAACGTCACTCCAAAGTTAGTTTTCTCTTTCATGTTTACATCTCAAGTTTTACATGTACAAATAGTAAGAATATAAGAAAACCATAGGCATCGCCAAACTCTATGTCATTTAAAAATGTGAAATCTTCTCATCCAAAAACTTAAAAAATTGAGAATCTCATGATCCATCAAAATATGCGCCGATGTCTTCTGGTGCTTATGCAAGGAAAGAGGGAGTAAAAGTTGGAGCGATCACTTTTTCTTTTGTGCTCTTTTAGTTTCATAGCCATGCGATCTATTAACGAGGTTACTTCAAGAAACAAATGCAGTTTCTATATCGATGGAGTTACTAAAGTAATCTTAGGGGATTCCAATCTTAGGGTCTAGTATAATAAAGTCATGTGAAGATTTATTTGACTACCCGTTCATGTACTTGCAACTAATATCTAATTAGTGATAAAGGATGGGATTGCTTTGCATACAAAAGAGTACAAGAATTGTTGCCAGAGGTGTGTTCTTTTTCAACGTGGTGACAGAAAAAGCTTGATTCATCCCTATTAGAACAATAGTACTTTAGTGCACCAACGACGTAGTTTAGAGCTTAAGCTTAATTAGAGAATCAATCACTTTCCTTTTGTCTGAAGACATGACGTTGAATTAGGTATTCTCCGTCAGTTTCAGCAGCGTAGCTAGTGTTGTGAGTACCCAATCCACTAACCTAACCTAATATTTGTTTGAAAAATCGAAATCCCATTTTGCTAAAAATGACACCTAAGACATTTGGCGATCATTAATTATGGTCATGTAAAGTGTTGTAGCAATCTTTCTACAACCCGAATACCTCATAATTTACCCCACTACTAAATGGATACTTAATGTGAGTAGTGAGGTTAACTTCACTGGTTCGATCGGAAAAGTTCCTCCTGAACTTGTTAGTGCAGGGTTCGAATCTTATCAAAACCTTTAGGCTTTTGTGATTGGCCTAAAAGAAATGTCTTGAGGATTTACAAACGTTGGTCTTCATAAACAGATTTTTTCTTTCCCATTATGGTCTGATCAACTTAATAGTACTTCATGAAATTAATAAATTTTGTATAGATGCAGATTGAAGCTAATGCAGAAGGTGACGTCACAAATTCCAAGCTAAACGTGACAGCTGAGCTAGAGGAGACGAGGCAAAGCCTTCAAAAAGCTAAAGAAGATGGCTTGCTAATGGCGACTTGTCTCACTTCTTTACAAGAGGAACTTGAACGTACAAAGAGAGAGCTTCAACAGCTAAAGGAACGAGAATCTGAAAAACAACAGATGGAGTACTTTGAAATCGAAGACCTAAAGTTCGTCGAAGATGATCATCATGCAACAAGATTCGGAGTCAAAGAAGTGGAAACCAGCAATGAACAAGTCGAGTTTCAAAAGAAGAGATACGTAACATTTGCAAATCCTCTATCTTTAGAACACGTTATGATACCAAAAACTGAAGTAATCCTGGAAAGGCACCCTTCTCTGAGGAAGAAGAAGAAGAAGCCGTTGATCCCACTAATAGGAGGGATTTTCTCTAGGAAGAAGGGAAGCAGGGAAGTTGCAACAACGCACATTTGAAAGTCATACGAAAATAAGTAATAACAATGAGGACTTAAGTTAATAGCAAAGTCAATGACACCAAGATTAAGAAAAATAAGCATTCAGCTCTATAATCATGAGATTCCACAAGAGAGTCAATAAGGTGTCACCGTTTAGAGATGTATATTTCCTTTTGTTCTTGTTTTGCTGTCGTTAAAGAGAGTCATCGAATAACTTTCTTTAGGACGAAATTGCTTTCATGCACTTTGTAAAATTGAAGGAAGAGTCAGTTCAATCTGCTTGATACTTTATTGCATTGCTTCGTAACTGACGAGCTGTTTTGACATTGTCGAGACTTGTACAGTAGATACTAATATCATGAGTACACTCACTGTTTACTTGACGTGAACTCGAGTCCCATTAGCAAGCACCATTTCCCATTTTTCCAGGAGGAAGAACAGATATCATGGCATGAAAAAAGTTGAATGGAAGGAAAATCTTTGGAAAAAAATCTCGAACAATCTTGGTCTTGGAGCAAAAATTAATGTTTTATAATTCTACAAGAGGTCTTTATAGACAAAGAATTTGCTAGTAGCCAGGACGTCAAATGTGAGATGATGAAAAAAAAAATTCTTTGGTGTCTGGATTAAATGTTTGACATTCACGAGGTCACCGGAACCATGATTGCAAAAAAATTTCCTTTAGTTTTCTTCTCTGAAATCATTGACCGAAACAGGAATTTTTATTAATTTTTGGTAAGTATAAAAACATATTAATTTTTTTGGTAAGTATAAACACCAAAAAAATGTTATTTAGCTGTTTTTAAATGCTCACTTGTCCCTTCTTAAAGACTTTTAAATGCTACAGTATTTTGCAAGATTTTGACACCCTGCTCGATGGTGTTAAACATGAGACAATAGCTGTCTGCTATGACCTAATTCAGTTTGATGAGCTTGCTGGTATATTCCAGGCTAATAAAATGAATACTCCCTCGTCCTTTAACAGCAGACCATTTATATACTTAAAATTCAAAGAAATATATAAATAGATAAATGAAGCCAATTTTACCTAAAACTTTTCAGTCTCCGTTGCTTATTTGTTTTTCAATTACCTCAAAGTAATCTACAGTAATTAAAGAAATGCATGTGATTTGATAAACAAATTAGAAGCTGCAGGTACTTTGTCAATGAAATGGTACAATAAAGGAGGCCCTTTATACAGCAGAAACACAAACTCATCTGCAGATCAATGTACATGAGAATAAAAAGAAAAAGCACCATTTATGTATTTTTCACACCATAACATCCGATTTCCTGCCATCAAAAATGTCCTCCTGTGACGACTTATTGAAGAACTCAATGCAATCAGCAATGGCTTCATTATAGTGCGAGTTCGAAGAGTAATATGAACTACATGAAGTCTTTGGAGGATCAGGCCTGTCACATGATTTTCGCCTAAGAACCGGGCCGGTCGCCGCCTGAGTCCCTTTAGAAGAAGGAAGAGAGAAGATCAACCGCATCAAAATCCTTCGAAACCGATCAAACACCTTCATGGCAGAAAAGTTCAACTTTGAAGAAGCTGTGGTAGCTGTATCAAGGCCTTGATCGCCTCTTACTTGTATCACAAAGCTCTCACTTTTAGGGTTGTACATTCTTTCCTGCCAAATAGTCTCCAGGAAGAGTAATGCTATCATTGGTGTCGTGGGGAATGTATAAAAAGGGTTGAGGGTAGGTTTTCCTAAGCCTTGGGTTTATTCTGTGCGAGGAGACTCAATGATCATACTCATATTCGAGCATTGTAAAGATGTTGTCTCAACCATGTGACCAAATGATTTGCATGGGTTACTCTTGTCCTTAACAAATCCATTAGTTTATTGAGGTCCTTTGTTTTCTTCAACAATAAGCAGCTTTTGTGAGGATATGAAATTTGCCTCAGTTTAGTTGGCGTAGCATAAATCAGGTGGCCAATCAATGACCTAGCTACCAAAAGCAGAAAACAGAAAAATAAAATGAGTAGCCAATGTACCCTCTTTTGTTTGGGGTCTTTGCATTTGATAACTTCATTCAGTTTTTAAGAGCTAGGTTACCTTTCTCTTAGCACGGAGTGCGACTTATGGACATGGCTATGTAGAAATGTAGGAAGGAAGGAAACATCTCTTTGCTATCCTTGCTGTTAATGGTGCATTCATAACCTTTCATTGTTGTGCAGTTTTAACCATCTGTTCATATCCTTAAATATTTGGACAATCCAGTCGAACCATGTAACTCTATGTTCCATTCCGTGGTTTTTCTATTTTTATGGTGTGTATAGATTATTGCACACAACTAATTATCGATCTCCTCCCTCCTCTTAAAGATGAGCTTCTTCTGATGTTATGCTAAAATCTTAGATGGTTACCTTAAAGACTTGAGCATCAAAGTCGGTAAACTTTACTAATTAATATATAAGTAGCTAGCTTGAAGGCCTCTCACTTCTTGACAATAGATTTTTGATCGGACGCTCTAAGAGCATCCAATTTCCGACGAGCTGATCAATTTTATTAGAGGAAGCGTATTCGTCGGTATTGCCAATTTGAGTTCATTCAGTCTTTTATATATAAGAGTGGAACGGATATCCCATTTTAATCAAAGAATAAAATTTGTTAAACATGTAGGGTGATTAGGAGCTTCTCCAATACCCCACGCACAAGTTACGAATATCGTAGTTTATCCTGATTGTTTCGCTTCACTTTTACGGATAACTTTTGGTGCTTTCAATTGCTTCAAGCACCCTTTTCCTCTATGGCTTTGGCTTTGAATATGGTCCTTGATTAATCAGTTTGTTGGAACACATACCAACAGAGTGACATGTACTTTGCCTTCCATCTGCTAGAAAAAAGTTGTATGGTACTTTGAGGAGAAAATGAGATGCATGATGAGTCAAATGCCATAACATAACCTAATTTAATCGTCAAACGAGTTTGTCGATCCATGATTGACTCCCATAGTTAAAAATGAAAAGTGTCAGGCCGGCAGTGTCACAGCGAATGATGAGTGAGTCGCCTTTTCACATGATGTATCCTTAAGAGATCTCCCAGCCAAATGAAGTCTCAAATGCCATCTGGGGTCTACATACTCATAATCACATAAGAAGAATGTTAGGCCAACTTTTATAATTAACTATATTTCTCGATATCAAATTCTTTGATGTTCATGATATAATATGACCCAACATTTGAATTACCTCGAATGATCTTTCTTGCAAACTAGTAAACCTTAAAACTAGCGTTTATTGCGAATCTCTTTTGTGAAAAAGGTTGATAGATAACGTTCGGGAGAAATTTCTTCGCATTCAAAAAGAAAGTTGGCGTGGCATTCAAATTGAATGGATAATATTGAGGCTCGCGGCAAGAGAAAGGAGTATAATGGGACCTGAAACATTCCGTTTGCAAGATCTCAGGCACTCATTGACCTAAGGGCTTCCTTTTCTACAACTCTTAAGACCAAATTATATGGAAGCCAACAACAAATCGACACTTTACTACTATAGCTATGCTCGATCTGAGACAAACTAATGAACCCTAAGCCCAATTGGTTGAAGTTGGTCTGGTTCAGTGGGAGCATACCAAACAGACTAAAACTTAGAGCTAGATTAAAGACGTGGAATACTGTCACTAATGATGACTGCAGTTATACAGTCTACAATAAAGTAATCTATGAGTATATGTTTGGCTATTCGTGTTTATGAGGTACGCCATTGATAGAATGAAGGACCCTTCTTCTAAAATCAAACTCCAAGAACTGGCCTTTTGTTGTGGCAATCACCACATTTGGATGGGAATGAAAGGGGTTAGAATCGTCAGTGTCCAACTGAAATCATTGCCTTGGTAAACAAGCGTGTGCTAAGTTGGAAGCAGGCACCAAGAACATATTAACAGTAGTGGGTGTGTTGCACATCTTTGGAGCTACTTATAAATGTTTTGAACTCAAAATCAACTTGCAC
Organism: Escallonia herrerae; assembly: GCA_033070095.1. Taxonomy (NCBI): domain Eukaryota; kingdom Viridiplantae; phylum Streptophyta; class Magnoliopsida; order Escalloniales; family Escalloniaceae; genus Escallonia; species Escallonia herrerae. The sequence goes on along the minus strand of JAVXUP010000636.1, from coordinate 148,891 downwards.
TGTATGGAGAGGCTCACAAGACTTACATCTTGAATTATTAGTTGAATTCTTTTGGATGCAGGATTGCATCTCATCACGCTCCTTCACGCATGAGTTCTTTTGAGTGCGTTAAACACGTGAATAAATTAAATTCGGTGGAAGTAGTGATTTTTGAGTTACCATTTACTTTAAAAAGTTAAGCTTCTAGGACAATCGATAACTTAACGTGCATAATTTTACTCGTAGCTCTTGTATACCTCTGTGCTTCTATGAAAAGGAGAAGAAGAATAGACTATGTTTGACAAAACTTATTTTTGGTTTACAGTGTCCATTTTTTTTTACAAAAACAAGTGGGTGTTTGATAACCTAATTTTTTTTTTTTTTTTGGTGTTTGATAACCCAGTTTTTTTTTGGTGGTTTGCGCTGGCGGTGGTGGGACGTGGAGGTGGCCAGTGATGGTGGCCTGCGGTGGTCGCTGCCCCGGCAGTGACCACCACTGGGGAGGTAACAGTGTAACAGTGTAAGGGGTAAGATCAACCAACTTGCAGATCACAAGCCCATAGGCCCATCGTCTCCCAGTGGGAGGTGGGCTTGACATTCCAGCTCCAAAACTTCAATTTCCAGGCTCAGCTTACAATTTTTTGGGGCTCAAACAACAAGACCATGTATATAGAATAAAATTGGGCTTTGAAGGTTTGGGCTAATAATTATGAAACTTAAAACCACACCAAAGGTGGGCTGATTATTACTTTATAAGCTAAAGCCCGCTAGAATTACGAAATAGCATCTTTTTTCTAATGTTGGCACAATGTATTGGGTCAACTATAAACGCTGTTGGGATTTATCCTTGAATTTTTTTATTTTTTTTTCTGAATGGTTTCGTATGAAGCGCCAGGGGAGGTATACTTGGAACGGACCAAGTGTATATATGATGCCGCCTTACTCCGGATCAGATCTCGGCTGTGCAACATTTCTAATCTAACTAAAAAATATCCTTAATTATATTTGAACGATAAATATTTTTACAATAATGCGACATTTTTAATGGTAACTTTTTGTTATTGCAGCAAATGATCTTTCTCCCATTATATGGCGGATACTAACAATTGGTGTTGCATGTGTTGTAATGCTATAAGTGAGAGGTTTTAAGGCAAAATAATGACAAAACTTGTAGTAACAAAAACCATCGTTATGGACCGACAACTTTTACCCTGTCAAATTTCATAAACTTGTGTAGCAACCGGGGCCTACTTTATAAACTTGGACGTTGGTGTGCACTTTTTTCTTCCTTTGAAAAAAAACTTTAACACGATGGGACTAAATTGCCCGATGAGAAAAAAGAAGTCGTCATGCAAAGTAAGGATAGAAAATGAAAAAAGTGAACATCGTAATTAATGAAGCTCTTCTAACTAGCTAGGTAGGACATTCTATGTTGGCACGCATACGTGCAAGATATATTCTTTTGAAATCTCAATCAAAATTAAATTTCTTAAACTCATAATTAATTTAAGAGCGATAGCGAATCCTCAACCACCTTTCAACGCATGCTACTTACTAGTGCACGCAAATCTCAGTTGTCTCGACAAGGAAGTTTCTTATGCAACTAGTTAATGTCTCTCTACCTCCTTTTAAATAGCCTCGAAGGCGAGTTATTCAGTGATCTCAGCTGGGATTCTCGCTAAACAAGGACAGGGGGAATCACCCTCCTATATTTTACTCCAAGTCGTCTCTGTTCAATAACCACCCCAGGTTATAATAATAGTCACTGAATTGGCCAATAATAAGCAGCTTCTCCGAAGCCCAAAACTTGGAAGCATTGAGAGTAATGAACCTGCATATGGCATCTCTTCGATCCATGTGCAGGCAATTGCATCATTCAGTGAGGCATGATGGTTCAGCAGCATGGTGTTCCGGTCAAGGCATGCAATAAGAGCACCCAAGAGCACATAAAGAAGCAGAAAAACACACACCCAACTATCTGTCAATTGTTCCAAGATGAACCCACGTGCCCGGCCATAATTTAGCATAAAATATTTCAAAGGGCATTAAGTGCAAGGACCATACGTGAAGGGACATTAGATCCATCAAGTATTTTCAAAATAGACTGCCTTCACTAGATCTGGATTATTCAGTATCAATAAGCAACCTAGTTTGACAAATTTCATTAGCGACTTGACCCCAGTTCTGTTAATTTCCCAGTGTTCTTACTCTCTTTTAACGTGTGAAGCAGTAGTTATTTCCTTAAACTACTGGCTATGGTGGCTTACATATTCAAACATAAACCTAGGAGCAAAGAAGTAAGAAAAGAAACAGTGGGTACCTAATACATAACAATTCAGGTAGTTCCGCATAAGCAAACAAGATTTTCCAGGACCGTAATGGAACATAAAAGTTGACACCACAGTAGACAAGCTTGATCAAGAAACCGTATGAAAATGACCAACTTTATGTACGAAAATGGATAGCAGTAAACCTCGAAGCCGTCAGCTTTCGAGAGATTTGTAGATGACAACGAAACAGGGCAGTATGGCCCTCGGATTAAACACATGCAACTCCTCGAGGCTCGAGTAGATCCCAGCGTACCCGGCCAGAGAGTCATACGAGCCGGCCAACGAGCTGTTCTCCTCCTCCGGCAGCGTAGCGTCGCTCGGCACAAGCCGCACCTTCCCGGCGATCACGCGGCAAACCAGCATGGCCCTCCGCCCTTCCGTAAGGCCGAGGCAGTCGTGGGCCCTGCCGCTGCTGGCCATGGTGCGCACCCCCTTGCCAGTGTCCTCGCTGGTGTACTTTTTGCCTTGGAAACCGTGCCTGATGACTGTGCACACTCCGCAGCCGGGCACGGAGCCGCACAAGTTGGACGAGCCGCGTGCGCCTAGCGAGCACGTGAGGGTGGAGCAGTGGAAGCGCAGCAGCTCGTTGCCGTCGGCGGCGCACCTGGGGTTCTTCTTGCTGCTGCTGGCTGCACGAATCTTCACCGCGTCTCGGCAGTCCTCGAACCGTTGGATGGTTCGCTGGGTGTTGTGGACTTTTAGTATCCGTTCGATCTGGCAAATTGGGTTGTCCTTCTTCATCCAGCTTGATTTGAAGATGATCTCCACGATGTTGCGACCCGAATCTTCCGGACCCAACTCCGACACTGTTTAACAAATGAATACCTATCAGTACATTTTTTGCTACTTACGTCATGTATCACCATCTTATTCTAGTTTAAGCTATCCTTGTTGCAATAAAACAGACTTAACTTTTTGGGACTAATAAAAATAATAATCACAATTTTATTTGCTGAAACATCATAGAGTAGGTTAGGAAATCATAATCTTTTTTATTAAGGAACGTTCAAGTCAGCAAATGACGTGGTGTTTTTATCACTTGGTTACAACTTCTTTTTCGATAAATTAATAACGTTTAATGTTTCTTAGAACGTTATGAACCCCAGAACCTTATTGAAAGAAAATTGATCGTGACACGCATCTACTTTCTCACATAGAAGAGAGACATGCACGCAATAATGAAATTTGGGCATCTTATCTTGCTTAACTCTGATAAATTTTTGGTTTTCTTTTCTCGACGGAGCATGTTAGTTTTCTTTCTCTAGTCCAGTGACAGTGACTTACGTCTCTATCTTTTGCACTCCACCTGATTTGTTTTAGACCTCAAAATCATTGCTAAAAATTATGCAACAATTCAAAGTGAAATCATTTATCAATTTGGTTCTTTGTTACTAGTACATTCTATCATTAATTATTACGAAGTGATAGCTGTTAATGTGCTGTGGCGCAGTAAATGCTCTACAGAAAGTTATGCAGCCCTGAAAGGAAGGGCCAAAATTATGGGACACGAGCAATCATAATTCATAGACAAGATTTTGCTTAAGATGGTGGGGGTGTCAACACCAATTGAGTTTCGTGTTTCCATTCTACTAATCTTGCTTAAAGTAGCTGACAGCGAGCCAATTTGGCCAATCTGGACTCAAATTGATATCAGTTTTCTGCTATTGAATCATGTGTCATTTCTTTAAAATGTCAAGAGTAACGTACTCGCATAGAGTCTAGACAGTAACTTTCTCTAAACATTACGTTTTTTTATGCCTTCATGCATGTCTCAGTAAACTTGCTTAAAGTTAGTCGTGATGGCACCAATGATTTTCAAGCTAATAATCAGGGGGGGACTTATACAGGTGTGGCCGACTAAACTCAAGCTCAGTATTATGAGATAAATAAATGGTCGCTGCTAAACATAGGAAATGAATAATTTTATATGCCTTAGTAATCTCGAAATGTTAATACTTTCTTATGGTAAATTGCAAAAAAGTGTCGGCAAATATAATCCTAAGCAAGCAAAATAAGCAAACTATACCAGCATGTCTAATTGCTTGATGATGTTCCAAGCTTTCAATCTTCGGGAAGACTTCCCCACATTCAGAGCAAGCACGTATTCTGGTCCTTGGAGATGGATATCTACACTTGGTTTCGTGTGCTTCTTTTAGAAAGATGCATTCCCAATATAGTAATCTCCATATATCAACAAAAGAAACACCATAAAAGAACAAAAAGTAAGATTTACCTGCTAGGATCAACGATCATGTGACACTCATAACACCCAGAGAGCTTTCTAAATTGCATGCCTTTGGAAGAGGGCACGTACGTACCCCCACCGTTGGATCTCACCGACCTCGCCGACGACGACGACCCACCAGCGTTTTTCCGGCCAAGAAGCACAATCTCTTGGCCCGCAGTGCTACCTTCCGGCGAGTGGTCAGCCCTATCAACGACCCTCGTGTTGCCATGAACAACATCCCTAAAACTGCATATGGAACTGCACGAGCCCAACTTTGAGTACCCACCTGCAGCACCGTTTTTGGATGGATCATGGACAGTGGACCCTTGGATCTCCTTGCAAGTGAGCAAGTTCTTGATCTGGTCCCATGAAGATGGCTGCTTCTCAACCTTCTTCCTCCGCTTGGACTTGGACTTGGATGACTTGGAGGGCTGTTTTTGGGCTTCGGGTAAAAACGAAGGGAGTCCGGCCATGAAAAGGAGTGAAAATAGACGGTAGTAGTGAAATGCTGCAGAAAAATTAGCTCTCATGTGAGAAAGAGAGAGAATGGGGGTGGGATTGAAACTTGAGAGCGTTTTTCTTTAATGAAGGGTGATCCGACTTTAATGGAGGGGGATCCGAGATTGTAATAAAAGGTGTACAGATTAGGTGGTCCGGGGGTGTATGAGCTTGCGGTGCTTCTGATCAATCGGGTCCATCAACTTAACGGCATCGCCTTTGGATATTTTTAATGATCTTTTTTTGCATTGACCAACTCTTCTTTTTTCTTTTCAGTAACGGAATTGTCCCTAAAAACTTTAGCGGTATCCCTAGTAAGAATTTAATGGCAACTGAAACACCGTTAAGGGTACGTACCGTGTCACTGATGTGGAAATGACGATCGAATATATAATTTGTCATTGAATATGAGATTTGGAGGGGGTTTGTTACATTGGAGTATAAATTTTGCACGATTTATCTTACGTATAAGTCAAGTATGGCAGAGCTTTTAAATACTGATAAGCATATTTTTAGATTTTGAAAACAAGCAAGGCAATGTCTGACAACGCAAAATGTTTTTGTGATAAAGCAGAATTATGCTTTTCGACCTAAGCAAATCAAAAGAAGCTTCACTTTGTAATTGAATGAAAGAAGCGATTATGACATAAGTCATGTTAAACTTAACCAAATTCCTAATTGTTACCTAAATCAAATATACTCAAGATTTGAATAAAATAAAAATGAACTTAGTTGTAATTACATATATGCAATAAAGTTAGGCACGTCAGTTTGCAATCAATATATCGTCCAACGATGTCATACGCCTAATTAATGTAATTTGATTGCTTGTGCTTAAAGATAAGACTTGACGAAAGCATAAGGTTGCTCCACTCCGTTATTATTTAGAGGTCATAAGTCAGATACTTGGATAGAAAAGTTGAAAAAAAATACATGAATAATCCATGCCGGATCCCTACAATCTAGAAAAGCCTCGTATTGTGATTGCCTGTGCTCGATCGCCACGGTGCTGTAACAAGGAATCAGAGGGATCTTATAATCAACTGCTCCATTTGTTTCTGGATCCAGAGCCAACTCTAACCAATTCATGTGTGTTCATGTGTTTGTCTCCTACTATCAAAACTTAATCATATGTTTCTTGTTAAGCTCCATGCCAATTTTTTGACTGTCAACGGTTGACATGCAATTTAGGTTGACAAGTCATGATCAGGTGCTACGGAGCAATAGAGTTCTGGGCCGATTCTTGTTAAGCTCCATGCCAATTTTTGACCGTCAACAGTTGAGATGCAATTTAGGTTGACAAGTCATGATCAGGTGCTACGGAGCAATAGAGTTTTGGGCCCCAAGAGTTTGGATTGGCATTATAAAACCGGGCATGTGGAGTGTTTGGACGACTAGCTTGGCATATACCAATATCAGAACATGCTTTGTATGTCTGATCAGATCGGAGCTATTCTCTTGTTCCTTCACCTTTCTTTTTCTTTATCCAAAGTGGGAGGCCGAGCAAGCTGCAAATGCTTTGCTTGGTATCTGAGTGCTACTATTGTTGGTTAAAGTCTATCAAGTAAATATATTGCTCCAATTTTAAGGAAGACCCGCCACGTTTGATTGCAAAATTACAAGAAACTACGTCATTTTGCAAGAATACGAAAAGAACCCGTCAAGAAAAAAAAGGGAAGATGAATACGATACTCTCTAAACGGCTTACTCGTACGATGTGCTCGATACAATTCTCAAAAAGACCCTCTCAATGGTTCCATTTGTTTCTTTTAAGTGCAAACTTGTTAAGAAAAAAGTGTTAGATTAAAAAAGGGTTCTACATATATTGTTATAATTTATCTATTCTTTTTGGTGTATATATATTGTTATAATGCAACTGGCTATTGCAGTGCATCAGCACTCTTGTACTGTTGTTAGAGGCGGGCCAAAGGGTTTTAGTAGTAACGGGAGACGAGGGCCGAGTACAAGGCAAGAGTTACAAGAGCTTCACGTTCTTCCTGTAACATCGCATGTGGTATAGGAACGTTTATAAGGAAATCAGGGATGAAACATTCCAGCGGGTAAACCATTAACATCAAAATGTATTTCTATTATTTTCCAAGCATGTGTTCGCGCTATAATTTGTCCGAGTGCAATTGTCCAGGAACTTTTCTTCGCAAGCAACTAAAGCTCTTGATTTCTCTAACAATGTGAATCCTTAATCACTGATATTGCTAGGGAAATAATGTATGTGAGAAAAGGACTTGGCTGTTATGTTAACACTCCGTCTTCTTCGGTAGACAATTACAAAACCTAATAAAATGTCAGAGAACGTTTATTTGCACGTCATGTTATGGTTTTTTTTTACACATTTATTCATTGCACTCATTGCTAAGAGATTTGTGATTTGGTGTAAACGCATTTTTACGACGAAATAAAACTGTGGACTTGTATATACGATGTGAAAATAGGTGGTTTCTGTATGTTATTGATGTTAATCATTTCTTTCATAAGTCTCGGTGTCAGTTTGGTGAGGGTCGGTCCATGCATGAAACTGTTTAGCAACAACATGACTATGACAATATCTTGGTAGGAGGGCTTGTCACAATTGCGCTTGATCTGCCATTTTTGAGTTGCATATTGGACGTTTAAAATTGTAATAATTTGTGTTAAAGTATGGTGTTCAATTCAAGAACATGCTCTACAGGAAAAATGACACGACAGGTATGAGTCGAAGTCAATCCAGAATTGTCGACGTGTGAAATTTTACACTCACACTCACGCAAAGCAAAGAATTTTAGTTAATCTTAAGTCTCCATTCAAATGACAGACAATAATGAGATGGTATCTGAAAATCAGGTAGTACATACATGACTTAGTTTTGATATCGTGTTAAAGTATTATATCAAATCAAAAAGCATGATTATAACAAGAATAAGTTCACCCCGGCAAAAAAGCTACGCGTTACGTCGAAGACAAGGCTGTAACAATTAGGGGATCAACATATAAGAATCAAACAATTTATGGAAGCCAAGATAGTCAAAAGGTAAGGTACTAAAAACCCTCTTTTCTTGAAAAAAATAAAAAAGAAATAAAGAAGTGTTTTATCAATAAGTAAAAGTGAATGAAATCGGCCCCACAAAAGTTCCGTTGTGTTAAGTTACCATTTACTCTAAAAGCTTAAGCTATTAGAGAATGGATCCAACAATGTATATCATGCTTTAACACTCCCCCTCACGTGCAAGCCCTTAATTGCACGTGAAGAAACTAATCGAGGTGCACCACCACCAAGTGCACAAATAAATTGAGTACAAATTGCACTATAATAAAGAGGGACCAAATATGCAAGCGGGAAGAATTGAACCCAGGACCTTGCCAAACCAGAGCTCTGATACCATGTTAAGTTACCATCTGCTCTAAAAGCTTAAGTTATTAGAGAATGGACCCAACAATGTAAATCATGCTTTATTACGTTGTGACTTTTGACGCTGTATTAACTTCTCTGTCATTCCTTTTTGTTTTGGTCATTGATGGTTCAGCATTAAGAGCCTCAAACAGGAGGTGCAGATCCCAGACTTGAAGATGAAAACAAAGGGAAGAGTGCAAGAGCCAAAACTAACACCAAATACTACACCATCGGAGTGCATGTTGAGACTGACTTTTATGTGTAAAGTGCAGCTGCACATTCCCATCTCTCCTCTCTCTCCATTCTTTTGCTGAAGAATTCTCAACAGTTTGCCCCTATGGCCCTATATCTTCCTTTCACCTATGATATGCAAACGAACCCCATTAACCCACCTTCTCAACTCTTGTCATTTTAGCTCTTAGCATCATATGAAAAAGGAACATGAAGCAAATTTGGCCAGCTACCCACCCACTACTTATCAACTGGAGCAACATTGCAGTCTCTGTCCATCAAATACATTATCCTTTTAAGCAGAGGAGAGCAGTCGAAAGTCAGATGCTGGTTTGGCCAACTATTCAGCATAATAATATTTTGTCCGTGTACATGCTATACGTTTCTACTAGAGATGGGGTCGCAATGTGATCAAGTTATAATGGTCTTAGATAAAGTTGGTTGCTCTCAACTTGTTATTGTCACGATAAATTTACTCTCTCCGTCCCTAGAGATTTGATCGTGTTTGGCTCGCAAACTTATTTAAGATATGAGTCATATATTATCAGTTTTTAATTTTATCCCGAGAAAGAGAGATGGGAGGAAGAAAGTGAATCTGAAGAGATAAAATGAGTTGGCGTATGAGTGAATGTAGAGAGAAAAAATATAATGAAGTAAGTGTAAAAAGGGTAAACATGAAAAAACAATTAAGTATCGTTTTTAATTTGGAAAGTGATCAATTTTTTTTTGGAACAGTTAAAAATAAAATATGATCAGTTTTTTTAGGGACGAGGGAGTATGATTTTGCTGTTAACAGTTGTTTAACTATAAGTAAAGTATGAACACAATTTAAGAAAATCAGTAGAACTTTTTTAAGAAAACATCACCCTTTTTCTTATTGCAAGATATAAGTAATTATCTATTCATGCACAAACATAACCAGTCTTATAAAATTTCGTCCACGCCTCTGAATTATTTTTAGTCAATCATTTCCATGCGTGTGCATATTTGCATGCATCAATTGGTTCTTCTGATCATCATCGTTATGATTATTTTTTTCTCCAGAGATACTTCCAAGGAGAGTTAAGTATTTTTTTTTTCTTTTTGCTACAGGTTATTATGTCAGATATGCGTATGATTGAAAGAGTTGTATCGTTTATTGTTATAATTGTATGTTATTTTAGTAAAAGGCATATGCATTTTGAGGATACAACTAGCCTCTTTTGTTACCTCATTTTAGGATTATAAGTAATGCGATTGCTGTAGAAATTTTCTGACTCGTATAGTATTTATGCCCTCTCGATCTGTTAAAGCAACAATTAATTTAAAGGAATCGAACCAGTATAACCTTCAAATTGCATCAATTCCTTGGGTATAAAAACTTTTTCGCAATGTAATGATAATAGTGTCCGGAAACTATCAGAATTTGCCAACGTTCATCGCTGGGCGTTAGTGATTTGTCGATTGGGCATGAGGCACCCAAGGCCGAGCCAGCTCATCCATTCTGCAGTTGGCTGTTGGGTTGGGTAATCATACATGTTTTATAAATAAAGCCCAGATACTGCTGACAATTTAAGACCCAAAACCCAACTTTGTCTAGCCCAGGCCTGTTGGTCCATTGTAGACCTCTTTTTGCACTGTAGACTAACAGAAGGGCACAACTCTAATTACAACAAAACCTAAGAATTTAACTTCAAATTTATCTTCAGCTCTCCCCACCCCAACCCCCAGGAAACAGCATTATGTTTTGTAGCCTCGAGCGGTGCATATAAACAAACTTAAAAAAAAAAACTGAACAACCGTAGCCACCAGACCAGAGTAGATTCAAATACAGAAATTAAAGATTAGAATCTCAAAAAGTATGATAGAGATTTATATGTCAGGTCATCGAGTTACAAGTGATAAATGCGTAAAATATAAGTGATGGTTCACGTCAGGTCATCAAGTTAAGGTATGTCTCACTTGTTATAATGAAAAGAATTTAGGCGCAAGTTCTTTAACGACGAAATCAAGGCTTCAACCATTCGGGTAACTCGCAACTCGAACACGTAAAGAATGTTTTTCACATGTTTGTTTTAATGTTGGATAAAAACAAAAGCCTTACATCATTATGAAGTAATCCAAAATCTATCATGAGTTCCAACATTAGGGCAAACAAAATTGTATACATAAATCAACTAAAGAAAACACGATAACGTGTAAAAATAAAGAGTTCCTTAAATGGAACTAAAATTATTTACAAAAAGAGGAAAGAATGGCTTCATCATCGTAAAGGACATAACGTGCTATGCAGGGTTATCATGCCCAAAATAAGGTGATCGTAGAGTTAATGCTACCACGTGACATTAGTACTAGTGTGGGTTTTTCTTTTTATTTTTTCCAACGTTTATACTGAAATCTTTTTATTTTTTCCAACGTTTATGTTTTCTGAATATGTTTTGGGCTACCAATCATTCTTCATATTTTCTGTTATATATTTTGGGCAAAAGCCCATATATCTTCTCAGATGAAAGGACCAAAAGCCCAACTACTATCACTCAAAAGACCGAATATCCAGCCCAGGGCCGTTGGGCCCAATCAATAAATAGGGCGACAGCTGACAGGCCGGCCTTCCCCATTCGAACTCCTTCCCGCTGTTTTGTTCCCCCGTTCACCCAATCAACCTTCCCCAAATTTTTTGATTCCTTTGCCGTCCTCGAGTCTCGTCCGTCTGTCTTCTCTCCCACACACACACACACACACACACTCTCCTCCGGCTAAAAATCTCTTTATCTCTCTCTCTAATACGTCGCCGCTTTAGTCGACTCATGTCGGCCACCGCCGGCCAAGATTTAAACCTACCGGCGCGAGTACAACAATCCCTATCTCGAATGCGATTAAACCCCCAGCCGCCGTCGCCTCCCCTTTCCTCCTTCTGCCGTAGACCTCACCCTTTTGCCTTCATCCCTCCCCCCGCCGCCGCCCGTACGGACACTCCCAACGGTACTGCTCCGCCTCCCTCCGCCCCTCCTAAATTTCCGGTGAGTCTCAGTTGTTAGCAGAGTTCAAATTTATGCTCGAGTACAGGCCCCCCACTCACCGATCTTTGCTACAACCTAATCGCCAATTTGAAAGGGAGACATTTTTATTTTAAGATCAAGTTGATCAAATTTAGGTGTTTATTCCGTTCCATTGATTTTCATTAGACTTTTTATGAATCCTATTGATAACTCAGTATGTGTATTTAGAACAATACTTATTTATTATATATCATTCTCATGCTGAGTTCAAGTTCCAGTGTTATTTGAGTCAATGAAATGGAGGTGTAGGATCCGGGCTTTTCATGATTTTCCGTCAGTAGTTCTGTAAACATGTGGTTATTCGTGTTTACAACTACATTCTTTGAAGTTTCATTCTGTAAACATGTGGTTATTCGTATTTACTTTGCAATTTGTAATGGCTTGCAATTTTGTTGACTTTGTTTCCTCAAGTTGGATTAGCAGATTAGAGTTAGTAACATATGCAGGAATATATCTTGCAAGAGGAATATATGGACAGCTATAACAAGTTATTTTGGTTCTAATAATCAGGGGATTTTGAACAAGAAGTACTCTAATTGACTCGGGAGTAAATTTTTGTACTTTCAAGTGTTCCCAGCTTTAAATAGAAACGTACTTGGGACGTTCTTGAGGCTCGTCTATGCTAACTAAATGCACGCGAAAGAACATATTTGACTTCACTTTTCTTTTTTCTTTTTTTGCTTTTCCTTTCTTCCGTTTGCACTTTCCACCAATTTTCCTTTCTAGCAAAGAGGAGCGTGAGACCTGATCACAATCATAAACAGTTGAACACGTCTGCTGCTCTAATGCACAGGGTGTATGGAGATTGTTTCAAGCTTCTAATCTAAGAGCACTGACACGAATTAGTTCAGTTTAAATTTATCCTTGTTTATGCGATTGTTAGGTAGATAATCCCATAAAAGTGTTGTGTGGTGCTATTTTCCATAAGCTTGGGTAGCAGGGAAAGTAAATGATTGATATAATAAGATTCTGGTTGATTTCAAGCAATTCTCTTTAATGTAAGAGTACAAGAAAAAGCGAAGATTTTTTCTGTAAATGAGTAGATATCCACTCTGAAATTTAACTTTTCCATCTGGCCTTCCGTTCACTATAATCCCCGCTTTGCCTGCTGTCTTAAATTTTGCAACTTCTTTCTTATCTAGTTAGAATGTGAGCCGGTGTAATAAGAACGCAAGTTTGGAAACTTAATGTTAAGCCTACCTTTAAATGATAAGCTAATCTGTACACTTCTTCTTCTTTTTGAGTTAGCAACTAGTGTTCATAACAGTTATTTCGATTAGATGATGTCATATTATTTGGCTAACACATAGTAAACCAAGAACTCACATAGATATGCCCATAAAAAGTATTTCAGTTTTTTTTTAGGACAAACTACTGGAGCTTACATCTGTAGATGACAATGAGCTGGTGACACATTAAGCTTTTGGCTGATGACCTTTGGTTAGCTGTAAATACGGGATGCTGCTCACTTAAGATGGTATAAGGTTTGATTACCTGGTTCTTCGTTTGGTATGCATTGATTGATCGGTATACAGGGTATGTGGTAGCCAGGTAGGCTTAGTCTGTTCACTATGTAGTGCAGCAGTTTGCTCAGAACTTTTTTCTTTGGATCCTATAGTATAATGCGTGTTAGTAAGTTCCAGCTTCTGAGACCTTTTATCTTAATTTCCACAAGTTTGGAAACTAATGCGTATACCTGGAACACTGATGAACTTAACTTTACACGTGCCGGAAAACATTGAGAGAGAGAGAGAGAGAGAGAGAGGTAAGATTAGAAGTGAATTTCTCGCACTGCCCTTTGGGTATTAGTTGTCTATTATAAGGTACTTGAGCTTCATTATAGATCTATACTCAGAGGGAATGAAACAAAATGTCAAAAATCAGCTGACAGGCACAAAATGAAACAAAAGCCAGCTGATAAGAACAAAAGTATTTAGTTGTAGTAACGAGTCACGTTTGACAGGTACCTCAACCAACCTGTAAGTTTGCATAGTGCAAGTTTTCTTATCAATCTCTCGTGTAAGTTTGAGAAGCTAAAAATTGAATATCCATCCCAAACTACGTAAGAGGATGAGTCAGGAGAATTAGGTGATGACCATTAGGTCTTTTCATGATGCATAAGTAAATATTTAGCACCTCATTCATGGCCCAGACGTGTGAGCTTGATTGCGTTAAAGGCAACACATCCTCTCTCGTATTAATTTTTATGGAAGCAAATCAAGATAGCTTAGAGTCTCTCTCTCTCTCTCTCTCTCTCTCTCTCACTCTCACACACACGCGCGCGCGCGCACCCCGGTCTAAGTCTTTGCTTCTTCTACTTTTTGCACATTGTAAATGGTTTGTTTTTTGTGCACCCCCCACCACACAAAACCATCTGAAGCAAACAAATGAATCATGCAATTACAAGGGTAAGAGTGGCGCAAAGGAAACTATTCAAGGACATAGCACTAGCGAAGCAATGAACAGTCCTTCACGCGGAGCAGCAGCTCGCAGAGGTGGTAAAGTACATGGTAGATTAAAGGTCTCAAGCCATGCCAACGATGGGACTCGACAACTTTCAAATGCTGGTGAGATCATCTTACATCAGTTTTATAATACTTGTGTATGTTTAGGAGCTGTCATATTTTGGGGAACTACAACTTGGTTATTAATTTCCTTTTCTGCAGAGCCTGCCGATAGTCTCAATCTTTCTAGTACTTGTCGTTTTGATAATTCATTAGGTAAGAATACATCAAATGTATAGGTGAGATTCATGTTAATATCAACATACCGGTACTTCGCGGGTTGCTATTGTGGTTTAGAATTTAGATAAGGGATATATTGCGTTCTTGACAGGCTTGTTAACGAAGAAATTTCTTCGTCTGATCCTTGATGCTAAGGATGGCACCCTTGATCTGAACAAAGCTGCAGATGTGTTGGAGGTAAGCTTTCTGTATTTTCCTACTATCGTACCATCTTGTCAGATTTGTTACGTATGTAGAACTTAGCAACAAAATCTTATAAAGGGATTGTAGAGAACTACTTAAATGGGTTAATTCATTAAGTGAATTTGCTAAAGCCACTAGCAATTCTAGGTTTCACTTATTATTTTATTTGACATATCCCTCTTTTGTTTGTAAAGGTCCAGAAGAGGAGAATCTATGATATTACCAATGTTCTTGAAGGGATTGGATTGATAGAGAAAAGTACAAAAAACCATATACGCTGGAAGTAAGGTTTCTTACTGTTTGTTTGGTAATCACATACAAATATGGTGAATGACATATTTGCTTCGCTAACAGGGGATTCAAGATGTTGGGGCAAACAGACCTGGATAATCGAGTTAGTGGATTAAAGGTGCACTCACAATTCTACCAATGATGTTAAAACATTGGTTCATACTTCTTTCATGATTAGGGTGGTTTTGTGATATGGAGACAACGTTTAGTTTGGCATAGTTTACACAGGGAAGTTGGAACACGGTTTGGCTACTGTGTTCCATTGCTTTATTAAAATCGTTTTTATATTTGATTTCATTTGGAAAAGATGCCGGATAATACTATCTTGCCTAATTTCTTGTTAGTGTGTTTGTACACACAATATTCGAGTCTGCGCATAAAGAACAAGAAAAATAGCTATGCATACTGTTTTATTCACCGAAAGGAAAAATGTGCATTCTCTGAATGAATCTCTCGACAAAGATGAAGTCCTCTAATTCTTCTCTTTCAGAAACTTCAATTAGAGGGATAAAAGCTTCATCCAAAATTAGACGGCGGACTCTTTCTAGATTTGAGGGAGAATGAAGGTGACGTTACAGAATTTGAAGACGTCAATCCGAGGGCTTGTAACTTGATCTTGCATTAAGCAGGGTAATCCTTTCGAGAAAAGATGAAGATGATTATCCTTTTATAGAATGGATCTAGTAGCTTGACTTTGAATAGCTGTGGATAAAATCCGTCAAAGCTTAGAGCTTGGAATCTGGCAATGTTTTCTCTGGCCTGCTGTAAAAATTTTATTCGTCCATCCTTTGGAGTCATCCCAAATATATAGACTATAGTAGTAAATGGGAGTCTTGCTGTAAAATTATCACTTTGATATTTTTCACTTAATTTTGTAAAGAGATAAATATCATATATATTGCATTACTGGCCAAAAAACATCAAGGTGATGCATGCTGTATTTTGATTGATCAGACCAAAGTGAGTAATTGATTGGCTTAACATCAATTAACATACTAAAAGATAATTACAATAACAATCTTTGTGAATTAGTCGTTTAGTCATATCCATATTTTTAGGAGACATGTGTCACCTTCCTATTTGTGATTGGCATTAAATTTACCCTTCTACAGCGTTGTGTCAGTACCTCGATCCATGCCTGGACTTTACTGTGGTGGATATGTGGTTAATATTATGTAATAGAAAATTATGCATTGGACTGTTCTGATTCTTAACTGCTGGCATCTTATTACTTGCGTGACAGGCTGAAGTTGAAAGTCTATATGCCGAAGAGTGCAGGCTTGATGACTGCATAAGGTCTGGTTAATGTGATCTGACTGAAGAGCATTTATTATAGTTGGACGTTCTGAATATAATTCTAACATCTGGTCCATTCTTCAGGGAGAAACAAGAGCTTCTAAGGGACATAGAATTTGACTCAAATTGTCAAAAGTAAGTTCTGCATTCCCATGATGTTTGTGCTGCATTGAAGAATTGATTTGCTTTCACCTGACAATGTCTTCTTGGACTGTCTCAGATGTCTCTTTTTGTTGGCTGACGATATCACGAGCCTTCCTCGTTTCAAGGTTTTCCCTTTTTGTGAATTCCAGATATCTGAGTTCATGCTTTGTCTGTTGCATATCTAGGAAGCCTCCTAAGTTTGGAGATTCTCAAATTTATTCAACATGCCTTTTCGACTGGAAGTTATATTCATACGCGTTCCTCTTTTATTGTTACAGAATAAAATCGTTATTGCAATAAAAGCTCCACGTGCTAGTTCTATTGAAGTTCCCGATCCTGAGGAGGTGAGTAGTGTGAATAAAAAGGTGTTAGATGGTTTTAGAATGTGTATCTGATTGGTTGCTCTGTATGATCAGGATATTGCTTTCCCTGGGAGGCAGTTTAGACTTACTGTTAGAAGCACCACTGGGCCAATTGATTTGTATCTTTTAAGGTGATTATTTCTTCACAAGTTAGGGCACTGTGTTTATATCTCATTCACATTGACAAGGCTGTGCTTGTCGTAGATGTCAATCTCACAGCTATGTTCATGATATATGTAGCAAATATGACAGTCAAGATGAGGATGTAACAGTAAAGCGCATGAAGTCATTGGATTCATCTGCTTGGAAGACAGATGTGTCGTCAAAAGCATCTGGGGTTGAAAAGATAACACCAGCAGACTTCAATGTATGTCCTATTCAAGTGTTTTATTGAGTACTCATCCTCTCTTCCACTGTAAAGGAAGCTACACCTTGAACTTAACCTCCTTTGTCCCTGTAGATTGAGGATGATTATTGGTTGCGGTCAGACTATGACGTCCACGCTTCTGATTTGTGGGATATGGATTATCCTGGTCTGAGCTAATGATTCATGGAAGTTCCAGAAAAGGTTGTGCAGCTGGAACTATATTGAGGTCCCTACAACTAACAAAACCAGTATATATACCTGTTATAATTAATCACTATGAAGGAAAGGGTGAAATTCATGGCATGAGAACTGCGGCACTAGCTTAGTTTTAGGATTGCAAACAGGTTTTTTTGACGGGCGATACAAATAACAACGTGGTTCGTTTCTGGATCTAATTTGGGAGTGCTCTTGTTATGCTTAAGAGCCAGAAGTGTATATGTTGAGCTACCCCCACCACCGCTCGAAGAACAATGTGGTTTTGGAGGCAAAATAAAGTTAGATGATTCTTTTGTTTAATCAGTGACTAATGGAAAGTTGATTTTTGTTCAGGTGGTCTAGCATCACTACGCGGATTTACTCCAATGCATGATATAGAATTCTTGTCAGCCCCGATATTTACCCCATTGGCTTTGCTCACGTAAACACTAGAAACTTTGCTTATCCGAGCCGTCACAGAGCGTGCTTATCTTGGAAGAGGGGTCACCTTGCTGATGGACATGAATACTGGTCTCGTTTTTTGTGTTCTTTTCATGCTTACAGCTGAAATCTCTTCAAGAGGTCCGAAGAGAGAACCACTCAACGAATTCCATTGTTGAAGTTACTTTTCATGACTCTAGATCAATGGAGTTACTTTCGTAGCACTGAACAAGGTTTCTTTCCCAAGTCCCTTGAGGTTTAGCTCGGATAAACCATGGTCCCTAATGACTTCAATGATGTTATTGACAATTAAGGGTCTTGTTTGACATAACTGTAGTTTTTAGTTTTGATTTTCTAAAAAATAAAAACAAAAACTAGTGATGGTTTTATTTTGGACAAAAACTCATAGGTGCTTGATAGATCATTTTTAGTTTTCACTTTTTTTTTCTTCTCTCTTTTCTTTTTTCTTTGTTTGATACATCCCTACTTCCCATCTCAACACACAGATCACCACCATCCACCGCCACCACCTGCCAACATCGGCTTCGGCATCCAGCATCTCTGCTCCGCTGTCCTCACCCTTGGCGGCTTTTGTCGACTCCACTCGCTCTACCTCTGGCCGCTCTTCAAGCCGTCGCCGTCGTCTTCCTCCTCTGCCACTATGTCGATCGGTTCCACATCATCCTTGTCATGCCTGCGCCTCCAGTGGCTTCGGCAAAGTCCACCCTAGCCAACAGTGGAGTTGTTGGGGCAGATCTACGTTAAGTGGCGACGGTGGTGGGTGGTGGGTGGTGGCATTGGTCTCGATCTCAGGGTTGTCGACAGTGGCGGCGATGCGATGGCAACAGCTTTGTTGTGTGGTGATGTTTGGGGATGGGGATAGGGGATAGCTAGTAGGAGTGATGAAATGAAAAACAAAAAAGTGGGTTCCAAGGTCCATACGTCTATCATATTCGTTTTCAAAAACTTCAAAATGGATCTGAACACCGAAAACTCCAAAATAAATAACTGATTTATAAAACTGAAGAAAAAAAACTGTGAACCAAACATCAATATATTTTTCAATTTCTAAAATTAGATAAAAAAACTGGAAATTTAAATGTTACTAAACATTACCCAAGTTAGCAAAAAAAGAGCATGAAAAGTGAACACTCATTAGGTTAAAAGCGGGCCAAAGCAAAATCAAGAGAGAAGGCGAGAATTTCAAAAGGTAACTCATAGCATACTTAAAAAGTACTACTTATAGAACAAGAATTGTCGAGCACTTGGAGGGATACTACACTTCCTTTTAAAAGAGTAGCCGTCATTCAAACCAATAGATAAACACTTAATTTATTCATAAAATGAACACTTCAATGAAATTATATTTTACTTTTTAGCAAAAGCTCTGAAGTGGTAGAGGCTAACTTTTTATTAATAAACGGATCAAAGGAAAGAAGAATAAAAGGAGAAGAAAACAACAAATAGGAACGGCAAACGGATATACAAGTACGCATTAACATCAATAAGCCAATATCCATCTGTCTACCACCTACAGCCTACGTACTCGCATTTTGCATACGAACATGGGGGAAGAGGCACACGCTCTCATTTAACATTTGAAGCAGCAGAACGGGGTTTCCGCAACCTGCCACCTGTAACCCGACTGGTTTCTTCCATGACCGTATCTTGGGGGGGAGGATTTACATTTTCCTTTGCTGAAGACGACGCTGGTTGCATCACTTCGGCTTCATTTGGTTTTGAAGGTTCAACCGTCTCAGTAAGCGTTTTTGTTGCAGTTGTTTTTGGTGCGTTCAATCCAGCTGCAGTGGAACCTTCTGGGGGCACTTGCGGAGGACCCTCGTCCTCTGCTAGGTCTTGTTGCTGCGAACCTGAAGATGTGCTAGAAGTAGGAGAAGGTGGTTCTTCTACCTCAGGTTGTGCAGTGGCAACTGTCTTGCGATTTGGTTGTGCAGTTGGTTGACGAACTCTACCACCTTGCTGCGGCTGCAAACCATGACCACAGAAAAGTGTTAATAGAAATGTGAAATGTATCTATGTTGCATTACCTAGACTCGTAAGCTTCCTACCGTACCAAGGTTCTAAGATATACTAAATGAACTAACCACGCATACAATATTAAGATACATAGGATGAATGAAAAGAGCTGTTTCCTGAAACTGCAATGTCATACTTAACGTTGTAAAACCACACTGACATCTCAAAGACAAATTGGGGTTATTGTTCACTATTTGGTGTTGGCAATACTTTCAGGTAATGGGTGATGACACTGGCTTATTTGGGGCTGATGGATGGTGGTGGCGATGCATAAATGTATTGCAGTGTTTACTTAACAGACAATCATTAATGAAGAAGATGAGTGAGTGGTAAAAGATTGGGATTATGGTAATTGATTTTGGGCACTTAACAACTTATAAGGTAAGAGGGGGGCATCAGGGGTATAGGGGCTCGATTGATACAAAATGAAATTCAGGGCCTTGGGATGTCAGTATAAGTTCGCGGCCCAGAAGTGCATTTAACTTGAAAGTTCTAGACGTTTCAGGTGATGTCAATGTAGAACTCCAGTTTTTCATAGTTGAGGAAGTGCAGTTCTACACTTAAGATTACAAGTCGACATCCTCCCGGCACTCCCACTTACCTAAAGCTGGTTGATGATAAACAAAAATATATCATCTGTATCTCCAATGCAGATTAGTTTGCACTAGAGTATACCAGTGTCAAATATCTTAAAAAGGAAACAGTTAGGATCCAAAAATGAGCCTTATTGGCAGGAGAGGGATGAAATGAAGTGCAGCATTATGAGTTGCAGAACTCTTCTGCTGCTCGTTCGAATTTTGGTTCGTATCTTGGGGATAGTTTCACATTGTCCTCTTCTATAAACGTAGATGTTCTCATCAAGCACGACAGTGCAGCAAATCAGAAACCATGATAGAAATTTAGGCAACTCATTCCGTATTCAGCTATGTAGTTAAAGTGAGAAGATGAGAAACAACGGAAAAAAAAAACCATTCTACTCGTCAGATGTTTTCATAAAAGATGTTATAACTAACCCCTAAGTAAAATCAGAAAGAAATACCTGAGCAGGGCGAGGTCTAGGTGTTGATTGCGAGGCGATATACTGAAGAATATCAAATATTCTCGTCTGACCATAGCTTGAAGCCCGTTGCCAGTACAAAACTGCAAAATCTCCAGCCCTGGTCCTCAATTCCAACAAGTTGCGGTCAATATCTGGCTCATGCTTTGCAACATAAGGTTTAAAGAAGGAATCATAAACATATGTTGTTCCCTGAAACATGAAACAGTTGAAATAACAGAGAAATGTGTCAACATAACAAGATGGATGTATGGGAAGACTCATACAAGTAGAAAATTAACCCGAATTTAAGAGGGAATTTGTACCATTGTCTTAGGATACCACAAGTATATAAAGAATGCCAACTTTGCTTCACTGTACATTGGAACCCTTCACAAAGAGGAACAACGCACATGTTACAAATCGAGTATATCAAGCCCAAGCACATGTTACCATAATCTAGTTTGAATGCTTTACCATGAAACAAAAGTGTCCCCAATCCTCTCGCAAACTGTCAACATAGCCACTAAAATCCTGAAAATTTTCTAAAGTTCAATTTCTTCAGACAGTTAATTTGCTATATGTAACTCTTTACCGATACAGACAGCAATATGCAACTACCAATATTGGCACCAAAACCGCAGTTGCTCAATATCTGGCTTATTCTTTTCCACGGTTTTGAAGCATTCATAAGCTGGATAAGCATAACCAAAAACCATCCTGGAGGACAAAAACTTTCACACTTCAGATGGTCTGCAACATCAGAATTCTTGACAGATGAAGTTTAAACAAAAAAGAAACCGTGGTTTAGGTCAACATACACAAGTCCTCTCGTGAGAAATGACCCAATCATTTTAAAACCTACCATAAAAACATTAGAAACAATAAGTAAAGTCAACATACAAATATCCTATATTACAAGAGATGCACTATAAACCAGTTCATGATGCATAAATTAAATGATTCGTATAAATTTTTGCCTAATTAAAGAAAGAGATGAATATGAAGATACAATAACGAAAAAATAGAGGATAAGAATCCCACTGTTTATGTCATTTATCCCCGAATACGTGTTTCCAATTAAGCATAGGAAGCAAACAAAATTAACACCAAAA
This sequence comes from Escallonia herrerae, assembly GCA_033070095.1. NCBI lineage: Eukaryota > Viridiplantae > Streptophyta > Magnoliopsida > Escalloniales > Escalloniaceae > Escallonia > Escallonia herrerae. The sequence continues at coordinate 126,992 of JAVXUP010000636.1, read as the reverse complement.
CGGCATTTAACGAGCCTAGTGCTCAATCATCCCTTATCTAGGGCAATATCTAGAAATAAATATATATTTAGAACCAGGGCAAAATAGTGTCGCTATGATTCCACAAGCCTCAACAAACCAGTATTGCATCGCACATAAATATAACACAACCTGATGATCAAAGCTTATTCAGTTCATACCGTGAAGAACTCTTAAAGTCATGTAATAACAAGCCGTTCTCGACGGATATAACTCAAATTGAAAAATATAAACAACAAAACACACGCAGAATCAGTTATAATGCAGGAGACTTGTACAAATTCTTGCAACTGTCTAAAACAAGAACAAATTAGACAAGGAAATCGATCAAATACCTTCAAATGATTATAAACAGGACAGCAAAATAACCTTATGAATCTCCAAATGAGGGTTGCTTGAAACTCGAAGCACTGAGATTCGTACAGAGCGGTATCGAGAAGTCTCCGGCGTGCAAAGGAGCGGTGCCGCCGTGAATCGACGGCGAACCGTTGAGATGTCGGCGTAGAGAAGTGTGTGTGTGCGCCTGTGAGCCGATTTGAAATCCTTTTCTTTATCTGGGCTTCAGATTTGTTTAGAAGTGAAAAACAACAGTTCCAACGGAGAATGTATGTGGAGAGGTGCACGAGATTAGCGTGAGCATTCGAGTTAAGCAGCGTTGAATGTGTGATCGACGGTTCACGTGTCTCTCTTGTCAAATGTTATGGCAAGTGCAAGAGATTTTTGTACCATGTGATTACTTCACTCGATAAACCTTTCTTTTTCTCTGATAGTGGCTTTATGTACTAAACGACCAAAGTGCCCCGGGAATTTCGAACGGTCGCTCACTCGACGTCTTGTTTTGTTGAAGTTGTGGAGGGTAGTATGGTCATATTAATATTAGAAGGGTACCTAGTCGTTATGGATAACGAGCAAAGTATATTATGTTCGAGGAGCCCACGTCGAAGACAAATTAATTACAAATAATTCCGCATAGTATTACCTTAAAGATTCTTAAATAGAACTATTTTGTCTGATGTCCCTATAATTTTATTATTTGTTATTTCTCAACCGATGAATGGCTAGACAAAGCATTATTGTGTTTAATAAAACATTAAAAATCTCTACCTTCAAAATTCTTTGGTTATTTTTAATATTTATTTTATGATACAAAGACGATTAGTCTGGTTATACGAAAGAGGTAATCCTTCACTGCATACATGAGGTTCGGAAATATGCATTAGCTGATGTCGGAGTTAGCAAGTAGGGACCATGGTCACTTCCAATAATTTTGTAGTTTATGTGATGGTGTAATTAATCTTATTACTTGTGCAGCTTGCCCAAGAATTTGGTTATTTTGTATGAAAAGAGAGGTGTTTATTCGTAAATTATGCTTTTATTTATCCTTGAATCATTGTGGCTCCCCTTACCTCTTAATTTTTGTCTATCAAAATGATGCAAAATTTGAATGCAAATGCTTATTTTGTGTTTTATGCAGTGTTAACGAATTTAAGTTTGATTTTATGCCATGATAACTAGGTTCATTTCTTTTTGCACACACAAACTGATCAATTGTAATGCATATTTTCAATGCAATATCAACAGGTTTATATTGCTTTTATTCCATAACAACTTGGTTCAATTTTTACCCTACACATATATGCATACACTTGTTAATCTGAATGCATAAATACAGTACAACTCCTGTAAGCATTTTTGCGTAGTTTTCATGATCTTTGAAGGTTTAAGCAATCGTGTTAAATTTTACGGCCTTTATAATGTTCTAGCGATTATGTACTTTGACCTCGAGGAGATCATAATCCCACACCCTAGATATATATATATATATATATATATATATATATATATATATAATTCTTAACTTCTTCAAATTCTCAGCGGGGGCCACTTGCGCCTGTGTCGTCCTTCTCTTTGCTTTACCTTCAATCTCACCCTCTCTGATTCTCACTCTTGGCATTTCTTTGTTGCGATGAATAATAGGGTTCCTTTTAATTAGAGGAATGTCTGACTCTAATCGTTGCCTGAGATGTAACAGATATGAGGAAACTACTTTACATGTCTTGTGGAATTGCTCTTATGCTATGTCTCTTTGGGAAAAAAACCTTGGATTACAATCAGATTCAACAACTCCAAAACCTCCAGATTGTGTCTTGGTTCTGGAAAGGGGTTCAATTAAAAGATAATCATAACCACATTTTTCCCTGGAAAACTATATTTATATCTATTATGTGGACTAACTGGAAGTGCAGGAACAAGAGTGTCTTTGACAACAAATGTATCAGCACCTCAGAAGCCCTATTCTCCTGCCAACAGTTTGCAAGGGAAGTCTCTGAAGCTTTCAAATTATCACCAACACAACCTGTCAATACCACAATCAATCTGATTAAGTGGAAATTTACGGATGCAGGCTTCATCAAAATTAATACGGACGGAGCAGCGAAGGGTAACCCGGGACAAAGTGGGTATGGAGGGATAGCTAAAGATGATCAAGGTAAATGGATTGAAGGCTTCTATGGAAGTATCGGACAAAGCAACAGCCTCAATGCTGAGCTATGGGGAATTCACAGAGGTCTCATTACTATAAAAGAAAGAAACTGGGATAAAGCTACGGTCGAGACCGATTCCACTGCTACACTGCATTTGATCATGGCACAAGATACTCGGAACCACCCACTTAGAGCTCTGGTGGAGGATTGTAGATACATCATCAAGCAAATGGGAAGTACCCTTATACATACAATGCGTGGAGGCAACCATTGTGCTGATTACCTAGCGAACATAGGTGCAGGACAAAATGAGAAATATGTCTACATTAGCGAAGCACCTAGTGATATGTACAGCCTTATTTTGGCTAATTTGTATGGAGTGGCTTATACGAGGCCCTCCAAATAGAAGTATGTTGTTTTTTTTCCTATGTACCAAAAAAAAAAGAATAATAGGTTCCTTCATGTGGGGATGGTAATCAAGTTCGAATTAATTCTTTTTTCTTTTGAGTTCATTGAAAATAAATTGTTTAAGAGGGAGTGAGATTCACTTTTTGCCACCATTTCTCATCTTTCAATAATCATGTCTCCTTTTTTGTTAAGTGTTAGTCTAAAATAAAATATACGAGTAGTTTGCATAATGTCAACATGTTTGAAAGATTGAACCTCGATTTTACAGCCCCTGGATGTGATAGATAACGGCTATATGTCTATTATTACTCTTGTACCGATATACTATTAGAAATATAGAAAAGGGCTAAGGGCAAGTCACAATAAAACAACACCATTACAATCGATGAATACAATATGAACGTACAAAAAAAATTATAAGAAATATTGTATTCATTTTTAATTAATTGATCGTATTTGACTTGTACGCTTATTTAAAAAATGAGTTACTCCGTACATCTATGAGTCTTCCATTTTGTTTCGAGAGAGTAAAAAAGAGAGAGAGAAGAGAGTGACCAAGAGAGAGAAAGATGAGTTGGTGCAAAGATATATGTGCAGAGATAAATAGAATTTAAAAAGTATAAGAAGAATAAATATAAAAAAATGACTATAAATTTTTTTTGAATTTAGAAAATGATTTTTTCATTGGAAAAAAATACCTTTTCATTTTCTATTGTTGGATTGTTCTTCGAGTAAAATACGTGTCATCTAAAACTTTCTATCCCTTTTTTTTAGATGAAAGGCGTTAAAACAATTCAAAATAACAAGATCAAATTCCAAATATAACTTACAAAAAAAAAACTGTCGTAACCCATAACCGAACACCACCCTACCACCCCTGCTAGTACTTCTTCACCTCACCACCACCACATCACATAACAAACCCCAATCACCTCAGAAGAATCCATCATTACCACTGTTTGAGAAACCCACTGCAGCCACCACCACAAACCCTTAATATTGTCAAAAAGCCGCCACCACCATCATCATATGCCCCATCACCATTCAAAAACTCCATCACCACGATGTCCGCAGTTAGCAGAACCAACCACTACTGCACACATCCCACAAGTTCACACTCTCCATCATAAGACCAACCACCACTATATAGCACAAACCCATCGCTACCTATCTTCTGAGTTCTAAAAATTTTGAAATGAAAATATTTAAATTTAAAATATAATATTCACTAATTTTGAACTGAAAAATCTATAAAACGAAGAGAAACAATAAAGATTGGGAATCGAATTGAGATGGTTGTACTTAGAGGCCGTAACGACGACAGCTTCGATGGTTGTGGTTAGGGGTGGCGACTGCCAGGGGCAGACCTACGTTGTGACAAGGGGGGGCTGAAGCACCCCCTGACTTTTGGGGGAAAAAATTTTCTTTCAAGAATCGCACCGCGACTCCACCCACTCCCCCAGATGCCGTTCCAGATACCCCGTTCCCCAAGAGACGCACACTCAGAAGTCACTCTTCTCCCTCTATCTATCTATCTATCTTACCGTGATCGTGAGTGACCGACTGCCGATGGACTAAGCTCAGGCAGCCCGTGATGACTGACGAGGCAACTCCAACAGATCAAGATCTGCCGGCGATCACTGACGCCTCGACGGTGAAGATGAGATCTGGCCTCACTCCGCTCTTCGACTGTTACTTCGAGGATTCGACCAGATCTGGTCCTTCATCCCCTACCGGCAACTACTGACGAGGCTCTCTGCCTCCCTGCCGGTGATGACTGACGAGGTAACTCCAACAGATCAAGATATGCCGGTGACCACCGACGCCTTGACGGCGGAGACGAGATCTGGCCCCTCACTCCGCTCTTCGACTACTACTCCGACGATTCGACAGATCTAGTCCCTCATCCCCTACCGGCGACAACTGACGAGTCTCCCTGCCCTCAATTCAAAGGTTAAAGCAGACCTGCAGAGGTCCGTGAGTCAGTGTGAGTCTTTAATGCGTTACTATTATGTGTCATGTATGAAGTATGATGTATCATACTATCAGTCTATCATGTATGCGTCGTATACTGAGTAGGTGTGGGTCATTTATATTTTTGTCAAACCACTAATTCAGCTGGATATTATCCCATTAAATGTTCAGTCTTGCACCAAAAAAAATTTACATTGATTCATCAAAAATTTTGATGAATTCAATATAATTTTTGCACCCCTTGAAATTTTTTTTTGGTTCCGCCCCTGGCGATTGCGACTCCTTGGATGTTTATTGGTCGAGGTAGCGATGGTTTGGCACAACATGGATAAGGGTTGTGGTTGGGGCTTGAAAGCAAGTTGTGGTCGGGGGTGGTGACGGTGACAGCTTGGATAGTTGTGGTTAAGGCCTGCGAAGGTTAGGGGGAGCAGCGATATGGATGTGGATAGTTGTGGTTCGGGGGCGATGAAGGTTAGGGGGAGCAACGATATGGATGGTAGCGGTTGAGGGTAACGACGGGTCAGATAGTGGTGGTGGATGTGGCGAGCGTCGATAATGTTGGACATGAGGCAAAGATAAGTTCAGCAAATAGGGTGATGGTGTTAGTTAGGAGGAGGGTGGTGGATCTTGGTTTTGTGGTGGGTGGTCGTTTTGAATGAAAAGAGGGCGGTGCTGGGGGTTGGTGGGTTTTCTTCTTAGGTTGCAATTTGGGTAATCTTTGTGTTTAACGCTAAGGGAGAGAGATACCTAGTGTTTAGGGTAGGTATTCTTTCTTTTTATTTTTGCAAGTGATCTTCCAAATTTACCTATATCCTTTTACCGTTTTGAATGTTTAACGCCTTCTGTCATAAAGTGGACAGAAGGTTTCACAAGACATTGATTTTTACCTCAAGAACTTAGCCGACATGGGAAAGGGAAAAGGAAAAGGAAAAAGGGCTTGAGAGGCTAGAAGTTCAAAGTTAAGTGGCATACATGAAAGTAGACCTTTTCATAATATCACTAAGCTCAAAAAACGTAGTCCTTTTCCTGATATTACTTAGCTCAAAAAACTTAAGTGTTTTCTTGACAAAGATCAATATTTTATAAGCAGATGGAATAACTGCTATTACAACACGATATATGTTGTTGAGCTCATTGTCTAAAAAAATTAATTTCTTTAAAGAATTACTACTTAGTACTTTAACATGTTAGAGCTTTGATTTCAGAAGATATTGAGTTTGATTCTTCTTGCTTATATATATGATCATTTTTATTAATGCGTGATCTTTGACTTGTCTGCTGAGCGTGCGATTAGAATTTTGCGTAAATAACAATGATGGAACTCTTTAACAAGGGGTGAGTGAGTGGGGTCTATGCCCGAAAAAGATGAAATCCCAAGACATGGATAGAAAGGCGAAACCTACAAAAGTGAAAGCATGTGCACGCGGGAGGAGACACTACCAGTTATTCACAGTCCTTGGATTCTACGTTTCACAAAGTCGGTAACGGGGCCAAAGCGTTCTTGGCCACACCAAGACGTTCGAGGGGCATATATTGACATGGTCACCGCACAACAGCCACATGTGCCTCCTAATGATAGCCGGTTGTTGGGTTGTCACTCTCACTGCCCCTTTAACCAAACCTACTCAAAGCAGCCGAAAGGAGGGCCTCCCGTACTGTCCAGTTTCACTTCACTCCTGCCTTCTTGGGTTATTTCACTCTTTTCCGTTGGACCTCTTCAGCGACAGTATGCAGTTCAGGTGCTGTTTCAGTAGGAATGTCGAAATGGCCGTAGCAACGCCAGAAATGTTTTTTAAGGTGAGCGAAACGTTAAAAAAAAAACAAGGATTGTGAAAATTTTGCCTTTAATTAAACATTTAAAATTTCAATATCTACACTGAAACGAAACAAATTTTAGTTAAATTTGTGCAGTTACCTAGGAAGGGAAAAAGACTAGACATAAGTGGGCTTTGGATGCTGCGAATGGGGGGTCTCGTACTCTTCTTTGATTATTAGTAGTCTCTCTAGTAGAAGTGGACAAATATGGGGAGGATGCTCACGTGCGCACTCGGCAAAAGTGAAAAAAAAAAACCAACTTTTACAAGGTTCCACGACGATCAATTTCCTTAAGCTAGATGACTCTTATTTATTTTAAGTAGCTTAAGGTGAACGAGTAAACCTTATTCCTCGTGTTTTCACAATTTTTTTGGTCTTTTGGCAGTCCAATTTATTACTACTTTTTCCCGACACTCACGGTGGGCAATTGCCCACCTTTTGTAAAAATCTTTAGCACCTATGCAACTATATTTTATCACTAATGTGCTAAAAGTAATAACACTAATAACACATTAGCAAATACTTATTTTGTATAATGCCCTACTATCTTAATGGTCAGTCAAATTTGTAATGATTATTTCACCATTATGTGTGCATTACGCGTCTGATCAACAATTTTATTGTTTTATTTTAGATTCTTTGTTATTTAGATCAATATTGAATGTTAAAAAATAATGTCAATTAGTTCGGCTGTTAAATTTATCAGTGTCGTGCTAAGAGCCATGAAATAGATTCTAGCCTATGCCATAGATTGGGAGAGGCATGGCGGAGGTGGTTGGATTGGATGCTTAGAGGAGGTCCCTGTTGCTTAGTCCAGGCCCAAGTGACTGCAACTAGTAGGCCTAAGAGTGGAATACACGACAAAGGTGATAAGCATATAGCATGGCGATGGATCACCACCAAGTACGTAGGTCAGTTGGTAAGTGATAGTTCTAACTTAACTAGAGATACCCGGTTCGGAGGTGTGAAAAACCTAATTATATTTTTTCGACCAAAAAAAAATGGCGATGGATCAGATCACAGCCCACTATGAGTTGGGCTCATCAAAAGGTTAGCCTAATGTTTGGGCTAGCAAATTATTTTCCAACTAGAGAGGCGCTCTTCTCCCCGCTCGATTTGTAAAACACTAAAAGAAAAAAAAGGATAAGAAAGAGAAAGCGGATGAAGTACATAATCATCTTTTAAAGACCAAAAATTATAAATGCCAACAAGTTAGAGATTGGAGAACAATTTCATATTTCCATATTACAGATTTAAATGGTTATAAACTAAAGGGTAAATAATTACCTTTATTTAAAACCTTTTTGCAACCTATTTCATCTGTTATGAGCATTTATTAATTGCTTCACAGTAATATACACTTCCATGGGATCTGGAGAATTTAGGAATCAGTTTCCTGGTAGGACTTGAACAACGCTCACGGGTCTAGGCCCATTGCACTAGACTAATCCAAGTCCGATAGCCCGTTGGAAAGTAGACATCTTGAGTTTGCATACAGAAACCACCTAAGCTTGGCCCAATTAATACTTCACTTTCTTTTCTTTTTCTTTTGGCAATAAAGTCAGTACAACAAGTTAGCTTACGCTATAAAGTTACTTATATTTGATTTCCTCTATTTGATCTCCTCAGACAAGGACCTTGAACAAATAACATGATTGTTTTTGTTTTATTATCAAGTACTCTCATAGTAAAGGTAACTTATTATCAAGTCTTTAACGAGAACCACAATCATGTCTCACCCCTATGCATGTAGATTTGCGAGAATATATGCGAAAGTTCATCATACTTAAAAACTATAGTATATCACACCTATATGTGGATATTTGGACCCCAAAAGAAGTCTTTGTAAGTTTGTGTCATTTTAAGTAGTAAACAAATCCCAAGGGACGGGAAACCATCTTGAGTTTGGATACGGAAACCACCTAAAACTTGGCCCAATTAATACTTCACTTTTTTTTTTTTTCTTTTGACAATAAAGTCAGTATCACAAGTTAACTTGCGCTTGGCGAAAACCTTGAGGGATAATTTCAAGATTGCTCGTTGCAATCTTAATACTAATAGCCATAAATTGCAGTTCTTATTAAAAAAATGATAATAAATTCTTAAATTGAACAAGTCCATCCTAAAATAATTATGGGTGAAATGGGCTTTTCTTCGCATTTAGCCGACCTTGTTGTTATCTGATTGAGATTGTTTCTGACCCCACGTAATCCAAATCGGCCACCGTGGTCTTACAGTTCCAAACTGGTGGTCGGCTTTGAGACCACCTCCATAGCTGATACTGAGCACAAATAACACAGAGAGCAATGGTGACTGCAACTTCTCTTGCAAGTCCATTCATATGTTGCCCTCTCAAGCTCTCTTCTTCCTCTCCCTCCTACATTAACCCGCAAAGAAACCAACGGTCACCCACCTCTTATCCGTGCATTAAAGCCGATCTTGATCAAAACACGGTCATTGTTAACTCGAATTTCTTCATTTTTGTCTTCATTTCAACTCAAGACAGTACACTGAACCAATTATTATCTGGGTTTGAAATCTTTTTCACAGGTGGTGGCAATATCAGTAGGGGTGGTGAGTGTTGCGATGGGAATTGGAATCCCAATTTTCTACGAATCCCAAATAGATAATGCCGTAAGTCTCACTCTTGCTTTATTTATCAGTGTGTGCTCCCTTTTGTTATGCAGTTTCTTGAAGCCCTAAACTGTGATACTTAATGAACTATTCAACGTGTTGCAGTCCAAAAGGGATAACACACAGCCATGTTTCCCATGTAATGGCTCTGGTGCACGTAAGTGGCTATCTTAAGCATCTTCTCGGTAATAGCTGTAGCACTTCATTATGTTAATATGATGTTAGTGAATGTTAGCTCTAGCAATTACGCCTTGAAATTAATGGCTGGTGATGAATCCGATTGCCTTGAATTCGATTTACCAAGAATGTTTAGTGGTTTGCTACCCAATTCTTTCCTGGACTGTTTGCTCATGTCAAATTATAGTTGCATTTGCTAATGTGCAGGATGCACATTCAGTGCTGTCCAAAGTTTGTTGGGATGGCTTTTATCTTGAACTCTCAACGGTCTTAATGATTCCAAGGCAATTTGATAAATTATCCATCATACTCGAGTACACTGCATACAAATATAGTATTATACTGATGCTCAAGAGGATATGATGCCATTGTCTTTTTCCTTCTATTTCTGGTATTGTTCGTAGCTATTGATGAGATGCTTATTTTGATGTAAGAATAAGCTGGAAATTTATTTCATGGAGTTTAATTACAAAGTAAGAGAAATGAAGCGATAGCATGAAGGAGATACATGAAATGTATAGTTAAAATTATATCAGTCTCCTTCTCTTCCAAACAGCTGTGGCATCGTTATAAATTAGCTCTGGAGCTAAGCGTTGGTTGCTTGTCAAACCCACAGTGGAAGGTAGTTTTGCAACATTCACTTCGATGAGGCTATAAAAGTGAAAAAGATCACAAAAGATCATTCTGTTTACTGCCTCATGTGACTAAAAATTGCATTTCTGAAATGCGTTTATCAGCCTATACCAGTCTTTGGCTCAAAAAAATTGCTAATTCTTACATTTTTGGTATGAGGATCTTGGTAAGTTTGACCTTGTATTTATAGGATCGAGTGCATATCACTAAAATCTCCTTCTCTTTTGGCTAAGGGACAAGAGAAGGAAAAGGGAGCAATCAAATATGCAGAGTAGGAGCCATTTAAAAAATAGTGGGCAAATATCAAGTCATTTTAAATGGCAAGTATGATGATCATATACAGACTATGAGCCTTTAAAAAAATATTGGGCAAATGATCGACAATTAATTAAGTATAATGATCGTTTATAGAACAAGTCATAATTTCACGTTGCAATTATTTATCATAGAAGTAATGCCGGTTTATTATGAACATGGTACTTTGGCATTTCCTAGCATGGAAGTAATATCAGGCATATGTATAAGGTTATTTGCACTTTATAACAGAGAAATGCAGATTTTGTTTGGGAACCGGCTCTATAACGGTAGAGCTTGGAGGAGACGAGAAAGAAGTCTCGCGCTGCATCAACTGTGATGGTGTTGGTTCTTTGACATGTACCACATGTCAAGGATCTGGAATTCAACCTCGATACCTTGATCGCAGGTATGGTATCATTACCATGGCTTTTTCAAGCTGTAATGGAGAACTACTAAACAAGAACCATGCGTTTTCTACTCATATGATGTCATTAAATGGCTATGGAAAATCAAAATTGAATATTGCGTATGGTTCTGGTCGTGCTTTTTGAAATCGTTGTTCCCTTCTGTAAACCAAGCAGAATTCCGAATAATACCTTAGTTGTTGGTTTTTTCACCTCCTACCCAAAGACAAAGTATCCCAAAGATTTTTGCAATAACGCTTGGAAACGACTCCACTCTGCTATGCCTTCTCTTGGAGAATGAGTTCATTGATTACCAATTCAACCCAGTATTGACTGCTTATCAAATCATGTTTTTTTGTTGAGCAGAGAATTCAAAGACGACGACTGAAGTTTTCAAACACTGTGTGGATCTAAGCCCAGTTGAAGGCACTTTAACCAATTCATTGGAACATGACTGATCACGACACCTTTTTGTAAACTCCTCCGTTATTTCTTATTTGTTTGTTAGATCTCCAGATGTATATTTCAACAAGCGATACGACATTCTCTTTCTTAGTCCCCTGGATTGTGAATTATGCTTGGTGATTATGTATACGTTATAACTTATACGGAAGAAGAGGTCAGTGGGTGGCTCCTCCAGATTAGAAGTTGATTTGTGCTTGCTGCTGCTACACATGATCAGCTCAGTTTTCAGAAGCTAGTAGTGCTATGCTCACCCTCAAAAGTCCTAGAATGGGTTGATCATAGACTGGCCTAATGACAGATCTCAATCGACAACTTATCTGGTCCAACGGTGAAAGTAAAAACAAGCACAAATCATTTAGAGAAGGAAAAGACAAAGCCACTAAAAGATTTGAGTCTCGATTAATCAATTTTATGTCTTTTCGCTCACCAAAGATAAGATACTATGTTTTGACGACGAGTACGTTCGAACAAAAACATCAATGACATACATGGAGGAATCTTTTCTACTAAATGCACTTCAATTGTCGCTAAATATGTCAGTAATGCATCTTTTGGCGACCAAAAAGAAGGTGTGGGTGGTCTTGTGAAAAATGAAATCGTCGACAGCAGGGATCGAACCTGCGCGGGCGAAGCCCAACAGATTTCAAGTCTGTCTCCTTAACCACTCGGACATATCGACGTTGTTGCCCTCAGCGTCTAAATAAAATTATATAGTAGAAATATATTTTAAACAATTAAACAAACTTAGGATTTAGGGTTTGTTAAGTCACCGCTTTCTTACCTGTTGCAGGTCCTCTCCCATTGCTAGAGTTAAAGCTGCTTCTGGTAACTACGGATCGAATCCTAGCTTTAATAGTAATTAGCGCTCAGCCCTATCGACGTTCTGGGTTTCGAGGATTAAGCATTTCTTTGATTCAAAATTATGATCTTTCATGCATTAAAAACGTGATTTGTGGAAGTACGAGACAATTAGAGTGAAGAACTCTTATAATTGTAAACCATGCTCCAATTTATTTTTTTTTTGCTAAAGGTGTTTTCTTGCAACAATTTGGGTAAGAAGTTTCTGTTTTTAGGTTTGAAATCAGGAAAAGTAATGTACCATATTGCAATATAAGCTGACATTGCCTTTTTGTGTTGATTGGTAAGCAGAAGAGCGAAACTGGAGATTGAAAGATAAAAGAAAGGAAAGTGATGCTGTACATTATAGGTTTGGGCTTGGGGGATGAGAAAGACATCACCCTGAGAGGCCTTGAAGCGGTAAAGAAATGCGAAAAGGTGTACATAGAGGCCTACACTTCTCTCCTCTCTTTTGGTCTCTCTTCCAACGGCCTTTCCACTCTGGTACCTCTCCCTCGCTAATTTTTTGTTTTGAATACTATGCAATATAGTTAATCTTGACCTTCCTCGTCCTTAATATGTGTGCATTTAGACTTTCTTTTGTAGCTCCACGAGGTTGTTAAAATGATGAAAGAACTTAAGCTTGAAACTTAAATCTATTTCTCCTCTATAAAGATATGTGGGGAGTTGGAATATAAGGCTGGCCGCACTCTCAGAGCACAAATAAATGCTTTTGAGATGAATTTCGTTCGAAATTCCTAGCCAGGATAGTCAAAATCGGGAATTGAGTATTGATCAATGTGATTACCCTGTTACCTTATTTTTCCAGTGGTTTAAACGCACTTGATCGATAGTAGTCTCGCAACGTTTCATTATGCCCAGTACTAACTGCTAAATCTTACTTTCAGAAGATAGTTATAAAGCCACTAAACCAACAAGATCCAATATTGTATGTCCTACACTATAAATCTACAGACGCATATGCTTTATTTACTGAGAATGTATTATTGTTAAATTTGAGAAATGATGCATAGGGGTAACAAATAAATCACAGTTGAGATTTTATAGTTGCTCGTATAAATATTCACTCATTTGGACCTTGTTCGATCCTGCACCCTTTCTTGCTCTGGAATTGATGTATGTATAGGCAAGTTATGCCAGTATAACATGACTTAAGAGTTAAACTAGGAGAAGCATTCATCGCATGTGTACTATCTGTCTAAGAGCAAATTATTCTCGTCACAAGAATAATGAATGGCTGCTAAAGTTGCTGAAGGACCTAGGCCGTAAGGAGAATTGGTGTAGACATCTAACCTGGAGGTCCCATCAATCCAATTCTGCTTAGTCTTTCGAGATATCTTACCCGAAGGCTGAGCAAATCTCTCTTTGAACAAAGTATACTCCTAGGTAGTCTTTGCTAAACAATCTGTTATTTCTTTCTCGCCAGATAAAATCCACTCGATTTGAGAGGTGGACATTGTTCTTAACATAAAGTTGCCCCTTTTCTGCAAAGAAGCTCAATGGTTAATAATTCCGTGAAGAAGGTCGCTAAGGTGGAATATAAGTAACATCCGACTTCTGAAATTATGGTGGAGAAAAAAGAAATATTATCAAGAGAATCTGGTGTAAATATATAGGTGGTGTAGTAAGAGGTAGTGCTGCATGAACTGAACTGGAGTTGGTGAGTAATGAGGAGCTGAAAGCATTCTGAGGATGTCCCTTGCTACTGCTGTGTCTAACGTCGTCGTTTGGTAAGATCACCTAATTACCAATCCAGGATAAAAAGAATGCATCTAACCTAAGGCATGTTGTTGCTACTGCTGTGTCTTATATTGCGACATGTGCCCTTTGTATCAAGCGGCCTAACCATCTTACTTGGCTTTTGCACTGCTCGGCCGTATCGTTTTCGGCCTCACACGCGTACGCTAAGCGACTCTTGCCGAGTTGGTAGTTTTACTCATCGAAGACCCACGCCTGGCTTGAGGAACTCTTCCTTGTTTGGTTATTAACTCAATTTGATTTGGCATAATACATCCTTTCCTTTTATGGGCTTGCATTGGTGTCTGTATGTTTTTATGGCATGGTGATCTGTCTTGGGATGCAGGATTTCGTAGTCGCGTTTCCTATGTAATCTGTGGTGTTAACACGTGTCACAGTAGTTATTTGTCTGCTCTTGAAGCAGTTTACACCTCCAGTGTGTGATGTGTTGTTTTCTTTTGATTTTCTTTATTTATAAATCTTCTTAATCAGCCTAAACAAGCAGAAGAGAAGAATCATACGTTTTTGCAGGAAGAGCTATATGGGAAGATGATTACGCTTGCAGACAGGGAAATGGTAGAGGAAAGAGCTGATGTTATAATATCTGAAGCTCGTGACTTTGATGTGGCTTTCCTTGTTGTTGGGGACCCTTTTGGGTAATGAACTATACTTTATTCTGACTGTCTACGACTATATATGCTGAGAAAAAAGTGAGGATATCCATCATGCTTTTGTTTTTGTATGCCATCCCTTCTTGCAAAATTAAAATCAGGATTATTATCTTAAAAAGCAACAGAAATGACTGTCATATAAGATGTTGTAAACAATGCCGTTGCTATTTTTTTTCTGATTAGTTAAAGCATCATTAACAAGGGCGCCGGAAGTGGGATCACCCCCAGGTGTGAAAAGCCAAAAAAGGGCCAACTGTCAAAAGGCTATACACTCAGCAAAAGAATCCAAAAACTCAAAAGAGGCGTCATCAATGGCGAGATGGGTTAATTAATACAATGCTTTAAGGAGGAAAAGGTTTTGGTTGTGAGGCTGAGGCCACTAGAAAATGCTGGAAATAATCCTGAAACAAATCTAGAAGTTAGGCAAACAAATTTTTTTTACCGACGGCACTTAATTAGAATTCTATGTATGCTGCTTGTGTGTCTACGTCTTATCCAGGGTGGTGGTGTTTGTGGGCTTTACTAACTGAAATTTTCTTTTGCTACTCCAGCGCTACAACGCACACTGATCTTGTTGTTCGGGCTAAGCAGTCAGGGATCAATGTCAAGGTCGTACATAATGCATCAGTGATGAATGCAATTGGACTTTGTGGTCTACAACTGTACCGTTATGGAGAGACTGTTTCCGTACCGTTCTTCACTGAAACATGGAGGCCTGATAGTTTTTATGAGAAGATTCAAAGAAATCGCACGCTTGGACTGCACACTCTGTGCCTCTTGGGTAAAGTTAAACAACCTTTTTAAGGTTCTAATGTTGAAGATATCAGCTTGTAAGATTGTCAATTACGGAAACCTTTGATGCCTCTTAGCTTGTCCAGTTTCAAGATTAAAGACCACCATGTTCTCATACTCCTAGTTGTTTTGCACTTCTTGACACCCATCTTCAGGAAGTAGGAATCTAGACATGAAGCGCACTATTCGTTTTTCATCAATTGAAATCCTTTCATTTTCTCTTTCTTCAATTATTTGACACCAACGTTCTCATATTTTCTGTTCTTTTATTCTCACAAATTCAAAGTTTTCCTGTAACATTTCTGGAAAAGAGAAAACAAAGAGATCTCCTAGATAATGCATTCTGATTTGTTTGAGAAAAGACTTTGGTTTTCTTGTTTGTCTATTTTTCATATACTACTTTGGTTTCCTTGTTTGTCTATTTTTCATATATTGTGATTTATTCAAGAGAACTTAAGTTGCATTGGTAAAAAAATTACAGATATCCGTGTCAAGGAACCTTCACTGGCATCCTTGTGCAGGTAAGGAGTTATAAGCTCTAATTCCTTAACGTTCAGCATGCAGCCTACTCCTTGCCGTTTTTCAGAAACTTGTTTGACCCTAGTAATGTTTACAGAGGAAGAAAGCAGTACGAGCCACCAAGATACATGACCATAAGCACTGCAATTGAGCAGCTCTTGGAGGTTGAACAAGCACGTGGAGCATTTGGTAGGTTCTTGAGTTTTTATTCCTCTGGCTTAATGTTGACTTTTGTCAGCCAATTACTTGCAATCATTTTCTCCGGCATCATTTGTTTCTTGACCCAAAATCTTGCACAACAATTTTCAGCGTGGAATCTCAGAAACTTGAGAACATTATGTCTGGTTTTGTGCCCGCGTGTAGCTTGCTAGCATCTAGGTAGCACGGACACCG
Organism: Escallonia herrerae; assembly: GCA_033070095.1. NCBI lineage: Eukaryota > Viridiplantae > Streptophyta > Magnoliopsida > Escalloniales > Escalloniaceae > Escallonia > Escallonia herrerae. Next base: position 110,714 of record JAVXUP010000636.1, on the reverse strand, counting down.
ACACCGACACCGGACACCGCAATTTCCAAAAAAATCAGATTTTGGACACCTTAGGACACCGCTATTTTTTAATATATTATTTATTATATATATATATATATATTTAATAAATATCAAATATATTCTACAATCTAAAATAACAAACAATAATGAAAACTGTCAAAATAAGGAATTTAAATACAAGTCATAATTTATTTGGTGAATATTTATTTAGTCCAATGTACTGGAAATACAACGACAAAGGGAGAAAAGAAAAAAAAGAAAAGAAAGAAACGAGAGGACAAAGGGTGAAAAGAAAAAATAACAGGAAAGAAACGAGAGAGAGTGACGACAAAGGGAGAAAAGAAAAAAAGAAAAGAAAGAAACGAGAGGACTAGAACAGGAGACGAGATGAGGATAAGAGAAGAAAGAGACCTGTGGGTCAGCTGCGGAGGACTTTCGGCGAGACTCTGGCGACCACGGCGACGAGACCTCTGGCGACGGCGACAGCGGCAGCAGCTGACTTCTCTTCCTTCGGTGACTGTAGCCGTTAGATCCGTTGGCTTCGGCTTCGGATCTTCGTTGACTGAGCTCCGGCAACACCAGCGACACCGACAACAGCCTTGATGTGGTCGGCAAACAGCAGACTCGAGATGAGAGATAAAAAGACGGCCGTGAGGTGAGAGAGAAGAAGACGGTAATAGTTCAATAAATCTGAAATTGGCCCCAAACGTTTCGACACTACCGATTGCCGTGTCCGACACTCCTCGGCGAAGTGTCCGACACGGTGTCGGAAAATAAAAAAAAATTCCGACACCGATTGGCTGTGTCCGACAGGTGTCGGGCGGTGTTTGGAGGGTGTCGGGGTGTCCGTCCGTTTAGGACACCAAACCTCCACCTAGGAGAGGTGTCCGTGCTTCAGAGGCTAGCATAGAGAGCATACAAAAATACTTGGGATGTTAGGTGGTCAGATTCTGTAAATTTTGCAAGAAAGTCTAGGGGGAAAAACCTCTTTACTTGTCAAGTTCCTGTTGTGCTCCTGCTTAAACATCACGTTCATAATTATGTGCAGTTATCAAAAGCAGAGTGCGTAATTATCCTGATGTGTAATTGTCGGGGGCAGGGAAGACACCTTATTTGCTGGAAAGACACATAAATTAGAGAGATTAGTGCAATCTTCCTCCGTTGGTGGTTTGGGGCAGAGGCACCATCATTTGCAGGAAAATTGTATGAGCCGAAGAGATTATTTGCAATCTTCCTCGATCAATTTTTTTTTTTGGAAGCATCTTTGATCTCGAGCATTAGTTTCCTCCCTGGGTGGTTTGGGACAGGGGAAACCATAATTTACACAAAAAACTTTTAAATTGAAGATATTAGGGCAATCATCCTCCCTTGGTGGTTGTAATTGGGTTGGGATCATCAAATGCTTGAAGTACATTCTTGCTTAAATCTGATCTTAAGCTTACACATAATTATTGCTAGGAGGTTTATAGGTTTCACTTTATGAGCTTCATTAACAGCAGCCGTATATTATCAGGTTTTTTGTTGCTAAGTAACCCACAATTGTCACGGTTATGGTTACTATATTCTTTCTACTGAATCTATATCTGGTGAAAACCGAGGTTGAACTCGATGAAACTAGCTAACAGCCTTCGTGAATGGAACAGTCAAGGGAAAAGTAGAAGCTTGTTATTTATTAGTTACAAGGTGTTTTTTCTTTACAGAGACATGAACAAGTCTGCCCTAAAAAGTCTTAATCAGCAATGATGGTGGCGACCATGATTCACTATGTGAAACGAGCTAAATAGTTATCGTAAAGGGAATAGCAAAAGGAAAACTAAAAGCTTGCCATTGGTTTCGGCGTGTGTTTTCCTCTTAGAGGGTTGAACGTGTCCGCCCCGACAAATCTTAATTTGCAATTACACGGCTACTGGGATTCGTTTACTAACAAACTTTTTTGCAATATGCAGCTTATGGTGAAGACACTACTTGTGTTGGTTTTGCCCGACTAGGAAGCGAAGATCAGATAGTAGTTGCAGGTTCAATGAAGCAACTGCAAGCGATTGACTTTGGACCACCTCTGCATTGCCTTGTCATAGTAGGCAAAACTCACCCAGTTGAGGATGAAATGCTGGGGTTTTTAACAACTAAAGAAACGTCAGATCACGCTCTACAATAACATTTAGACAGGATTCAGTGAAAAATTCTTACTGGCCTTGCTGTTGTACGTGTGGATTCTTTGAAAAGAATAGGCAGTTCTTCCAGCTGTAAAGTTGTCTAAACTCTATTGTTTCTCTTTGCAGCATTGGTTAAATTGGGAATTGAAGTAAACTCCATTAACAGAAAAGTTAAAACCTTGGTTCGTCTTTACTCCTTTAAGCAAGCGAACAAGTTTTTGTTTGCCATCACTAAAACAGATCTACGTTTCACGCCTCCCATACTAGGAACTGATTCCCTAAAGCAAAACCATGGCAGGTCAAAAACACAAGAAAAGTAAGCCCGAGGCATCAATCCGCTAATATATTGAGGTGGTATTAACCGCACTTCCCGAGCAACCATGTCAACCGTGTTGTGTTACCTTTAAGAGAAATAAACATCTCTCTCAAATTTGGGTCCTCAAAGAGATCCAAAGCAGCATAATAGACACGATCATTAATGCCATCTATCTCATCCAAAGCTTTTATGCAATTGGTTATTGTATATCTTTCATCTCTCTGAGGCACTGCGGCTGCATGCAACTTTGAAGCAGCAACCATCTGAAACGTCGCTTTCGCCATGGCATCACATGTTTCTTGATCGTTACTGCTTTGATCTGGAGAAGAAATCGCCTCTAATGATCGTTTTCTCTTCCGATCTACTGCATTCTTGTTCATGTTTTGTGCTGAAGAAGTATGTCCTTGAATCAACCTTAGTGATGCTGGCGTCTTAGCATTTAGGTTTTCACTATCCGGACATGAAGTTGACCCTCCAGGATTAGTGTCTGCGGCCTTGTCCATCTCTTCATAGTGGCTCGACTGGGCATATTTGCCATCAGCTCCCAAGTCCGCAAAAATTGTGCACAGTTGCTCATATATAGGACAGTACTTGATCTTTGTTGCTTCGGGCTTAGGTTGTACCTGTTCAGTATAAAATGGTCAGAGATCACAATAAACTAGTTATATTTTAAGGAAAATCTAGACAATATTAAGGCAAGTACCCCTGTGTCCCACAAATCAAACCCAATGCAACATGAATCATCCATGGCAAAGTCACTTTGATCAAAAGCAGACTTAAGGTTATAATAACGAGTCCGCAGGACATCCAAGTGCTTCCTCAATTGGTTATTGTTGAAGTTAAGATCTGTATGTCTATTAAATTCATCGCGTATATGATTCCAGGTTTTCTTGTCGAAAATGTTGTTTCGCCTGTTCCCCAGTTGGATCTGCTCAACAACGAGGTCAGCGAAAATCTTATCAAGAGATGCTGTCCACCTTGTCCTTAGACGATCTTGCTTAGGTTGAAGTTCATTAGCTTCGCTATCCATCTGCGTTCTGCATTCCATATGATGCTTGTCAGAATCAACTGTATGCTCAACATACATCCAAATCTCAAAATCTCAATTTAACGTACTTTACAACTGACTCCACCCAACCCCCAAAGCTGGTTTTAATCTTCTTATTCTAGGGTGCGGTGGCTTGGGAAAGAAAGGAAGAAGAATTTGGAACCACATGATTAGTTGCAGGCTTGCAGCCTTGCAGGAAACTCCCTATATGGCAAGGGGTCTCTGTAAGAAATGTGCTTTTACGATCCCATCAACCGCAGAGCGACGCATGGCAAGGGGTCCCTATATGGCAAGGGGTGTCTGTAAGAAACGCGCTTTTACGATCCCATAAACCGCAGAGCGACGCATGGAACAAAACAGAGCTATTGACATATACCAATCCGAAAAATGGAAGTAAGCTATGCTATGTTCTGCCTCTTTCTCTCTGTCTCTCTCAAATTTGGCCCCATGTAAATCTGTTGATCGACTTTTAGCCCCATGTGCAACCCTATTCAGCGTGAAATTTACCACCTAGTAATTTCTTAAGAAGTGAGCAGTGACAACTGAATCGCTTGTATACCTTTATAACATCCCAATGCAAGTAGCCGGTAACCACTTGACATGATGAGCCTACAAAGGTAACACAAGTAACCACCACTCAGTGGTTTTCCTATACCAACCCCATCCCCCCCCCCCCCCCCCCCCCAACCCAATGGAAAGTACCGCGAGACAAGTGAAGTTTTAACAGAGAGTTAGCCCCATGATGGTATACTAGAAGCAATCTTCCCCCCTGGTTAGGGAGATGATGGGAACCAAGTGACGCCACACTTACCCAATCTTAACCCCAAAAGCTTAAGCCATCTGGCCTTGGTTCCATCATTTCATTATGCACATTCCAGGTGGGATAGGTGCCTCTCACCGATATTTAACAATCTCACCCTCGCGTGTGAGTCCACCACATAAGAGCTCCTCCTGGGTTTAAGTTCCTTTAAGTACGAACCAAGAACCACATCTTTTTCACCGCCCTACGTGTCATCCTGTCATTGCTGACGGTACAAATTAATAGTTAATGGATGTACAAAATAGTGTTATGTACATCCATCAACAGTGAAACATAGTAAATCTATCACAAGTTACAAACTCTTCCAAAGAAATACTCTGCACAACTTAGAGTTTACACCCAAAAATTACAGAATACAGTAAACGCAAAGCCTTTTGGAAATGCTATTCTTCACAGAAAAGAGGGCCGGCACAGAGATTGAACAGGAAGCCTGGGAAAGGGAGCCAAGCCATTACGAGGATTACCAGAGCCTTTTATAGCTTAAGCTTTCGGGAAAGTTGGTGGCCGTCTCCTGCATGAAGTGGTACTGGAGCGAAAGGTCCCAGGGTCGAGTCTCCTTCTCAGTGGGAAAATAATGCAAACGGCATTACTTCTGCTGTATGGGTGACCTATGCGGGACACTGGGACCCGTTGGTGGGGCGACCTATGAGTTGGGGCAAGATGCCACTAAGGGAGAGACGTTGGACGAGAAATTATAGAAATGGATTTGGCACATATCTGTTTACCATCACCGACTGGGTGAATAACAATTAAGAAGATCTGCAAATGTCCTTTTAACAGTTTTGCCGCTTTCAAATGTTAGAAATAACTCGTCTATACCAACCGAGCAGCCTTATATGGATTATAGAAATAGATTCGGCACAGATTTGTTTACCATCACCAACTGGCTGAATAAGAATTAAGAAGAAGCTGCAAATGTCCTTTTAACAGTTTTGCACCATTTAAATGTTAAAAAAAACTCGTCTATACCAACCGAACATCAACTTATACAATCGATTCTCTCGTTGCTTGCCATATAACACAAAACTAACCCAAATAGCCAATTTGCAATCATTCTCACCCACGTAATTTAAACTGGCTAAGAACTAAAGGGATCCTGCATTGAAACGGTACAAACTAACTAAGACGGCCAAAACTCAGATATGCTGAGAAAAGCTAACTGGTCGCGATATAACTATCTTCAGCAAAACTGCATTATGGAAGAGAAGTGGTACAAGCTGTGACAAAAACAGATGAATAAAGAAGCTAAAAAGTGGAGATTCGAACCAATCACGAACAAGGAGGACTGGCATTGTGCCTATATCTACATTCTTTTACTTTAAACTCAAATCAACTGGGACTCATGTATCTTTGTCCCAATCAATTAGGGGTTACCTGCATGAATCCTTTTCTTCCACTCACCCCTGTTCAGGACCATGTTCTCTGATGTATCTCTAGCAATCGGTCTATCCTTTCGCGCTTCAAACTTGCGCAACAGTTAACTTTTTTCTTAGTAGATCGTCTAAAGTTTAAAAAGACGTTACTTTATAGGTATACAATAGATCTCTCAAGTGATGCTCCCCATCTTCTCCTCAGCTGGTGCCAAATATTGATATACCTAACTCTGTCCTTCCTTGTGTGGGGTCTAATTAACCTAAGCATTCGCAGTTCAATTACACATAGAGAGCCATAATAGGTTCTATGATTTAACTGACCATATTTATGACTTAAGATGCACATTGTTTGTAGTCTGAGAGTGAGAGAGAGAGAGAGGTGGCTGGCAGGAAGGCCCCGCGGCGGGGGGGTGCAAATTTACTAAGTTGACACATGTGCTTGGCAGCTTCTTCTCTGCTCGATGCCTATTCTTTTCTGTTGTCACTTTTACTAAGGAATTACTGTACATTCTCACAACAAGAAAAGTCTGATTGAAAGTCTCGTGAAGATTTTTCATATCTAAAGTATTTTTACCTATAGAATTAATGAATGCAGTTAAAAACCTCAAACTTTACTGTATGTCATCGATATCCCAGAGCTCATCTACAGATTATTGGAAGCATCTATTTTGACACTAGAGAAGTAATCTTATCGAGGGTAGCCCTATTGGCTCTCAATAAGCGCCGGTTAACTTCCTGCACTGTTTTGCAAGATTTTATGTTAGACAATCAGCTGCATAAAGTAGTAGTACAGGAGGTGCCACTACCCAAAATTAAAACCGATTTAAATACCAAAATCCGACTTTGAGGTAAATTGTGTACAAGGTTGAATACTGATTTCTAGGGTCTAAGCAAAATGTATAGGCAGACTCCAAGGTTCAAATAGCCAAAATCCTCATACAGATACTAAAATAGGGAAGATGAACACAATCCTACGAAAAATGAGTAATTTGTTAAAAAAACAATTGCAGTTGCTCAAAACATACATTGAAAATGCTCCATAATCATTTTTTTTCCTCATTAAACCCTACCAGGCAACAAAGCATCCATACAAGAAACTCCAGATAAAGCATCGCCTAAGTAGCACGGACACGGACACCGCCTCCGACACCAACACCAACACCGACCGGGACATCGGGCACCACAATTTCCAAAAAACCAGATTTTGGGCACCACATAACACCGCCGAATTTTTTTATATATTTTTACTCTACACACACACACACACACACACTAACACACACTATAGTCATTAAATATCAAATACATTCTACATCTAAAATAGAAAACAATAATCAATAACCACAAAACAAGCAACTCATATAAAAGTCATAGTACAAAAGAACATGGTACATAACATAACAAAGTACTTGGTACATAACATAACAAAGTACTTCAGTACTCAACTCTTACTAAGTCACGCAAACAGGTGACAAAAACAGGAAAGCGCCCTCCTCTTCACCGCCCAAACAGAAACAGGGAACAGGGAACCCTTGCAAAGTCATAAGAAATTACTTCACTACTTAACTCTTGCAAAGTCACGCAACTATTATCTCTTTCTTTCGATCAAGCGCTCAATTTGCATTAATAGTGTCATCTTCGAATGTACCGAAACGAGAGAGAGATGAGAGAGACAGAAGGAGACCTCAGTAATGAAGGAAAAAAATATACATGAGAGAGAAAAACGAAGGTACCTGCTGCTGGAATCCGGTGACGTACGAAGGCGAGATCCTCCGGCGACCAGTTTTGGGTGAGCCGTCTGCTTCGTTCTCTTCTCTTGACGCCGCAAGAAGAGGACTCAGAAGACAGCGGTTATGGGTCGAATTGGGGTTCCATAAAATTTATTTCTAAACGAGCTCCAAAACTGTCAATTATTACACACAAACCCCTGAAAGAAGTTTGAAAATTTGTACTTTAGCCCCTTATGTTTCGACACATCTTCGTCAGGTGTCGTGAAGAGAGGTGTCAAATGGGTCAGGCTTGGGCCGGCCTAGCCCAAGCCCAACGGGCCTCCAACAAAACCAGCCGGGCCTAGTGACTGAAAAACGGGCCGGGCCGCGCCCAGACCTGAAATCTGGATATATGGGCCCAGTCCAAACCTGGCCCTAAGCCCAATATTTAGGATCTGGCTTGGGCCGGCCCGGGCCAAATATTGGGTACCTCAGTAAGAGGTACCTAATATTTTGTTTTCAACTCTGGGCAATAAGTATCGAATGCTTGGATTCAGTTGGAGCAGTTGGCCAGGTTACTGGGAACAACAAATGAGTTCAGTTAACCGCTTGGCCTTCCCTGACTTTGGTTCATCCCATGCAGTGAGTCCACTTCCGGAGTTCTCTTTCCGTTAGAAACTCATTTAAGATTCGATTTTCTTCCTCCAAAGAGGTGAAATGCATCAACCTCCCGCAAGCAGAGTTTTCACAAACGCGGAGGGGTAGGCATCCATGGCCAAATTGTGCTGTTACCATGATTGATTTGGCACAGAAACGAGTACAGGTGTTAAAGAGTGCAGCCTGAACATCAATTTACGTCCCAGTGGAGGTTGCGCGTCCGTTTCCACTCTCCTGTAGTTGCAGCACGTATGTCAAGACTTAAGTGAATGGTGTTTGGAATTCTAGGCTTCCTCAAACAAATACAGACTTCCAAGATAATACTTTTGTGCAACACAGCATATCCTTGGTGTCTGCATGAGTTAAGCTCAATTCGATTTGCTACTAAATGCGTATCTATATAGCAATGGTTGCATACAAAGGTTCCCAATTGGCATACTGGACCCTGGAAATTTGCCCAGGACGAGTGTAGTTTTCTGCTAATTTAATCACTTACCTATATTCAATCACTTGAAGCATCGGCTAATTTATATTAACAAGCAAGAATCATCTTAGTATGACTTCCACCTAGCTTGCCTATACTCTGTAGCAGCAGTTCTTGATCTGCAAGCCTCAGAACAGCACAATTCACAATGATAATGATAATAATTTGCAATTACAACTAAAACCGTAAAGCAACAATAGACAAATTGCCCATCAAAATCTGTGAGAAAAGATATATTATGAAGCCTTGTCTAACCACTCCCAGCATAACTTCTAGATGATGTACACATGCAAAATGATGGCCAAAGGTATCGGAAAGCCGAAAATGTTTCTCCATCCCTCGTTCAAGCATCAATTACAGCTCTGAAGTGGTAGCTAATTCCGATCATCGAGTTTTAGATAATTCCACACCCCACTTTTTTTAAGAAGCACGAAAGCATATTCTAGCAATCTCGCTACCCCAAGCACCTCAAAGAGGTTCAAAAGGAAAATATAACCTAACGAAAAAACCAAGACTAACACTCAAAAGCAAAAGAAAACATAGAAATTACGTTCTGTTCAGAAAACTCGATAATTCAATTCTAGATTTTAATCACCGTCCACCAAATTGAGAAGTACGTATTCAAAGGGAGAACCAACTGATTCTACATCAAATTGCTCTCAGTTGTGCCCAAAAATGACACCAAACTACCACTTAGGTATAATCTCTCCCCTCCTTAAAAGATTTCTGAAGCCATGAGGCCATGTTTGCTATGACATTTTCAGAACAACGCAACTACACAAGTTATGACATCTTATGGGATATAGCTATAATCCTCTTCGGAGATTGACATCTTATGGGATATAGCTGTAATCCTCTTCGGTATTTGTAACAAACTCAGATCACAAACCTGGATAAGGTATAAACACGCATTTACACATACCACCCGCGCACAGACAGAAAAACACACACACAGAGACACGTCCAATCTTCAATACGTAGTAGATTCATATTACCGAGTTGGAGGCTGAAAGCCATTGGCCTTTACCAAGGAACTTATCAGAGAAAATTAATGGCTTAAATCTCCATCAAAACTACTCACAGCAGACAGACTGACACAAATTATTCTGCCAAATAAGCAAAGTGACACTTCAAGGGTTTGAAACACCTTTCTGCGAAATGTACTCACATTGAATACAAGCAACAGCAAGCCACTATGATCCTCCTTATGACATCCAAAACAAACAGAAGGAAGTGCCTAATTCAAAATCCAGTTGTAGCAAATAAACGAAGCAAATCCCTCTCTTTGCCCAATTTCGGGCCTGGCCCAAGCCATTTTTGGTGAAACCTTGGCCTGGTCCAAGCCCAGGTCCAAGGCCCTTTATTTTCGGGCCTGCACTATTCACAAGAGGGCCGGGCCGGGCCAGACCGGTCTTTTTTTGGGCCGGGCTGGGCCGCGGGCCGCCCGGCCCATTTGCCATCTCTACTTGAAGTATGATACTTATGAGGCGATGAATAGGCAAAACCTCCAAAATATTCACTAATGGGTTGTTTGATAAAATTTTAAGTGCTGAAAAAGTTAAGCGTTGAATTCATAAAATTGAAAAGTTTAAATAACTAAATTTTACTAAAAAATAAGTTAATACGTTTGGTAAACTAAAAGCAAATGTCTTAAAATGTATCCATTTACATATTTATCCATTTTGCCAAATTTATGCATTTATTTATTATGCACTTTATATGCTCCCCCCCCCCCCCAAGACCGTGTCAATGGTAGTGGTGGTAGTAGCAATGAAGTATAATGATGGCGGCGGCAGTGGTAATGGCGGCGAAAAGATATGAATGGTGACAGTGATGGTACATGAAAACGTGGTATTAATAAGGTGGTGGTAAGCGATAGGTAGCGACACGACAGTCATGACAGTGGTTGTAGTGTAATTATATATTTAAAAGGTTTTGGCAGATATGGACTTGGTGACGGCGGCGATGGTGTGGTTGAGGTGGTGGTGTCCTTATCATGGTATTGGTAGTGGCTAGGTCGAAGTGATTGTAATTGTTGTAGCAAAAGAAAATAATGATGTGACATGTCATATTCTGAAATTAAAAAAAAACAAACACCATTGAGATGTGTCCGACACGTATTCAGAGATGTCTGCAGGTGTTAGACACTATATCTCGCCTCATATGAGGTGTTGGTGCTTCCTAGAGCATCGGGAATAATTTTGCATCCAAAATTAATAAAACTGCCAGTATCTAAAGAGCCTTATAGCTATGTAAATCCAAAAGCATTGTACAAAATTTTATCATGCATAAACAAACAAGTCATACAAATAGTGGTAGAAACGCATATATGATAGGTAAGTAAACAAAATGGTCCAAAGGAAGTGTGGGTGTCATGCTCGATCAAATATACTGACGGAGAATCGTCGTTAACTGCTAGGAGGAGCGCGATCGACGAGTTTGAGTCGGCAAGCAAAACTAGAAGAGTGTTTTCTCTTAATGTGGGGTTAAATTTGTAAATTGGCATAAAAACGTTACTTACTCTGTGGTGACACTAGTTAAAAGTATCGATGATTGCGCTCAAAAAAGAAATCGTTTGAGGTTCACTTATGCATTTAGCGATGATCTACAACGTATGCAGCCACTTAAAAATTATCTTGACACTTATTATGAATTTAAATGATAAAACTTCACATCTGTTAATTAGCGGGTAAATTATGCTCCAGAGATTATCTCTTAATAAACTTGTAAACACTTTATTTTATAGGCCTTAATTTATACTCTTTATGTCTCTAATTAATTGATTGTGTTTGACTTGTTCGCTTTATTTAGGATATAAGTTATATTTTATGAGTTTTTCATTCTACTTCAAGAGAGAGAATGATAGACAGATGGAAGAAAGTGAGTTAGGAAATGAAAAAATGGGTTGGTGGAAGATTAAATGTGAAAAGATAAATAGAATAAAAAGTGTAAGAAGGATAAACATAAAGACACCCATATGGAATCTTTCTTAAATTGAAAAGTGATCAATTTTTCGAGACAACCCAAAAAGAAAATATAATCAAATATTTAGAGACAGAAAGAGTATATGATATGATTTATTTTAAATATTTAAGTCCAATTTAGTAAGTGGAGTTTAGTTGGTCCAATCCAGTTAGTTAGTACAGTCAGTTTAGGTCTAATCCAGGGTCAGAGTCTAGATATGATAAGAGGTCTAGCTATTCGTTTGGTATTGACTTGAACGTATGTTCCTAACTCAGATTAATCACATGTGATTCATTATAAAATATGGTCTTTCCTCTCTAGAGTTAGGTGCGGGAAGAGAACAAGTCGATTATCCTATGCATTCCGACTGGTTCCCCATGTGAACCGGTCGCTAATATCTTTTTTAGCCTTTTCTATTAGAGCAAAGAAGGATGACCAGATGGTCTCCTTTTGTATTTCTTCTGCTCTCATACTTCTATATAAAAAAAAAGGTTTGCTAGCTGCCTCAAAAGGCATAGTCAGTTGGAGATAAAAATCTCTCCAGAAAGGCCAAAAATCGTGGAAGAGCTAGATTAGCCATAGAGAAACAAAAAACTAGACTAGAAACGTTGAGATTTCGCGCATGGCTCACATCGCATCGTGGATAATCTAGAATCAACCTTCAAGCAATGCTAATAGTCCAGATTAAGCGGTAATTGTTATCCTCCTATGCTTTAATTTTTCACAGGGTAGTAGTTCTTATACTCTTATGGTTTACTATCCAAGCAGTCCAGATTAGAGTAATATTTCATAAAGTAGTAGACTAGAGTAATATTTCATAAAGTAGTAGATTAGAGTAATTTTCCATAGAGTAGTACAATCCATGTTCAAGCAATCCAAACAAAAAAAGTAGATGAGATTAGTAGATTAGAGTGCAAAGGAACCAAGGCAGTATCTTGAAGGCTTTGATGTGCGTATTCCCAAGTCTTGGTCTTAGCCTTTGTTCCTGGAAGAACGATTAACATAGATGAAATACGTTTGTTCTCTCGAACAGTGACAATGGCCAGTGTGAATATTTTACTCTAGTTTTGGAGGAAGCGTTTCCTGTGTTCAGGTTCTAATATGTACTGCCCTGGTGCCTTACATTAAAGGGCTAATTACACCTATGTCCCTGAGGTTTGGGGGTAATTACAAGCGAGGACACAAAGTTTCAAAATGTAACACTTATGTCCATTGACAAACGGAATACCAAAATACTTAACGGTTCTGAAAAAAAGACCAAGTTACCCCTAAATAAAAGTTGAAATCCTGATTTGCCCCTGGGACCACATGAAACCCTATTTATTCAAATGCCATTATCTTCAATTTTTCTCTCTTAAATTCTCTTAATCTCTCTCTCTCTCTCTATTAAATTCTCTTAAATTCTCTCTCTCTCTTAAATTAATTTTCTCTCTCTCTCTATCTCTCTTCCCCCACCACCCCGCACAACACTCCACCGCTGCTACCACCTTCCCTCCACCCCTCTAGTTGTTGCGCCTCCCATTCCCCACCGCAACGTAGAAAACGAGATCGGTGAGATCACGGCCAACCAGCCATGGCGAGGCAGCAGCCAGTGGTGGCGGCGAGATCGGCGGGATTGTGGGTTTGCGAAGGGATTGCCGGGATCGGCGAGATCGTGGGTTTGCGAAGGGATTGCCGAGATCGGCGGGATCGTGGGTTTCCGAAATAGGGTTTTAGAGAGAGAGAGAGAGCTGTCGGCTGTGTGGGTTTGCGAAGGGATTGCCGGCAGCGTGGTGCGGGGAGGGGCTTGCCGGCGTGGTGGGGTGCTACGGGGAGAGGCTGCCGACATGGTGGGTGGTGCGGAGAGAGGCTGCTGGCGTGGTGGGGTGGTGTGGACAGGGGCTGCCGACGGCGAGGGGCCGGGGAAGGAGGGACTGCCGACGGCGGGGGCGGGGGAGGGAGGCGACGGCCGGCGGGGACTTCAGATTCACTGGCAATAGGAGAGAGAACATAAAACCCTAATTTGCAAATTAGGGTTTCAAGAAAACCCTAATTTGCAAATTAGGGTTTCAAAAATATCCTAATTTACAAATTAGGATTTTAACAAAATCCTAAAACTAAAACTGATAAATAAATCATATATAATAATAAACAGATATTTTTCAATATATACAGTACAAGGGGTAGTATCGTCATTTTAAAAATACATATTGATGACATCATACAAAAGGTACAATTTTTGGACGGAACCCTGACGGATGGACACGGGTGATACATTTGAAACACTTTTGGTCACGGAATGTTACATTTTGAAACTTTGTGTCCTTGACTGTAATTACCCCCAAACTTCAGGGACATAGGTGTAATTAACCCTACATTAAATTATAATTGAAAGCTTTCTTCATGGCTTGAGCTTGAGCTTGAGCTTGCGATTTGTAGATAATGGTTAATTACTAGGCCAAAGGTTGCTTCTTTGAACACTATTTCATTTCTTTGGAGCCATATTTGTAGACCTATCAATAAGTCAGACATGGAAGGAAGATGAAAGTGAAATCCCTTTACTTAGTTGAAATTCAAATGACAATACCAAATAAGAAAGATAAAATAAACGTTTTTTTGTGTTTTATTATGTAAAATTAGATTAACTTATGTGGTTTGGATTTCTTTTGCTTAGATTACAGCCGTCTGATGGTTGCTAATTATGCCCATTGTGTCAATTGCTAAAATTGTCATTTCGTTGAAGTGACAAAATTCTTGAACAACAAAATGTTACAATTTTTATCACTACATAACTTTTAGCGACGGACAACACGGCAGCCGATCCCAATTGACCCAATTCAGCAATATGCCCAGACATGGCATTGATGAGCGGACGCAGAGTTTGGTACCGTCAGATTCACTCCACACCGAGTCCACTCATTTTCCACAACGACTCGTTGACCAACGGCCGTCTAAAACTCCTTCCTTCCCGCATAAACCTCCCACCGAACTTAACGGCAAAAAGTCCCTTCCCCCCTCCCTCCCTCCCTCCCTCCCTCCCTCCGTCCTTCATTTGTCGGTGACCTCCCTCCTCTCCCGAAAACGACACAGCAACCTCTTCCTTCCAGCATTTAACCAATCAAAACCTCCGCATTTGTCCAGTGCCTGGCCAAACCCTAGAGCCACATTGCCCTCATAGTCATCTATCCTCCACTTTCTATATTTGTACATCGTAAGTATAGCATTGGTCTGGACGCTTACATTTGTGTCGGTTAACCTTACAAAAGTTAAAAATTTAGACCCCGATCTAAGGGTGCAATGAAAGACAATGATTCCAAGTCGAGGGGATGGTGCGGCTGGTTCCTCGTATTAATCGTGCTAGCGGTTATTGCCGTTGCGGTTGGAATCTTGATCCGGAGCAAGACCAAGGGCTCCGGGTCGGGTGCCGCACCGGTTCCGGGCCCGCCCGGCGCCATTACCAAGAAATACTCCGATGCACTCAAGGTCGCTATGCAGTTCTTCGATGTGCAAAAATGTGAGTTTTTTTATTCGATTTTGTTTGATATCGTCAGCAATGTAGTACTCGTACTATTTGGATCTGCTCATGCTGATGTCACTAGTTGTTATGGTTCTCTCCTTTTGTTTTGAAAAACTAGTTTAAATAGCTAATTAGAGGAACTATTGCTTGCATTGGGTGAAGAAGTTCATTTAGTTTGTATAACCTCGGTTCCATTGGATATTTCCGACTTTTTGCAAAATCGTAGGATAAACTTAGTACATATAAAATGTTGAGCTCAATTTGACCTTTACATGGTACTAAATCTAGGAATTTCCAAAAAAGTTTTTTTTTTTGGTTAAATGTCCTGTATTGCATTAAAGCTCAAAACAATTACAAGAGTTTTGTAATACACTGTTTATCTATATCTATACATCCTTTACAACAAAAAAAAAAAAAAACCAAAACATTTAACTAACATATGAGCTTAGTCACTGAATACTCCATTAGGCACCCCCCAAGTCTTGCACAGCTCCTTGTTTTCTATTGTTGGCTTTATTTTTTCCCAGCTGCTAAGTCTGTACTTCATCCACTGATCACTCATTATCATACAACCTTCAGGATGAGCATATTTACCTTCAAAAGTTCTGGCATTTCTCTCCATCCATAGTCCATACCTAGTCACAGTTATTGCTAATTTGCATACTCTGATTCAAAAGCTCTTCTCCCTTAGGTTATTGATGAGATAGTTCAAAAAATGTTCCCATGAGATAAGAGTTGACCTCCATTTGATTTTAGCAGTCACTAGATTCCATAGCTTCTGCGTATATTCACATTGGACAAACAAATGTCCAATTGTTTCTTTCTGTCTCTGGCATAGGATACAACAATCATCTTGGATAAGATTCCATTCTCTGAGTTTTGCTTTTGTTCTGATGCCCCCTTTGCATATCATCCATAGTAGTATAGAGCATTTAGGAATATGGCCTTTAAACCAAACCAATTTCCACCATTTGACAATGTCTGCCTTGGTTCTGAAAATTTCCCAAGCAGATTGGATGGTGAATCTTCCATCAGCCTGCATATTCCATATGAGTTTATCTTTGCTCTGATCAGTAGGAATAGCTTGAGCATTGATTAGTTGAGCCATTTGCTTTAATGCATATGATCTAGTGCTCTGGATTTTCCATTTATCTCTCTCCATGATCACTGCAACTTTGGAATCCCTGCATAGGCCAGCATCATATATACATCTTTGCCCAAATTGCTCAATCAATGGCCCTCCTGGCAACCAGTATTCTAGCCATAACCAAATATCTTGTCCATCTCCAATTTCCAAAAAAGTTGAATGAGAGAAATCCAATGGAAAAGAGGGAGTACTATCTTAGCTCATTCAATGAATTATGCTTGGAAATGTATAATCTATGGTGAACTTGACCCCTTGCATATAGGAAGATTTTTGGTAGAAAGGCATTTCTGCAGAGGGCTCTGTATTATTCTGAATCTAATTGTGGCTGGAAATGCTATCTTGGTGTTGCAGCTGGTAAGTTGGTGAATAATAAGTTATCTTGGAGGGGGAATTCGGCTCTGGATGATGGGAAGGAAGCAAAGCTGGATTTGTCCAAAGGAATGTACGATGCAGGGGATCATATGAAGTTTGGATTCCCAATGGCTTTTACTGCCACAGTACTGGCGTGGTCCATCCTCGAGTACGGGGACCAGATGAATGCGGTGAATCAGTTGGGACCTGCTCAAGACTCTCTCAAGTGGATCACTGACTATCTTGTTGCTGCTCATCCTGAAGACAATGTGCTATACGTTCAGGTTACTGAAGTCTTGAAATCCTTGAACCAACTTTTTTAGTTCATTTGCGCTCTTGTGTCCCTATGTCACTCTCATACTTGAAATCTATGAAGAAGTTTTTATCATTTGCTTGCCGTCCACCTGTTAGGTCCCTACTTTGTAGCATTTGCTTGCCATCCTAGAATGGTTCCTCAGGAGTTGGATGTGATTGTTTAGTATTTTTAACAAACAAGTAACTTCCCCTGTCTAGCAGATTATAGTGTTATGGTTTTAAGTAAACAGTCTTCCCCACCAGCCCCTGAGTATAAATTATAGCCGGAATTAGTATAAAATTCAGTTAGGCCTTGGTTATGCTAATTGCTAACTAAAAGAACCCTGAAATGGGCTTCATACATGCGTGAAGAATCATAGATAGTAGCATTGTGCAGAGAATATTAAATACTTGGAACCCTCAAGAGGGTTTTACATGATAATAAAGCAATGATCGTGTTCATGCGCTAATATCTAGATACTATGCTCAACAAGCATATCCTGACCTCTATGAAATATCCTGCACCAGGTAGTTTTTTGTTAAAATTTTGTGTTGATTGCATATAGAAAAGCTTCTAAAATATGTTCTTGCATATCTCCAATTACTGGGCAGGTGGGTGATCCCGATGCAGACCATAAATGTTGGGATAGGCCTGAAAAAATGACCGAGAAAAGGCCTCTTACCCAGGTCAACACTTCTTCTCCAGGAACTGAGGTTGCAGCTGAAACTGCAGCAGCTTTGGCATCGGCATCCCTGGTGTTTAAGCCTACTGACTCCACATATTCAAGCTCGCTTCTTAAACATGCTCAACAACTGTTCACATTTGCTGATGAGAATAGAGGTTCTTACAGCGTAAGCATTCCCAATGTCCAGACGTATTACAATTCAACAGGTTATGGAGATGAGCTCTTGTGGGCAGCTAGTTGGCTCTATCATGCCACGGGGGATCGGACGTATCTTGATTATGTGACTGGCCAAAATGGTAAGGCGTTTGCTAAATGGGGAAGTCCAACCTGGTTTAGTTGGGATGACAAGCTAGCTGGAACTCAGGTATAATTACTAGCTCTACATAATGGATTTTAAACATGGCTCCACTATGTTTGTTAGAGGCTATCAACTAATTTTTTTCTCTTTAAAATTATTCAGCTAAATATCTTGCTTAATGGTTTGACCTATGGCAATAGTGGGCAGTGACACGTTCTCAAGATTTAGGCGACGATAACCACAGCTTCACAACATGGCATTATTTCACCCAAGAGGGTTAGGGCAGAAGGTACTATTGGGAATCTGGGTGAGGGTTTATAGCGTACTTAGTGTCGTCCTAGGTTCAGCACCTCAACAGTCGATTCTTGAAACATCCTCTCTGGGACCTTTTAAAACCCCTTTGCTTTGGGCTGTAATACTTGGAACGTCCAACCAAGCACCACAACCACCACAGTACATTTCCTCCAGGTGTAGGCTTGGGAATTGGGATAATAGGAGAGTATGTGTGTAGTTTTCTGCAACTTCTCAGTTCATCTATGTGGGATACTAACATGCTAAATTGCTAAGTTAAGCACTCCGGAGCTTACGCACGCCACAATCTTCTGTATTCTCCTCTAGGACCTGCCACCTGAGGGGACAGAAGTAAACAACACCTTGTACTTTGTCCTTTAACTTCCATTTTAAAACATTTTCTGTTGTAGTTACTGGTTAGCAAAGGGTTATGCCGTTCTCTATCTCTTTAAGTATAATTGACAACCTAACATAAGATATGTGGGACAACTGAGTGGCTTGGACTAACCTCAATTTTTCTTGTTTGCCAAATACTAAAGTGGGTCAATGGCAGCTGTACCAGTTCCCTCTTCCCAATAGAAACGAGAAACGAAAGAGAGAAGAGAAAGGGAAATAGGAAAATGAAAGAAGCGGAAATGAAAAAGCTATTGGCCTGTCTTGGCCATCCTAATGGTCTCAAACTATTATTGACAATGACTGACTTTTTTTTATAGATGGTCACCACTATATTGGAAGATTTGAGTGGCTTGGACTTGAATTTTCATAACCTCAATGCTCGTAACTTTAATGGAAAATCTGCAACCTGGCAGTCCGGTTCTGAACACGGTGAATAGTAACCGCGAGATTATGTGTGCAGGTTTTGTTATCCAGGGTAAGCTTCTTTGGTTCAAAGGACACCTCGAACTCGGCAAATCTCCACAATTACAGGAAAACTGCGGAGGCTGTTATGTGTGGCCTCCTACCTAAATCTCCAACAGCCACAGAAAGCAGAACAGACAGTAATTTCCCTTTTCAATGTTTGGCTTATATGTGTTTTCTTCTCCCTCCATGTTTTCCTACTTGGTTACGATTGACATGAATTTGCCCGCACATGACTTGTAAAAGCATAAACATATTCCCATAGTCCCATACATCGCGCGTACTACATGCATTAACTATGTCACGTGTTACATTGTAGATCTGTTGTTAAAGCCTTACTAGTAGTAGGTTGTTTCATGTTCTTGACTTTCACATTTCATGGCTCAATTAACATATTCCGTGTCATTGCTCATTAAAACCATCATGTCGATGATTCCCGAATGGACCCTCAGGCTGGATAGCCATTCAGCCTATGTCATGATTTAGACCCATTTGGCCTATGTCATGATTTACACCCAGTAAAACCTTGTCTGATTTGGCCTGATTTATGAGTCTGGTTATTTTAACTGTGCATAAAGTACTACAATGACGACAGGAAAACAAAAGACAACTTTTCACGACATAAAAAGGCACGAGACATTCTGAAATTGTTTTTGTTGATTTGTTGATGACCAAATCAATCTTAGAAGTGGAAACGTCTTTGTATTTCAACATAGCAATGACCATGACGTCAAGTTTCCACCTCCTGGAACAGGGCACCCGCTAAAGCCTTCACATGGAAGGAACTTCAAGGACAAGAACATAGATTTGTTTTTAACACGGATTATAAATAAGTATATTAGACAAGTCTAGGTTTGACTTGCTAAGCTTTCTAGCCATTTAATGAGTGGAACTGAGCCCTGCTCATGTGTTCCAGGAGACCTTGTGCTTCAAGATATATCTCCTTGGTACCAAAAGTAATTCATTTTGCAGCGTTTTCAGTTTCCAGATTGCTACTAATAGTTTGTCAATGCAGGTGGTCTCATATGGGTAAGTGAATGGAATGCTTTGCAACACCCTGTAGCTTCGGCATTTCTAGCAGTCGTTTATAGTGATTACATGCTAACATCCCGGACTGCAAAATTTTCCTGCAATGGTGATTCTTACTCACCATCAGATCTGCGGAAGTTTGCCATGTCACAGGTATGCATTTCATTTGTATAGACAGAGACATGCAGATTGCAGGACACGCCTTTTAAACTGGGCATTGCATTGATCTCCGACCAAGTAGTTTTTGGGCTAGACCTAATGCTGCTGTTATGATTTATTAGGCTGATTATGTCTTGGGTAACAATCCAATGAAGATGAGTTATCTAGTGGGGTATGGGGATAACTACCCGAAATTTGTGCACCATAGAGGAGCCTCAATTCCGGCTGATGCAACGACTGGTTGTGCTGATGGTTTCCAGTGGCTTGACTCGGCTGACCCAAATCCCAACGTTGCAGTTGGAGCACTTGTAGGGGGACCTTTTAAAAATGAGTCGTTCATTGATTCACGGAACAATTCCATGCAAACAGAACCGAGCACATATAACAGTGCAGTCATAGTTGGCCTTCTCTCGAGTTTGGTAACCACCTCTTCAGTTGTTCAGTCTTTCACCTAAAGCTTCTACACGTAATTCTTCACCTATTATTTTGTACTTTTCTAGCGGTATATGGGCATTGTAATGCTTCTCCTTAAAAGAGTTGTGTTGTACAAGAACGAGCTAGTTGTACTTCTGTATGCATATAGTGTTGTATATGTAACATTATAACTTGATGTGTCAATCAGGTTATCCTGATCACATCTCACTCGATTATTTTTCCAGTTAGTGAATCAGAGATCCGATCACGGAACAAGGGAAACATTTCTTAGGATAGCTGGTTAGTGAACTTGTTCCCGGGACCGAGTTTAAGCGTGAGCTTTGTGCATCATTAGCCATTTACGTGTAGAAACATGTTTTGTCTACGCTTCGGGCTTTAGCCATTATTAGAGTATGAGCGTAAGACTTGAGCCACAGGGACAGGGCATGCACACGCGCGCGCACGGCACAAGGATTTCTTCGGTGTTTACTTCTTGGGCCTCGACACCATTCCATCTTAGTCTGAAAAAACTAAAGCAAGGTCTTAGGAATCATAACCTTAAATAGCACCAGGGTTAACTACATTTAGAACGATTGAGGTTTGCTATTATTACACTTGCCTACCTGTGCTATGAAAATTTTGCTCCGCTCTTTGTAGTTTTGATGATTGATATAACTCAAATATAACTCCTAATAATTGAGGGACACCCTGCGAATTCCAGTCAAACTGGGAGATTTATGATTATCTTATCAGGATTCTAAAAGAGTCCTTAGAGATTGTGACGTGATCCTCGAGGATCCTAACGCGATCCTAACACATCTGGCACACGGTCCAGTCCTAATAGGGCTCTCCTCTTACAGCTATATAAAGGGGTCTACCTCCCAGGTATGAGGACAACTATACAATTCATGCTTTTTCAGAGTTACTATCATATATCTGCACTCTGACTTAAGCATCGGAGAGTTCTCCGCCAGGAACCCCACTCGGCGGTCACTCGTTTTCTGTCTTACAAGTCATCGGTCCAAGCTTGCGGAGCATATTTTTAGCAGCAACAGATTGGCGCCATCCGTGGGACCCGCCAGCTTAGCCGTTTGACCTCAAGAAAACAGTTTATCCCAAATTCCCAGCGACGACTTGTCGGAACCACCAACAGAACCGTCGTCGCCACAAATTTTCAGATTGAATTATCGTCACAGTCACAAAAATACAAACGTATTGTTCGTAAAAAATTCAGAGTTCAAAATTTTCAAGATCAATTATCCCAGACTGTTGCCGTTGGACTCAAATAGCAATCAGCGCTCTTAGCGCCGTTCATTGCGACCTTCCCCAATGTATCTCTGATACGGCTACAAAGCCGTCGCAAGGCTGCCGGAGCAGCATCAACAACGTCCGAAGCGCCGCCGGCTATGGGTCAGAACCCAAGCGCCGCCATCCGAAGTGTCATCATCGCCCAAGCGCCATCAAGCCCCTGATCTGCGCCATTGCGGCCAGGGGAAGAGCACAGCCACCGTGGGGCTATTTTTTACCACAACAACAACCAAAAATAAAAAAGAAAAAAAAATAGAAGAGAAAAGAAAAGAAAAGAAAAGAAAAGAAGCAATAATTGAGCCGCCCAATAGGGTCCAAACCCTAACGAATCACCGCCGGTCAACTGTCAAGCATTAGCCGGTGCCATCACCACAGCGACAAGCAGGCAATCGCCACCGTGACAGCGCGATCGCAGCCTCATCGTTGCGCCGCCACGGTGCCAACTCCTCCACCGACCTCCTTCTTTGGGTAAGTCGGACAGGCCCATACCGTCCCGATGCAGACCATCGTTACTAGCGGCAGCGCCAATTGACGCCATCACAACCATTATATGCCGAACCATCGATGTCTTACTGTTATAGCCACCAACTGGCAAATCTACTTGATCCATTGCCCGTGATGCATGCCGGCTAATTCAGGTGCACCTTGCACAAAGGAGGAGTAATTCAACGATGTCGTATTACGGTCACCGACTGAATGCGCGGAGATCGGCAACGGCAAATTCGCCGGTAATGATTGTCTTTGTGGGAGAGGCTGCCTCACCATTATGGTGTCGCCTCATCGCCGCCTCACCGTCGTCGTCGGTCCACCTTCGCGCTGCATCGCGCCACCGCCTCACCAAGCTGCTCTTCTGTTGATGAAAAAAAATGAGCAGACCAAATAATGTGCATTCCACCATCGCCGTCAGTCCACCCGTCACCCTACCAGTGGCCACCATCACCACCGCGACCTAACCCTGTACCCTGCGCCGTCCGAGATCGCAAGCATCACCGACCTACTTCGCGACACCGGCCCCTTCCTTCTAGATATACGCCATCGCGACCAGCAGCAAGGCGGCGCCATAACCACCGCGATGAGCTTGCACCATCACGCCCACCATTGTGATCGCCGTCATCGCAATGGCCAGATCTGGCTTTCTGTCCAAAAAGGAAAACGACAGACGGATTAAACAGGTGCACTCTTTCTTTTTTAAAAGAATTATGCACTCACCCTTAATTATGCATATTCATATTTTAAACCCTTTGTGTCTTCATTATTCAACATATGACATTCTTTAAAAAGCATTAGCTTTTTGCCTATGAAGAATGCATATTTATATTTTAGACACAAAGGGTTTCAGTTATTCCACTTAGGACACCTTTTAAAAGCATTAAGGTTTTAACCTATCAAAAAAAATTCATAATTATCCTATAGACACACAGGGTCTTACTTATTTAAACATATGCCGCACATTCTTCAAAAATGGCGTATATTAGATCGCGCATTCGTTGCTAAAAATAAAACGACTACACTTAAAGGCGCTAACAAGCCTCCCTAAAGGTTGCTTCTGTGTGCTTCTTTAACCTAGACCTATGTTATATATGGTCTGGCATTATGCAATTGCGTCGATTATTGCAAGCACGTCACAAGTCGGGGCATCCAACTGCAATGATTTTTTAAGCTTACCTGTGACACGCGCTGCAGCGTACCCTGTCGGCTAACCAACAAAGCCCTAATGGGGCCGCGGTGTCTAAACTCCGCTCTTAAAGTATGTGTTAAAAACATAGTTGAACTTGTAAGTTTGTTCTTAATTATGTGTTAAAAACATAGTTGAACTTGTAAGTTCATGTGCTTTATTACTTCAAAAGCTATTTTTTCAGTCACGTATTTTTTCTTGTTACAAGGGCTTAAACTGCGCCAAACATAGTTGAACTTGTAAGTTCATGTGCTTTATTGCTTCAAAAGCTATTTTTTCAGTCACGTATTTTTTCTTGTTACAAGGGCTTAAACTGCGCCAACAGGCATCAACAGTGACGTATAAATCGCTTCGTAAAGCGAGGAACAAATTCATAGCACCCTGCGACTTGAAGTCACGTCTTGGGTTTCTGCTGCAGCACCCTACCGACTCGGCATTACCTATTGTCTCTCGATATTCGGTCACACAATGACCTCGATCAGTAAATCAAAGCACTTCGCCAATAGCATCGCTGATATGGATGGTACAACTGCAAGCTCAAGCTCAAGCTCATGCAACCAAGCAAAAAATCTAGTTGCTTTTCAATATATCGATTAAATACAACAACTTCTCTACTGATCATCAATGACATCTTGCTCAGACGGACTCCATGCCCTCTAGCTTTATATGCTCGTCCTGTCAAGCAGGCAGATATGGTCTTCTATATTGCTCCCACAAGTTCTTCTTGCGACCAGGCCTACATATAGGTTGAAAAAGAATTCTTTATATATCTACGCCTTCTCAAAGGCGGGGGGCTTCATATCTTATGATATCAGCAATATTACAGGCCTAATACCCTGTACCCTCTTAGACGGGGGGCTTCATAGCAGCGGCCATATTACGGGCTCAATGCCCCACGCCTTCTTATTGAACGCAGTGACAGCAACCACTTGTTGCTTCGCCCGAAAGCCTCGAGGGTATTTTCATAAGCTTGACGCTACATCCTCCCCCGAGGGCACGTACGATGAGAACTCTTAAGTTCCGTCAAACCCTCGAGGGTATTTTACGAGCTTTGTGCTCATCCGCCCCCGAGGGCGCGTACGACGAGAATTCTTAAGTTCCGTCAAACCTTCAAGGGTATTTGCTTGAGCTCCGAGCTCCATCCGCCCCCGAGGGCGCGTACGACGAGAACTCTTAAGTTCCGTCAAACCCCCGAGGGTATTTGCGTGAGCTCCGTGCTCGATCCACCCTAGAGGGCGTATATGACAAGAACTCTTAAGTTCCATCAAACCCTCGAGGGAATTTTCATGAGCTTTATTCTCCATCCGCCCTCGAGGGGGCGTAGAACGAGAACTCTTAAGTTCTGTCAAACCCCTGAGGGTATTTGCTTGAGCTCCGAGCTCCATCCGCCCCCGAGGGCGTGTACGACGAGAACTCTTAAGTTCCGTCAAATCCCCGAGGGTATTTGCGTGAGCTCTGCGCTCCATCAGTCCCTCGAGGAACGAACACTCCCAAGGGTGACAGGATAGAGCTCGAGTTCTATCCGAACGGTTTAGCTACAGTTCTAACCCGTGAAACGACAAAGGACTATGGGACTTCATCCCCCCACCATTCTTTGTCAATTCAAAACCCAGCCAAGCGTGAGTGCGAGGCTTCTTTGCCAGCTCTTAGCTGATGATAAGAGTTCGCGACAAAGTAAAACGCAAGCATGATGTGGTCGGCTCGAGCTAAAGAACACACACTTGCACAAAATGAACACCCTCCAAGGAGAGGTGACCCCTCGAGGGGACATTCAAACACTTAGCACGTGCAACAACTTGCATGCACAGCTTTGTGTCCTCTCCCGAGAGAGGCTACCATGGGGCACAGCCTCTAAAGGATCTCGAGATCCCATGATTCGTCTTCCTAAAGATGATTCCGAATAGCCTACTCAGGCGACATTCTAAGACTTAGCTCTCGAGAGCTAGGTTTCTAGTGCCCTACTTGGGCAAAGTTCCAAGGCTTAAGCTCCCACTTAGGTCAGAGCACATGAAGGAGAGAACACATTGTTACCCCTACAAGTGGATGGAGAATCCCTTACAAATCTGACGCGTGTCTCGAGACACAAGGTATAAACTTCCTCAGCCAAACATTTTGGCTAAGGGGGGCTTATGATATAACTCAAATATAACTCCCAATAATTGGGGGACATCCGAAGAATCCCAGTCAAACTGGGAGATTTATGATTATCTTATCAAGATTCTAAAAGAGTCCTTAGAGATTGTGACGTGATCCTTGAAGATCCTAACGCATCCTAACACATCTGGCTCACGGCCCAGTCCTACTAGGACTCTCCTCCTACAACTATATAAAGGGGTCTACCTAGAGGTGTCAAATGGGCCGGGCGGCCCGCGAGCTGGCCCAGCCCGACCCTTTTTTGGGCCCGGACTGGCCCTAACCCTTAGGGATTGGGCCAGGGCCAGGGCCAGGCTTAACTTTTTTAGAAACAGGCCCGGCCTGGCCCTAAAATGGCCCGGATTTGGCCCGGCCCGGCCCAAAAAATGGCCTTTTCAGTTTTTTTAAACTAAGGTGTATTTGCTTGCCTTCTATGACTAAAATGTAGAAGAAATCTATTACTTTTAGATCATTAGTGAGAATAACTAAGGTGTATTTGTTATTTTGAATAACAAAAAAAAAATTGGGCCCGGGCTCGGCCCAAGCCCGGCCCTAGATGTTGGGCCTAGGGCCTGGGCTTGGACTGGGCCCAGATTTCCCTCATTCTGGCCCTGCTCGGCCCAGCCCGTTTGACAGCGGCCCTAGCCCGATTTTCTGGAGGCCCGATGGGCTTAGGCTGGGCCGGCCCAAGCCCGGCCCATTTGACACCTCTAGGTCTACCCCCCAGGTATGAGGACAACTACACAATTCATGCTTTTTCAGAGTTACTATCAAGTAGTTGCGCTCTGACTTAAGCATCGGAGAGTTTTCCGTTGGGAACCCCACCCGGTAGTCACTCGTTTTCTGTCTTGCAGGTCATCGGTCCAGGCTCGGGTTCCACAACAAACGCGGAGCATATTTTTAGCAGCAACAATGACCTTACACTAGGCCCCCTCCTGTTGGAAAATAGTCATCGAGTATGACGGAAAAGTAATGTTTACAGTAAAATACCAAAATTGCCCTCAAGAACTTTATAATTAATCCTTCCAAGAGTTTTTTTTATCAAAAAAAAAAAAACAACAACCACAAACCATCCTCCTTCCTTGCCTCACTTAGACGTGTTCTCATTATCGCGGACAACCAATGCCACAACCTAATGACGGTGCGACAATGGCGATGCTAGCAGTGCTAGTGGCGACGGATTTGAAGCAATTTACACCAATGCAAATACAAATCGTGAGAGAGAAATGGATAGAGAAAATTGATCATGATTCTCTGGTTAGACTTTGGAAAGAAGTCTGATTAGCTATGCATTTTTCTCTTTTGTATGAGAAAACTCATTTTCGCCATTTGGAAAGGCTTCTTGGTCATCCAAAGGACCATTAAGCAAAGGATTTTATCGGGAAATTGTAGCAATAAACTCGTCATTCGTCGAAACTACCATAATGATGTCGGCCTAACCAAATTAGGGGTTCCGATGAGGAACAGAAGCAAGAACATAATCAATCTCTGACCACCTGCTAACATCAAATGGTTAAAGCCAAACCTAAGCAAGCTTTGAAACTGAATCCAGAAGCTCAACTGGCCGAAAATCGGTAAGTAAAAAAAAAAATGCTGAATTGCTGACTTGATGTGGTTGTCTTGGGAGGGTCGTTGGATGGGGATGATATCGATAGGATGGAAAGTTCAAGGACCGGAGCTACACATTTGTGATTGTTTTGGTTTATGAGTGGAGGTATGTATGTGGTGATGAGAAATGCTGGTGTTCGTCGGTGCAATGGAGGTCACTGTACTTGGAGGTTTAGGGTAGCTTTATTCGAAATTAGTGATGTTTAGCACTAGGCTCAAATTATCTGGGTTATTACACTTGAAGTTTCTTAATAATAATGATGGCAATATTATCATCATAATATTTTCTGTCACCACAATTATTCAGCAAAATGCACAGTATGATTTTAAATATCGCGGATTGACAAGTGTAATCAGAAAAAAAAAAAACTTCAATGGTACCGAGTGCAATTAATCCATAACACAACAATTGAGGACAATTGAGAATAATTGAGTACAAGGGGTTAGGGTGTAGAGTTATTAGTGTGGAGATAGCTTGTAAACAAGTACCTAAGTGCCTAAAAACTTGAAAAGAAGGTATCTTTATACGCTCCTACGTGCTTTCGTACTTGAAAAGAGGATAGCTTTATTTGTTCTGGAGCACGCTCTTGTCTTCGCTCTACCATTCTCATGTTTTCGATTTCAATGACTACCATAGATCTGCAGCATGAAAGCTATCCCATCCCAAACAAAGATTGGCCGACAGTGTAAGTGAGCAAAAGGCTTATGTCGAGTACAGCTTTAAAGCTTGTTGAAACAGTTGAGTACAAGGGATCGGGGTGGTGCTATTATTGTGCAGGTAGCACGTATAACAAATCAGTGCCTAAGTACCTAAATACTTGAAAAAAGAGGATAACTCTATATGCTCCAGAGCGTGCTCTTGTTCTCACTCTGCCACCCTCACGCTCCCAGTTTCAACGACTACCGCGGATCTCCGCCATGCTAGCTGTCCCATCCCAAACAAAAATTGGCCGACAATGTAGGTGAGAAAAGGGCTTATTAAAGTACAACTGTAAAGCTCGTTGAAACGTCCATCACTATTAAATAGCAGTAGTCCACACATTGCATGTTCAAGACACACCATAGATGGGAGTTGCAAAAGTGGCAAGATACCATACAATAAGGAGTAGCAGAAAATGGAGGGGACAGAAGCGGCCTCATCCTTAGATCCCAATTCGGAAAGAACACAACGTAAGTCAAGCGTGACTGACCAGTCAGACGAAGCTAGGAAAACAGCATTATTAATTCCTCTCCTTATAGTTGTAGGGCTCGCCATCCCCACTCCCACGTGCGCACTTGCTAGTACTAAGTACAATGCCGTCCTGTTTTCGTCTTCGTCTCCGTATCCTTGTCTAGAACACCAACCTTGATAACACTATAATAGCTCCTTTTGAGCGACAATTCGATGAAAAATTCTTGAATGCTTTAATCAGCGGCATAACAAAAAAATTTATTCAAGACAGACACTTTTGTGAATCAAAAAAAGAATTCAAATTTTCAAATGTAATGAATATTTTTTGGCTGTGAAGGTAAATGGAAGTTTGGAGAGCATAGGGCATAAGTTGACAGAGGGATGACCAGCCAAACAAAAGCATTATAATGCCACGACCCTCTAGTTAGGTTTTTTTTATTTCTTTTTTTCCTTTTCTATCCATACTTCCGTTATAGTGCCAACAATACCCAATTTTTGCCAAGGTAATGTACACGAGGAGAGGGCAAAAATAATCTGAACAATGTAAAACTTGATGAAAGCAGAATTTTTTTTTGAGGAGCGACAGGTGCACATGCCCATCCGTGCTCCCTGCTGCCTCCACCTCTTGTTTGCGTCACGTTATTCCTTAAAACAGTTTACAATAATTTACAACTTAAAAAAAATATAATGAAAACTAAACTCATATGATACCGATAAAATGTACGCTTGTATGTCTACGCGTTTTATCAGTTTTTACTTGGACTTGAAGGGAACCACATCTAGGGCCGGATGTGGACTTGTCACCTAGGAATTTTTCCTGCACCAATGCTTTCATTCTCTCTTGATTTCTTCTTGTTAAACAGCTACACTTCGACTATGGTCCCCCTAATTCCTACAGGTCAAGTCAGTCACAGGTGTACCTGTACGGCTGTACTGTCTTATGTTAAATCAAACTGGTTACCGCCATATAATGCTACTAATAAAATTTCTTAGCCCCACCTTCAGCTCCATCTATCACCGTCATCTTCCTCTTCCTCTCTCTCTCTGCTCTTAATTGAAGTTCTTGGTTTGTTACCAAAAAAAACAATCTTCCTTCACCCTCTTTCTCTCTCTTCCATCAATTATAATTCTTGTTTTGCCGTTTTGGTACGTCTGTAAACAGTAGATCATAGACTCTACTGGCTCTAATAGAGAGCTTGAACATCAAGAAGAATTAATGAACTCAATGAGTAGGATCATAACTACACAGTAAGAACTTGCCAATATATTGTTGCCTTTTGAAGTACTATGATGAGCAGGTTTGATTGGTACGTTTTGGAGGCGAACCAATCGGCATCAATTTAGAAGAAAATGTTGGTTATTACCAGCTCAGCAATGAATACCACTCAAATGGTATCTTAAATGATCAATCAGGGTAACGGGTGCACTCAAATATCAACATCTTTTCAAATATCACCTGTTACATATACTGATTTAACATTCTCTTTTCTTTTGACGCGTCAATTGATGGTTATTGCCTACTCAACATCGTATTGTGCCATCATACAATTTCGTTTTTGCTTTGATGACAAAAAGTGGGAAATCACTTATTGAGTATTATTGTGGTAAGATGTTATCATATGGCTTAACAGCGATTCATCGCTACCTCCTATAAAGTTGGAGCAGCATTGAAGATCCAAACTAGTACACCTACAAGGACGTACCCCCGCGTAAACATCAATCCTTTATCAGTGATACAAGAAAGCTACATCACGAAATCACACCATTTTCCGGTTCTCATAAGTTCTTTAGTCCAGCTCATGACCCTGCATCTCCTGAGCAACAGATCCATAGAGGTAGTTGAAACTCTGTGGTTTCTCACAAACCATACTTAGTAGACACTGACAGCTGTAGGGATTTGGATCCTCAGCCTTAACAGCAGCTTCAATGGCCAGTATTTTTTTTTTTTTGCATTGTGCTTAATTATTTTAATGACATTTTTTGTTGCTAAAAAACCTCTAGTGATGCTTCTCAACAGGTAGCATGTCACCAGTGAGGCGAGGTTTTGAAACAATACTGCGGGAGGGATGCCTTGCGAGGCAGTCTTTTGGAGATGAGGACTTTTGGCGAAGCAGTACCTTACTGTCTCAGGAGAGAATCTGCAATAGACAGTTTGCTTAGCTTTGTTTTAAAGAAAAATCCCTCAACATTGACGGTGGCTATAAGGAGAAACTCTTAGAAGACTTAAACTAGGGTGAGTTCAAATAAGAACAATCACCGGAAAAGAAATTCATGTAAACTGATCAATCAAATCTTATGCATTCATCGCAACAAACTAATGAAGAAAATTTCATGCATTCACTGTAACAATCAAATAGCTATCAAACTTGCTGATATAACAAATCCTATTCACCTCTTGGAAATCAGTACCAATCCCTATCAGTCTTAATTACTCCTTTTGTCTCAACAGAAATAGCAAGCTTCAAAACCATATACATGAAAACAATAATTGTTGATCCTGTTTACTCAGGTCAGCTTCTAAGGGCCACCAATAAGTCAAAAAAAAAAAAAAAACAAAGAAAAATCACAAGCTGATACGATGACTTGATCATCCCACAGTGAAATTAAAAGACACTGGGGTGCAACTGGTGCGTACGGACGGCATGATTCCCGGGAGCTGGCATGTACATTTGTTGCCTCTGTTACCGATAACAATACATGCTACATAATTCTACGGCCGTTAATTCCCTGATCATGTGAGCGGAGAGAAGTAAACGGTTCAGATGGGGTCAACGGGAAATGTCTGACTTTATAGTGTAGCCCAATTGTTGTTCTATCTCCCAACTCAGCTTAGATGCCACCCCATTGTGCTTAGGGACATACTCCTACATGAATACAACATCAGATTGACCATTAGACACTATGAAAAGTTCAATCATTGAGATTCATATTGCATGTCAACAAGCTTTATGTTTGTTGATGGAAAAGAGAAAAATGTCTGTCACTGTAACCGACTTTATGTATTTTCTCAGTTTACATGAGTCGAGCTCAATTAGTTTGTGACAAAGACTTCGATGCCGATGGTGATGCTAAGTAACTATGATGGACATCTCCTACTTTTATGTTTGTTGATGAAAAAGAGATAAACGGGGGTCACAATAATTGACTTTGTGCGTTTCCTTATTTTGTAGGAGCCTAGCTCAATTAGTTTAAGACAAAAACTTAAATGACAATGCTAACGGTGTACACGGAATTTCTTAGTTTCGTGCTGCTTAAGGGTTTATGCAGCCGAGCTCAACTAATTTGAAACAAATACTTAGATGATGCGCCAGAGTCAAATGAGGTGAACTTTGTTTTGCTTTTTACCTCGAGCTTGGACATGAGCTCATGGGCAGTGTGGGCAGAAACGATGATGTGACGGGCAGTGGGGGTGACGAAGCCTTCGTCAACAGCTTTGTCAATGAAAGACAGCAGTGAGTTGTAATAGCCATCCACGTTTAGCAAGCCCACCTGCATTCAAATCGTTAGGGGCCGCCGGACCACATATTTTTGGGAAACTAGTGCTAATATTGTCACAGTAAATAAGAGAGTTTCTTTTTTCTTTTTCAACTTTGAGTTAAACATGAAAATAAATGAGAAATGGATACCGGTTTATCATGAATTCCAAGCTGAGCCCAAGTAATGACTTCCAGGAGTTCCTCCAGTGTTCCATAGCCACCTGGATGGTCATGCATAATCCTAAGTTTATTTTCTCTAATTACTTTCTTGATGGTAGTATAAGATTTGTGGTTAAAAACCTAATTAGTGTCAAAGCAAATACAGAATCACAACGCGATCACGCAAACCATTAAGATGTGTGTGTGTGAGAGAGAGAGACAGAGAGAGAGATCAACGAGATCTGCTAATCACAAACACGTACTGTTTCACGAGAGTGACACTTTAACTAGATGGAACGATAAAAAGAAAATTGGGACCAAGAACAAAATTGTGAAACATGTATGTTTGCTATATGAAGCACAATAATGAGGAATGTGTACCTGGGAGGGCTATGAACGCGTCGGCCTGGCGAGCCATTTCAGCTTTCCTTTGATGCATTCCGGAAACGGCTCTTACCTCTCCGATTGGCTCTCCTGTAATCTGAAAGTAATAACACAAAATTCAGATTATTAAAAAAGAATATCCAATTAATCATTCACGTTTTCGAGTTAAGAAAGTAAGGATGACGCTTCGAGTTAAGAAAGTAAGGATGCATGTGTTATAGTGTGTGCAACATTGCAGGGTACGCACTATAGGCATTTAATCATTTATGAGGTGATGGAAGGGCAGTCGTCTTATCCTCTTCATTGAGATGAGCCAAATTTGACTCAATTATCTTACGACATCAAGGAATTAAATAAATAAAATGAGGATCAGTAAAGAATGCTGGGATGAAAGAACCACTAAAGAATTTGTAGCGATAAGTTATTTTTATAATAGGCGATAAATAAATTATTCGTTGTGATAAAAGATTATTCTTGGTATATAAAAGTGTCGCTAAAGGACTAACAGCTCTTTTGCCAAACAAAAAGAAGTAACTAAACCCGAAAAAGATTACCTCTCTTGGCATGAGAGTTTTGGGAATCACTCTGCAAAAGAAAGAGAAAACAAAAATATAGGGAATTGTAAGTGAAGAGATGAACAAAATTAAAGGAAGAGAAGAAGGGTAATTTGCAGGAGGTGAGTACCCTAATACGTGGCGACCACCGTCATAAACAGCTTGGGAGACGAGACCCATGAGGCCTATGCTGCCTCCACCGTAAACCAAGTCGATGTTCCTTTCTACCTGCCATTTTTTGTATTTATTGTTCAGAATATCTTACTTAAATTGACAAGAAATTGAGAATTTCCACTCAAATCATCTTCATTATTGACCATATTAAGAACTCTTCACGTTATTCTTGCCGAATCCCCATCTTACACTAAAGAAATGGTGGGTTTTCATTAATGTTGATATCTTAGTTAAATTAAATAATACCACAACCAGAAATGCAAGAAGAGGAACTAACAAAGCAAAGAAAGGTTATGAGGTGGTAAGAAATAGAGCTTTGATCTTCTTTTCATCCTTTAGAGCTGCTTGACCTGTAAACCTCTGTATGGTTGCCATAATCAAGTTAATACGAACCAGCTAAGTTGGTAAATCAAGTTTTTGGTTCCCTTGATTCATTGGATAAACCTCACTAACTACGAGTTACTAATGATCCAAGAGGAGAAAAGCTTCATCTTTCAGGCATATATGTCACACCAACAGAAGAAAGGCATAACGACTTTATGGCTTATGCCCACAAGATGGTTACAGAAGCAAAGCAAAAGAACAAAAAGCCTTGAAACAGAGTTCTCTGTTTCTCTCTCCCTCGTGCATATAGAGGGAGAGGGGAGGAGTGTGTGTGTGTGTGTGTGTGGGTGTGGGTTGGGGGGTGGGGGTACCAGTTGGTTGCCCAGTTGAATGGCGGCGAGCTGGTAGCTGGGGTTCTTGCCGGGGCTGCTGCCGCAGAAGACACAGATACGCTTGAATCTTGATTTCATCATTGGAGGCTGGTTCTTTTCCATAAGAGGGAACAAAGGGCTTTGTTGCACTTGGCTACTTTATGGGATTCAATGAGATGGGAGGATTTGATATTCAAGAGTGAGGCCTCTTATAAAGGGATTATGTGATGTTGGGTGGGTGTAATTGTAGCCCCCTTGTAGGTGTGTGTGGGTGTGTGTTTGTTTTGAGCAAGCCAGCCAAGCTTCTCTCTGGTAGTGAAAAGGAAAGAGAGCGGCCAAAACCCAAAAAGTGAGGGAATGAAAGGATGGAGTCGTTGGTCACATTCTTATATGCAGGTTGTAAATCATCATTAGTCAATTCAACCCCCAGCACCTAGCAAATTCTTTGAGCCTTTTTCTCCTACTAAATGAAACATAGATATAGATATATATATATCAAAAAAGAAGTTGACTCTCTGAGCATGGGAAGAGGTCATAACTTTTTCATATAATGACAAATAATGATCGTTCAATTTTTTAAGTGAATTCTAGTTAAAGACGCTTTTAGAATACTGTTCAAAATTTGTTGCAAAAGATGTTTGTAAATATTTTGCCAATGAAGTTTAGCGACAATTGTTGTTCATAGTACCCAGCTGACATTGAGCATTCCATTTACTTATGACATTTTGATGTCAAACTTGCTTCATTTTCACTTAATATTTTTTGTGTTTATTAGACTTACTTGATCTTGAGCCGAGACTTTAAAATAGTCTGACTATTTGAGAGATTGAATCACAGAAAAGTTCTTGCATCAAGATCAAATCACTCATCCACAATAATGAAAGCCTCACTTGTATTTTCTTGTTAAAAAAGAGTACAAAAATTACATCTACGGATTATAACTGACCATTGTGCATACATTCGTGACTCTCAAATAACTAGTTGAGCTATCTTAAATTACGTAAGTGTAACACGGGGATAAGTTCTTCCCGTGAACCCACAAGCCATTTTCTTTATTTTTCTTTTTCTTATCAGGAGTAAACTACTAAAATAACACAAATAGATAATTGCTAGACCATTGTGTCATGTGAGGGAAGAGGAAAAGGGTGAGTCAGCAAAAGCATATAAGAAATTCGAAAATGGAAATATCAAAGACTTCAATTAAAGAATAATACCCATTTAAAAATTGCATCACTGAGTAGTCATAATTCCAAAGTTTTTTGTTAAAAAAAAAAAAAGAACAAAACAAACATTAAAGAGAACCTTGGAGCATAAATACGTTCGGAGGAAGAATGGCATCTAAAGAATCTGACTACCAAAGGGATTGGAATCTGGTGGGCCAAGGATGGATGGGTACGGGCCCACCCGAAAGGTGTTGGACCAGTGCTGTTGTGACTTTGTGACGGTGCCAGTGGACCATGAACGCACGTGTTTTTGGGTGGGCCACACACCACTGATCAGGTAGACACTCCAAGGGCGTCCAAAAGGGTCCTCAACCACTTACAAATTTAACCCCCAAAACTACGCAACCAACCGTCCACTTTTTACGCTTTGGAAGAGGCTACAACGGAGCTTGACACGGCAGTAATTACTGCATAATAATTCTAAATTCTTAGCCTTGACTACAAAAAGAGGGTCTCAGAGAGTCCGAGATTATTATTGTATTACATACTCAATGGTGGGCAGACTGTTCAATGTTTTTCAATGGTGATTTTTGTCCGTGCCATCTACTTCTTTTGAAATCAGCTCGAAAGACATGTAAATTCAATTTAAAAATACAGTTGAGATGAATGATACAAAGAAAAATTGAACACATTATGTTTGCTCGGTTTCATAATTTTGGTATCATTTTAGTTTTTGGGATGTGTCAAAATTTTGGTCCCAAAAATCGCTGGCAACTTAAGTTAAGTTGTTAGTGCGATTTAACCGTTCATCCATCGTAGATGGCCGGGCCAGATCAAAGTTTTCATCATTTGCTATATTATGCAGCAGACGGAGATTTGATTAGAATGTCCGGATGGATTTAATTAGTCGGAGGGAGTCGCAGGCAAATAACTAGGGGGGTTGGGGAGGCCATAAGTGTGGTAAATTTCACCATCCGTTGCATTTAATATAGCGAAAGGTAAAGTTTACTATATAAAAAAAAGATTTAGCTCGTCCACGCTTTCAACATAGACGGCCAGATGCCACTGACAACTTTAACTAAGCTGCTATCTATTGATCAGCTCCTTAACTTGTATGATATAATTGTCCCTAATATTATTAACTTTCAAAGATATAACAGGTTTTTGAAGCATATAAGGGTTCAACTTACCCTTCACATGTTGTTTATGGAAAACTATCATAATGAGTGATAATTTCTTGCTAAAAAATAATATTTGTCGCTCTACATACAATTACATGGATCATAATGAATGGAAGGATATGTAAATACCACAACCTAGCTATTACAATAATGGTCATACTTTCCCATCAATTTCTTGCAATGTTGTGGGGATAATCTAATTGGAGCATGACATAGTGCTTATAATTAAGCTAATAATTTATGGTCCATCACTCTTTAAAAAAATTCACCAATTTGTGCTTTCTTGGTTAATTGCGTGTCAAGCACCACTATAAAACTTGGAAGTAGTACTAACTTATGTACATATATAATGCAATAATATAGTCCATAAGGACCATGCCTCTGAACCTTCCCCACAAAAATAAAGGATTGTTCTAGCTACTAGTACAATTTGCATTTTGCTTCTCCTTTTTCTTGCCAAATATGGGAAGATGAAATTGGAGAATATTCTCATTTACATGTTAGAATATCTCAAATTACGGAGCGATCCATTCTTGGCATCGAAATAACTCCATCCGTGACCAGTTAATCTTTAAATGGTAACTAGGGGGAGCTCCGGTGGCCAAACATCAAGTTAAGCTGTTAAGGTAAAAAAAAAAAAAAATCTCTGACTAATACCTGCAATACAAAATAAAAATGGTATTTCATTTAAAGACGAGAATATCTTAAACTGTGGAAGGATCGACTTGGTTGGCTAAAATGCACTTGCAATTTCTCTATTTTGACATAATAATAATCTTATAATTAACAAGTTATTTGTTAGGATCGTAGTGGCCAAACATCAAGTTAAGAAAATATATCTATCGCCTAAATCATCTCAGGTACGAGGTGGGCCCTTGTTATTAGCCTATGCATGGATGCCACATCCATCAACAAATAGGTAATAAAGTTGAAATGACTAATCATGAACTAACTAGTAACCTCACTCTCGGATTTAGTCAAAAGTGATAGAGACTTGAAGAAGAAGAAGAAGATAAAAAGGGGAGGTGCCGACTTCTACACTGAAGTCTCTTTGCATCTTTTGGGTGATATAATGTCAGGACAGTAGTATTTTAGACATGGATATATGGAAGTCGGCACCTTCTCTTTTTAATTTTTACTTAACAAAGTTAAGTTCTAGATTATGGAATGAGTAATGACTAGGCATTAGTATTTTAGACAAGGATTATACTTCTTCTGAGGACACTCTTTAATAGGATTTTAATAGTCTAATTCAGCTCCAAAATTGTGACGCTCTGCACGGGGAACGAAGATGCACACATCACTTTGTTATCACTTTCAAAGCTTCGAAGTCAAAGCAACTTTGAGTCACTTCGCCTCAAAAATAATTGATTCACGGTTTGTCGCATCATTTGAAAGTCAAATGGACCATAGACTAGCTCGCGCATCCGACTATTTCGTTTGTGCAAACTCCGCGGTCCGGTCCTACACGAGATCATTTAATCATCTAGTTTCCTTCAGAAAACACGTAATTAAGGTTGAAGTAACCGTAACCCTCCTGAGTGAGTGAGTGAGTCTTGATCGCTTCTTATATTCCAGCCGGGTGCCAAGATAACATTTCATTTCTTTGTCTTCCTTCCTGAATCTTCTTCCTCCTCTTTCACTCAACAGCTCTTACCAAACCAAAAGCTCTTTCCCTAAACTTCCCCAACAATGGTCATTCGTTGCCTCTTTCTTGGCAGCAGGACGTCTTGCAAGTAACTTGCACTCTATTAAATTCCAAGAACAGGTCATATACGTGTTGGTTGTTTAGTTTACCAAGTATTTAATCCCCCATCTAGTTGAAAATCTGTGGCGTAAAGTCACGCACATAACCATCACACATTTGTCTCTAAGTGTGATTTGTGTTACATTAACTATCAAATAATGTTTGACTGACAGAATGAGCTGGCTTGATTTCCTACTTCTTTATTTCTCCCCATAAAAGGTGGGTTTTGCTCTTTTGACTGAACTTGTTATATTCCAGTTGCTTGTATTATAGAAAGGATTAAGATGTTGAACATTGTGGTTAAGGAAGGAACACATCTCCTCAAGAGGGCTCATCTCTTAGAAGGTAGAAAAGGAAACCTAACCAACCCCCACCCCAAAAGCAATTAAAAAACAAAAAGATTTCTGGAAAAGAAAGAGGGTAGTTCCCGTGTATTGGATAAGTGGTGGTGTTGGTGAGATTAAAGGTCAGTTTTTTGGATATTTGTATGACCTTTTGGAGTCTAAGTGTCATGCGTGACCCTTCTTTTTGGTTACATGGATTTCATTGTTCCAAAAAGTTATGGAAAACACTACAAAATTGTTGCTGCCGACATGTATGACCGGGTAAAACCATGCATTTGGAACCATGGAAAAGATGAAGCAACTTATTAAAGTTGTTCGATAACGTGAAAATTTTTTACTCATTGTTGAAGTTTCACGTTTCATTGTTGTTCGAGATCGTGATCGGTTCTTATACGTAGCTGGCTTCTCCTTCCTCTTGGACGTGCTATTAAAATTGGACACCACCCTTTATGTAAAACTCATAATACTGCAAGTATGTCACCAAAGTACGTAATGTTGACATCAAGACCACGAGAGCCACTTTGGTCAAAAATCTTCCACATAATTCCCCCATTTTTCCTCCTATTAATCATACAGAATTTCTGATACATGCATGTCAACTTACCTAGACTAAATCAAGAGTTCACAATCAAGAAATCCTCTATAATAACACTAATTTCTTCGTTAGTTCATAGAAGCACTTTCTGAAGGGAAGCAAGCTTCCTTGATTGGCTGCATAAATGGACAAATATTCTATTACATAAAGGCAGAAAACCGCTTCCGTGCCCTCATATTGCATCCTACATTAAACAAGTAACCGATAACTTTCAAAACATACGTGGATGCAGAGCTTGCTTGTGAACCCGATAGTCTACTATTAAGTTGAAGGCACTTAGCGTCACTAATGACTTCATGGGTGACGAGAAATCTCAAGTGAGTCTGTGCTTAAGGTTTCCATCAATGTCTGATCCAGTTGCTGCTTTGATCAATCCGACTCACA
Source organism: Escallonia herrerae (assembly GCA_033070095.1). Classification (NCBI taxonomy): domain Eukaryota; kingdom Viridiplantae; phylum Streptophyta; class Magnoliopsida; order Escalloniales; family Escalloniaceae; genus Escallonia; species Escallonia herrerae. The sequence continues at coordinate 71,413 of JAVXUP010000636.1, read as the reverse complement.
TGCTGTCCATGCTTGCTGCGAGTGCATTATATTTGAATATACTTCGTTTAATAATTGGGGGTGTAGACATCAAGTTGGCTCCTTTTTTGCATGAGTCGTGCTAGGTGTTACTCACCAGAACTAGTGAAGAACGTATTATGAAAACGATTATTGGGGACGATATGTACGTGTAACCTTGTGCACACATCATGTGTTACGGATTACTGTTGGCAGAAGTCAAGGATCAAGAAGAACAGCTTACACGTCAAGCATCATTAAGAATATTGTATCTGTGTTGTGTACAGCCATTGGAGATTGGGAAACTTTGGGGTCCCTAGAAGATGTCTTCTACTTGTATTAAACAAAGTTGATTATGGTAACTTAGACCTGGTGATAAAAATATTTGGTTAAGAGCCCTGAGATGTGGTTATTGGACCTCTATTATGTGCTTTTCTTGTAGTGTAAATATAGGAGAAAAGCTGCAATTTCTACTACTTAATGCTCTTTGCACAAATGACCATCAATAGTGGCTGTCACAAGGTTTTCATCCTTGTATATTTAGAGTCCAACAGGCAATTGTACATATAGTTATTCCGAACTCTATTGTGGCCTTGTGTCAAGGGGTGACTTTGGCATACTCCGATTACCGGTCACTCGAAGCAAGGCCTCCGGGGTTGGTGGCTAGCTAGAGGAGAAATTATGTGGGTGTACTGCTTGATATAAAAAAAAAAACTATGGGCAGTTGCAGGCCCGTAATTACTGAACTGGTTTTTGGCAAAAATCTCGGTGCGTTAGATGAATATGGACATCAAACGCAGATTCTAGTTTTGATCACTACGAGTACACAGCGTTACAACATGCGATTCTGATGTGATTATAGTCTTCCGAGGGGTCATTATGACTCTTCGAACATGATAATATCTATTACTGTCACTTTGGTTTTTACTCCTAAAGGTACTATAAGTTGGGAGGATGGTAGTACGCGGGCAGTTACTCTGCCACCTTCTGAGCTTTCATGAGAAACCATGGAGCGTCAAGTGAGCGACTCAAGGGAACTTGGGGCGATCGCGAGGATTAAAAACATTGAAGATATGCTTGAGAGCTTCTAGTTCAGAGAGTCCTTCTCGGTGGACACCAACGAACGATGTGCTCTATTCCTGAGCGAGAAGTTGTATATATGCACCAGCTATGCCACTGATTATACTCAACCTGATTGGACATGCATATTATGACAGATTAGGCTATTGGTGTGCTTGCACACCATGTGTCAAGGTGAACATCATCTTGATTCGACACGCTGACCAAACGGATGATAGTATTGACATGCTGCTTGGTTGCAGCATGTATGCTTTAAGTATGGGTTGACAAGAACCGTCGTTGGCATGGTGCTAAGGTGGCTAAGTATTCTTGGTTAGGGCCACATTAAGATAAGTGTAGCAAGGCTTCAAGCCTAGTTAGAAGAGTGGACATGTTGCCGTACACGACAGGCACGTCGTCGGGCACTTTAGCACTTTCTTGCACTGTGTTGGCACACTGTTTCACATGAGGGCATGGTGTTGGTGTGCATTGATATAAGTCTAGTGCATAGAGACACAGTAGACATGACTGTGGGCACAGAGTGTTGGCTGTGCATGCTAAGCACGACGAATGACATGTTAATGCACCGAGTGCAAAGCGTTGTGGAGTAGGGCGCTGTGGGTGCATGTATGTGGAAATCTTGACAAAATTAATGTGCATAGTCTCTTGAAATCATATCGAGATGATGTTATTCGTCTAAGGTCATCGGCATGCTTGGGTATAGTTTTAATGCATGGCTGGTATAAGTGGGCTTCCAGGAAAAATAGAGTTGGCTTGTGCAAGAGATGGGGATTCATGACACAATGCTCGAGTAGGTTGCGAGTTTCATGAAACCTCACGGTCGTTCACTGCGGCACGAAAATGTGCGCACAGTGAAGCCTTGCCACAGGCAGATGAGGTGAAAATCCCACTTGTTTAAAACGGTGTGGTGGCGGCGTAGTTTTCATCGTTGGTGTGTTTAATTTCTTGTTGGTGTGGGTGTATTTCTTTATTTAGAACTCCTTGTGGCTTGGATTTTGCGATGGCTACCCTTAGACGTTCTTTGACCCATCTCCTCCCTGCTTGATTTTATTCCTAGCTCTCCGATGGGCTATGGAACGGGGGGTGTATCTAGTTGTTGGTCTTTTACTGGGCTGCTCTTCTCAGGTTGGCTAAGGTTTTGGGTTAGGTTTCTGGGGTGGGTTGGGTGGAAGGCTAGTTGGTATTGGGTAGTTCGTGGTTGGGTGGTTGTCTCCATGGTGAGTTTTTGAGCATGGTGGTATCACCATGTTGCGGTGGTTTTCCCCCTCCCCGCATTTGCAGAAAGGTGGTGCACGTGTTTTGGCAACGGTGGCATTGCTTCGGTGAGTTAATGGCAGTGTTTTGAAGGTAGTGTTGGCGGTAATCTAATGGCGGTGTCTTGGGTTTTTGGTGGTGGTTGAATGCCTTTGTTCGGCTTAGCTGCTTACAGTGATCTTTTTGTCGTTTAGTATTTTTTGTCATCGTTGCTTTAGTAACTTATTTTGTATTTTGATGCCTGTGATATATTTTTGCATCAAGGACAAAGCTATTGTCCTTATTTATGGTCGTTCTTGATTCAAATAAAGGTGCACTAACGTTTTTTGCACCAAGCCTTCTATGAGAATTATTTAGCCCTTTATTCTTTTGCCGCTCTCAAAACAAAGCAGAGCTTTATACAACTCCTCATTTGGGTTAATGCTTTGGAGAAGTGAGGTACATACTATCATTACCTTTTTTTCACTGAACAACATGTTGCACTGCTTACTATCAATGCAATGATTAGTAGGATTTCTCACTAAACTAAATAATAATAATAATAAAAAAAAATAAATAAGTGTCAAAAATCAAATACGGCCCACAATTAACTTCAACCAGGGGCAGAGCCCATGAAAGCCATGCCGGCAGAAAAGCCCGTGGGACACCCTAAAGTTTGAGAAATTGTTTTTAGTTGTTCTAAATAATAGATAGTTATATTTAAAATATTTACTAAAATACCACCTTTTTAATTATTCAATGTATTAGATTTCATTTTGTTTTATCTTTTTTATTCCCTTGTCTATCTTCTTTTAAATCTAATATGTCAAGATTAGTTCTTTTTTTTTCTTTTTTAATTTAAATTCTTATAATATATTAATTTATGCGTGACTATCGCCATCATACAATTGATAATTGCACTAATAATACATATATACAATAAGAATAAAATTTCTTTAATGTAAGATTAGTAGTTTATTATTAACTAACTTTACAAGTTAAATAAATCACTATAAATAGTTAAATTATATGATTATTAATCAAATTAAACAATTTATTTTGCATTTAACGTCTTTCTACAATCGTGACGCGAATTCTTGATGTTAGCCGTTAAATTTTTTTATGACATTTTGGTCCCCCCCCCCCCCCCCGGTTGGGCGTCCTAAATCCGCCTACAATAACGATAACTAAGAAGTTTCAGAGGCAACATTAGTAGTTAAGACAGACAAAATTTTCATTTCCACCCTAACGAATGAGACAACACAAGCACATATAAACTCGATTTAGTTGGCCTCTGCCATAGATGAGATCGAAATATGCTATAACTGGCAATAAACATGAACATAGACTAAAGCTAAAATAAGGATAAATAAAGGTATAGAAACATGAATAATCAAGAAGAGAACAAAACTGTAAATATCAAAATTTCTATTGTACAACAACGGGCCGATAACTTGTCTACCGGCGATAACCAGGTGGCGGAGGGCGTCTGCTTGCTCCTCCATCTAATGCTGAGAATTGGTTACCTGAATGTTGGGGGCGTCCATACCCTCGGCCAGCATTCTGGTTTCCCCGAGGGGCCCAGGCACCACCATGATGAGGGTAGCTGCCACCACCATATGATTGGTTGCTGTATCCACCCTGCTGCTGGATATGAGCACCAACAGGAATGGGGGTTTGAACCACATGCGGAAGGCCAGGGCCAGGCGGAGGATACATACTTCCACCACTTCCTGGTTGGTAATTTCCATGCATCGGATAGTCTCTACCCGGATTAGCAGGCCACTGATGCGACCTATTGTACGAACTATGCGCAGCTGGTGAAGCATATGGTTGGCTATGATTATGATCAAAGTGAGCACGTATATTAGGGGAATGCGACGGCCTATGGTGACCTTCAGAATCTTGACTACGATAGCCTGCTACAGGTGGCATCATTCTGTCCTGATCATGGTGCCTGTTCCTATGGTATGATGGTAAAGGAGGAGCATATGTAGCTCCGTAAGGTGGAGGTGGGGCATACATTTGATCACCATAACCATTCCTGTCTGTCTTATAGTGTAGACTATTAACCACGAGGCGATGTGCAGCCTCTCCAAGCTGCCAACCTGAAACGGTTCCCGGGGGATTCTGCCTGAAAGGAAGAGGACACAACTAAACTAAGTACAAAAATCTTACATGGATAAAATCCGCTAAAGATGAACCTATTTGTTACAACAATAAGCCACTATACCATATATAAATAATAACATACCTGCCGTTTTCCCAGGGCTTCCTCCCAGAATCCTCGTGCCACAGAGCAGGTGCAGGTTTAACATCTCCCAATGTTACTATCTGCATAATGAAAACAGCATGTTAGGTCGTCAACACACCAACAAAACGAATGCATAACTCAGCAAAACAAAGCCCCTAAAGATATTAATATAGCAGAATCCATCTTGAAGGAAGGGACCTAGCAACCTATATGGCAAGAACATACACAAAATAATGGAGAATATTAACCTGTTTAAAAAGTCAGCACTGTTGCCCTGAGAACAAGCAAAAATGTTTCTAAACTTGTTTAGCTGGACCCTTGGTTATCCCACCGAAATTAACAATTACTTGCCATAAATGACAAGCATGAACTGATAAGATTGCTTTTAAGAAAATTCACCCTAACAACCTAAGCGGTGCATGTGTATGTCATACAGGCACAATTTACAAGATATTTGTGTAACCATTGAAGATATTCGCATCTACAGGTTTGATAAGAAAGTAAAAATATCACGCATTGAGAAGGTTACTTTGATCACTGTTGTAATATACCTTCTTTGGGAGTATAACCCCTGCAGGTGGGCGGGTGATATGTTTATGAACATCCGGAAGCTTGTATACAGCACATCTGAAATGAAAAGAAAGGTACACAATGTAAGAGATTTCATATGAAAGACTAATCCAATATTTAAAATCAAGAAACAATCTTTGTTGCTTGAAAGCTTACATGACTTGATTGTCCATGATATTTTCCATCCCATCTATAGGCGACCTAAAAATTGGAGGACAGGGGTCTCCAGCGCAAAGAGATATATAACCATTCATCCCGCCACTGCATGTAGCCCTAAATAAAATCAGAAGACCCGAAATAGATCTAACATTCTTAAATTGGATTCAAGTCACCAATGTAGCAGGAATTTGAGTATAAATTCATATGAAGTTGATGGAAGAGGGACTTAAAGCCCCGCAACTGCATAAAATTGGGATGGGGCATAGCACGTGTGCTTGGATCTTATGCTATGTTACATGGACTCTTCGGTTTGTGTGAAGTACCCGTGTCGGACACTCGACACTTATGCATGGGTATGGGATATGTGTCCGACACATCTCATAGGATATGTCATTATGATACTATCTTAGAGTCTTTTGTCTAATTAGTTATTACTTTGAGACGAGACAAGTTGTCAATTACAATCAAATGCATCACATAAAACACTTTTTTGCCTTAGAAATAACTAAAAAGCAATAACAAATATGAACATTTTTCCGTGTCCCTGTGTCCTGCGTTTTCAAAATTAGACGAGTTGGACACTTGGACACGTATCCAATCTGGACACTCGTACCGAGTCCATGTAACATAGATCTTATGTCATCAAAAGTCAGGTATTTACTATCAAATTTCAGCACAAGAGCCTCATTGGGATTGCTTATGGGATGATTAAATCTGGATAAACCAGAAGGTTAGGTGTTTGGCACAGATAGATAACTGATTAAATCAGCTTTCAAAAGCTAAAAAAACTGATAGAAACATGATCCAAGGAAAAGAGAATTATGCATTAATCACCTTTTCGTAATCGGGTTTGACCAAGTACCAAAATATCCCTATTAATTGCAAAGACCTTTAGCATCTCTTTATTAAAACGTTAACTTTCTTGATCATTTTGCCACATTGAAACTGATTTTAGTACACTTTATCCGAACACTATTAATGGCTTAAAGCTAATTCTGCATGTTGAGAGAAGATTATGATCTAATCTAAAATTTGCTTTTGAGAATCAAATCCCAAATGGGCTCTGAGACTATTAGCGTCAAACCTAAATGTCTAAACCTCCATTTGGTGATGCAAGTTAGAGCAGAAATATAGCAGGCAATATCTGAATTTTCTTTGGACAAATACGGCTAATTTCTACACACCGAGTTTCTAGATAAAATCAAATGAAGTCTTGATTTAACTCCATAACCCAGACTCACCGACCTAACAGATGGAAAAATAAATAGATAAGATTTAAGAACCATTCACCAACTTCTTCATTAGCCTTCACCACGATAACCACCACCATACTCCTCGACATTGAGACTCAAAACTCACATTCATCCAGGCCCTTCTACATATATTTTAAGTAATTCATGGTCCCCCTTCATCCATTCACCAGTAGCCTGTTACAACAACCATCACCTTTTCATTCTTCCATAAGCCATCACCTCCACCATCACAGCCACCACCATCCACCTTCGAAAGGGTGGCCATTGCACCACCTTCGGGTCAAACCCTAAAGTCAGGGAAATATATAATCTGAATTGCATGCATCTGTATTTTATACCAGTTATATGCCAGTGTACTGAAAATACCTTGTTTAGTATATCAGTCACACCAATGCTTTATTCAAGCGACAGAAAATTTGAAGATTGCAAGTTTGTCGTCCAAGGTTTTTATAAAACGTACATATATAATGAAGTAAATATTCGAATATCATAAAGATACGTGAATTTGTAATTCTGTAGATACTTTCTTTCACTCTCTTTTCAGAAAACATCAGAAATTTTCTACAACAAAAACGGTGACCCAAAGAATGAACAAATAGCCCCCCGACCAATTCCATGACCTATTTGGTTTCTGACAACCATGGAATTTGAGTTAATAGCATAGTGAAAGAGATCGACCACGACTAGCAGATTTGAGCAGCGACTGGTAGTTCACGTAAAGGTTTCTGCAGCTAGTGAAGGCATGTGAAGTCTATGGAGACAGTTATGTGCAACACTAATTGGGTTTTCTCACTCAATTTCCAACTAAGTCCAAAGATTGCAAAACTGAAAAAGGTCAGAGGATGAATTGCAGCTGGAAAAAAAGTAATTAAAGTTCTTTAAGCGGTATAACACTGGTTCTGTGCAATAAACCAAGACCTAATTGGTAGACCTCTGAAAAGATAAAAGAAAAGGATCTAGAGTGCTCAAGGAAGTTCACAATTAGATACAATTATTATTCCAGAAATCTAAAATGATAGCGCCTGATGTGTCAAGTAGTGGATTACAAGTATGTTCATGTTTACCACGCTAAAATGATTTGTCTAAAATTATAAAAGCAGGAAGAGAAATTAGAAGATACTGAGATCGGGCAACTAAAATGGTCAGAGTGTGACACAAACCTGGCCTTTGGATCTAGTTGCTCCCTGATTTCAGCTCGTTCTTTGTCCGTCAACTGTTTGCAACGATCATCAAGAGAGAATATATATGGAGATAGAGGGTGAGATAGTGCCACAAAAAGCATGTCAAACATCATGCTATTTCTCCGTGCTTCTTCCTCCTGCAGAAATGTATGGTATTTATAAAGCAAAATCATCTTACATGAGAACCTAACAGTTTTTTTTTTTGGTCGAGACCTAACAGTTGGCATGTTTTTGAAGCAGAATATTCTGTACCGTTAGGGTATGTTCGACTTTTTCAACCTCTGAAAGAAGACGGGATTCGTCAATGAAAGGCAATTTCGCGATACCCTACAAAATATAAGCAGGCAGCAAACTATATCAAAACATTGCATAGAGTAGCAACGCCCATTAGCCATCGTGTTCATAAGGCCAAAAAGAGAGGTTATTCAGATGAAAACACACCTGCCAAGCAAACCGCTTCCCATTCATGTCTACCTCAAAATCTGATAAACAAAACAGAAGTTAATTCGTGAGTGGAATTTTAGGATGTGATACTTCAGCATACACCTGCCAAAGCGATAGTCATACCCGTCGGATAGAAATCGATAATAGGTGATGTAGGATCTGTCATCAATTTCCTATATTGCTCAGGAAGTGCATGGGAGCTGCAGATAAAACCAGTTAGAACCTAACAAAATAAAGAATCTTAGGGGGTAGGGGGGTAAGAAAAACGACCAAATGCAACCTGGCAGCAGGAAAAACCCCCAACAGCTGATTGAATGGTTTGAAAGGAGAACCTAGCTCAAAGCTTATATTCAACTGCCCAAGATCCTTGAGATCAGAAGCAAAAGGCGCATAATGGTAAGGATAGAACCTGTAAGAACGTATTTCCGCTTTTCAATCCAAATGGTCATACATAATTGAATAAGATAGAAGCACGTCTAATGTCATATCAATTGACAGGGGCAACATCATCAAGTGCTAAATGCTTCAACATAGAGGAGGATAAAAATCTAGAAACTGAGTAACTCAATCGAGCATAATATAATATTCTCCTTGTGTCGCACATCTATGCACTTTGGTCAGTGTACACATATGCAGGTAGAGGCTCACTATGCAGTGAAAAGTAGAGCAGAACAGACTCTAATTTAACTATGCATTACTGTCATGCTACAACACCAGAGAAATACTGACACTTCATTCATGTAAATCAGATCATGCATTACACAACTAACATAAATATGTATAGCTTCATAAAAGGAGAGAGAAGAAAAAAAGGGAAAGGAATTGCGGATGCCAAAACATTAAACACTGAACAATACAAAAGACAATCGCATCCCCGAGAATTACAACTAAAACAGGTATGCATGAAAGATCGCATGAAGAAAAGAAAAAGACAGTTCGAAATAAAGAAGAAAAGATTACCACTGCCAGGAACAAACCCCTTCATAGTAATAGTGCATAACCCAACACAGACCTTCAGTGTATCTAAGAACCTACCACGGAAAAAAATTGCAATTTATGTCAACCCCTTGTAGGTAAAAAAAAAGTCAACTAGAACAGTTTCAGATATATGACATTAGCCTCACAACAAATAAATCAACAAAGGATATCATAAAGGAAGCACATGCAGAAGTGATTGCATAAACCTAGTTTCTATCAACCTGAGTCACAGGAGTCATTCCTAAGCTTACTCCATTAACAAGCAATTATAAGATATCGTCCATCAAGCATGAATTACAGATAAGTTCAGATAACTTACAACATCTTTTCGAACAGCCTCACGCTCTTCAGGGGTTTTTGCAGAAAACTTTTCTTCATAATACCTATCTTTCCACCCTGGCTCTCCCAATTTGACCTGTTGATATTCATCCAATAATCAATTGACTATGTTTGAACTCATAAATTTGCAAAACAAAACATGACTCAAAGAAAAGAACAAAAGTAAACTGATTTATTTAGTCTGTTTGCCAACGAACTCCAATTGTTAACTACTATCTAATGAAATCACATATCATCAATAGACTGTCCAACATATATCAATTAAATCAAGTTCACCCTCCATATTCCACAAGTTCCTTGCTTTATTAGACAATTTTTTCCACCTATACATACCATATACCGAGTCAAAAAATTAATTTCATGTCATATATTGACTCAAAATTTGAATTCCATGTCATCATCTAAATTTTTCTGTACAAATAATGACTCAATATTGTTCCACTTGTGTTCCACAAGAAATGAGAATCGTACCATCCTAAAAAAACATGCAGCTTGCATCTTTAGCAAACTTCTATGACATTAAAGTTCAATTCAAGCATGTATAATCTTCCCCGAATTCCCAAAACCAAACCTTTTGGCAGCCAGAATGATAACCAGAAGACATAAAATAAGACGCCACAGCAACACATATATGAGCTAAACCCTAGGTAAACCAATCAAATAGACTTGCACATTTGAACCTTGTCTTGCTCCGAATTTTCAGAGTTAAAAGCGTCCGATTTATCACGGAGTATCCCCTTTAGCTTTATTTTCAGGTCTTCTTTGTTATCACGTACCTGAAAACAAAAATGAGAGAAAGATTACCTACAAAATCAGCTACGTAATTAACAGATACCCATTAAGATGATGACCACGAAACTCATTGCTTCTGCGAAATTATTAAGAGTATTCGATAAATGCTCTGTTTCTACTTTCTCTATAGTAGCAGCTGCAAACCTAACCAAAGGTTAGTCCATATGAAGTCTGAATTACAAAAAGTGCCTCTGCAAAAGCAGGAAAACGTACTTCAATTTCAATATCGTTCTCAGCTTCAACAATAGCAGCACCAATAGTGGCTCCAGAAGATACCCGTGCAACTTTTTTGGCTCGGATATAGGCTTGTTTATCATCAGATCTACCTGACTGGTTGCTCTCAGTGTCAACGACAGAGAGACCAGTAGTAGCATGTCCAAGTTGATACTCATTTCTAGCAGTCACTCCCTTTTGTTGATACGGTGAAGGTGAAGGCCCTGAAGCAAGACGAGAGCCATGAAAACGACCAACTGGAACCAGAGACTCGGGTTTCGCTTGAGGTTCAGCATCATCTCCTCTTCTTTTTACTTGAGCTTTATCACGCTTTATCCTTTCAGCCTGTCTCTGAAAAATAGAGGCATTCCAAAATGATAACTCAATCTCAGTAACGGGCATTGCACAGAAAATTGATCAGGCACTGAAGACTGTACCACCTTACATTAAGTCCGAGTGTTCAATCTTTTAGGCTCGGAGATTAACTGCTTCTCCAATGAACAGAATGACCCTAAGGGCCCAAATATAATCTATACAAGATCATCTGAAAATACATTGCACTTGGTAGGTAGAAAATTTCACAACCCTTTCAGCTCTAAGGTCATAACTATATCTGACAACTATGCCCTTGTGGGAAAAAACCTCTTCAGGAGAAAGATAGACACTATGTTGTACGTTCTTCTTTATTAATTTAATAAGTAACTATCCAAGAAACTTCAGCAGTATCTACCTAATCTCAAAGCGGCAAATAATACTAACACTATTGTGCAGTATCAGGCACTAATTTGAAGCTTCAAGCAGCTTTTGCAACAATTACTCATGGCTCAATACATTTCATAATTGATGATTCCAGGTTCACTTTTCAAAAAAAATTGGTCTCTTGTGAAGATGGCTGAACCGAACCATGATCTCGGGAAAAACTTTATAAACTAAAGATCCATACAAGACCAAAGGGGAAAATTCTAAAAGACCTGTTCAGAGAAATGTAAAAAAAATATCAGTGACACCATTACAGGAGTCGCATGAGGATACATAGAACAAGACAAGAGCGTCAATGATTTGCATCACAAACCTGATGTAGCCGAGCTCTTTTTTGAAATATCTTATCCTCATATGTTCCAACAGCCTGAATGAACTGCTCCACCCTTCCCAGATTTGGCTGGGGAAAAGGAATAAGAAAAAGAATCCTTAAAACGGTGTTCTCAAGTAAAGTCAAATAAATCTATGTAACTGGTCAAAGGTTGTAAGTTAACACCTTGCTTCCATCAGTCAAATATCCGCCCAAATTCCTGAATTCCTTCTTGTATACAGCCAACAGCAAATTAATTGCTCCCTAAAAAGCAGACAGTAAAAAAATTAGGCCAGAAAGGAAACAGAAAATATTAATGCTCTTGAGTATTCTCGAAAATATTTGCATGACAATATCCAGAATTCAAGCTGCCCAACAGTGCATACTGAAAGTAAAGAAATCAACAACAAAGTAGACAGTGGTCACTATCTGATTCCTAGATCTAGTCACCCGTAGTACCAGTAAACGTCAATTTCAGTTAGTATGTTAAAGTGTCAACTGCCATTAATCTTTTGAACCACATATGTTGCCCATTGGAGTGATTTATGTCTCCAACACAGTGTATCAATACAGGCTCATTGTTAGATTGACTCCCGTTAACCAAGATATTTATCAAAGCTGTTTCCTTCGATTCTTCACCTGCTAAGAGTTTATTTTTAATTTTCTTATTATTTTGCCAAATCTTTTTCGGTTCCCTGAGCATGAATGCACTTGTTGAAACAGCAATTCCTTCCTTGCTTGCTCGCAGCATGGGATTAATCTACATAAAATGCCAGCAGCATGGCACAGGATCATTTAAGTATGTAGTGAACTTAAATAACTAGGTTTGCTGGTGTACATCCATTTAAGGGTAAAAGTTAAGGCCAAACGTTACAAATTCACACAATAAATGAGCAAAAAGGAGACCATTGCTAAACATACCTCGCGTATTTCCAACGTCGGCATATGCGGCAGAAAATCATTTCCAACAAAGAAGCACATGAAGATGAAATCATCAACAATGCACTCAAAGTCAATCTCGAAAAGAGGGTTCGGAATTCTCATCTCGTATTCCAAATATTCCCTAAGGATCCAGATGTTGAGGAACTGCAAAATGTGCACGTCAAGAAAAGAGGGGCAGGTAAAGTAAAAATCCACTTGTCAATATCCTAAGGATTAGGGTCAAGCTGACCTGGTAAGGTTTTTTAGCCACGATATCGCCGTCACCTTTCTCATCAAACTCCCCTGCCTTTCTCTTTGCCTTTCCTTCACAATTTGCTGCTAAATGACCAATTTGACCACAAAGGAAACATTTGTCTTGTTGTCCAGGAGTGAATACAACCTACAAGTACCCTTGTTAGAGTTTAACATAAGATAGCTAAGGTAGTTGAGCACCCCCAGTGCAGAATTGCAGGGCAATGTGCCTTACCCCCAGTAAGGTGGATAGAGTCTAGATAAACTGTTATTCTTAAGGCATTTAAGAGATTAGAGCAGACTGAAAGATACTAACCTCTCTAAGTATTGAAAAATGAACTTCATGGGTAGCTAAAGCCAACATGATTAGATCTGCATCCTATAGTTCGGCACCAATTGATAAATGTTTATGAGAAGAAAGTAGCACAAAAGGAAGCAAGTTCACTGTATATAAGTTGGCAGAGGGAGATGACCTACCAAACCATACAGGCAATGCCGTGTATTAGGATCATAACCAGGAAGATTCCTTTGAAGCCGAATGTACGACATAATTTTGTGTTCGCCTTCACCGGGGACGTTTGCATCAGAGAGGATAACCTTCAAATGTCAGAAGGTTAGAACACTTGCATCAATGACTACACACCCCACCAAAGGTCATCATTGCCACAGAAACAGGTAAACGACAAACGAAAAACGGGACGCAGCTAATCTAACAGCATCTGAACTAGAAAGCCTTTTTACCTTGGTTGATTTCCATCCAGGGTCATTGTTTAGTCTAAGGTGAATGTAGTACTGCAGAGCAATTGACAACACGGCCATGAATTCAGTACCCGGAGTAATGACATTAGAATCGAAAGTTTGTGACTCCTGTTTGGGAGGAAGCTTCCGGCCTTCCCTCTCAAACTCCTCCCGCAACCTTTCCTCTTCGGCTGCCTACAAAGAAGAGTCCATAGATTGAATCTAGATGCATTGCATGTTTTGAGCAGATGCATAAGGAATATATACAAGGTTACATACCGCATCTGCTGCATCTTTAGCTGCCCTGAAACGTCTAGACCGCTGCTGATTCATTTTAGCCCTTGGGGCAACACCATCTACCACGTATAACCAGGTAATTAGTAATTGACATGAGCATGACAAAAGTTTATCTTTGTATGTTAATTACAAGCATTTCAACCTCATGACCCACCAATAGCCATGTAGAGCAGCTTTCGTGGTCGCACCATCACAAAAAGCCTATCTATGTAGTCAAACATACACTCGAACACCTCCTCAAAAGAAGTTGGAGAAGGCTGTGCAGGCAAAAAAAAACATGTAACAGTTAAAGCAAGACCTAAATTATCGATTAGAAGCAACATATAATTTTCAACCCAAACCAAAAGAAAAATTAGAAGAGATTCAAGAAGATAAATAGATCACAAAAAATGGGAAAGGCAGCCCAACGTACTTTTAGAGGGCAAAGTGTTATGTCATTGTGAAACTAATATTAGCGCATCAAAAAAAGGACAAGGAAACTGCCAAAGCCACAAGAGTCATCATTTAAATCAGCTTTCTGTAGTATACAGACAATCAAAGTAAATCAAACTGTTCACATGAAATACCCTAGGCCTTTTTTTTTTTTTTTTTTTGGGGGGGGGGGGGGGTTGGGGGTTCCCACCACCCCAAGCTACCAGTTATGAGTTCCACGCACCATTTGACGATAAGACCTCATTATTTTGGACGTCTGACAGATTTTTGAAGGCAAAAGGGGCACTTCACACTAACATCTTTGATGTACTTTATCCTTGTTGGCCAGCCACGTGTAACTTTTGTTATTCTCTCTCATCTTTTAACCTAGCTATCCCACCTTCTCCCCCAAACACACAGTCGCTGGCCCTTTGCCCCAAACATGCCGCCTCCACACTACACCAGCCAACCCACTAAATCTAGGGCTAAGAGTTGAAACAGTTCACTCCTCACTTTTTCTCTCTCTAAAGCAGTCCACTCCGTCTCACTTTTCCTCTTGCCGCCAATGATCTCTTCCTCGTCAAGATCAAGCTTGCCACAGATGGCGGACGCCACTACTGTACTCTCTCTTACTTTCATCTCTCTTTTATCTTTTAGCCCGCCTGGATCTGTAAGGGTCTTTGGTTGATGAATGGTGGGTTTTGGTGGTTGGTCACGGTGGTGTGGGCGACGGCAACGAAGGCCAAGGGCAAGGGAAAAGTGGTGGTGTTTTGGGTGAGAAAGTGGAGGTGGCAGTTGTTGGGGAACTAGGGGCGGGTGACGGTTAGGGGAAAGGAGAGACTGCTGCAATGGGTTAATCGGAAAAGGGGCGTCAGTGACGTTTTGTGTTCAAAAGTGGTTGTGGCTGTTTGAAAAGCGAGGAAACGGGTAGGGGAAAGTGGCGGCAATGGTGTTTTGGGTTATGGGGAACTGGTGATGGTGATGGTTGGGGAAGTGGAGGTCGGTCAAATAGGGAAAGGGGGTGGCTGCGGTAGTTTGGGTAGTGGGGTAGTGGCGGTGGCGGTGGCGGTGGCTGGTGGGAAGGCGGCAGCCGACAAATAGAGGAAATGGGTGGATTTAGGTAGGGTAGAGGAGAGAGAATTTAGGGCTAAGTCGCTGGTGCAATACAAAGTCAAATAGCGCTAATGTGGTCAAACCTAAAGTCTAAAAAAACCTAAAATAACGGATGTCTTCACATGAAATGGGCGTGGAGCACACCGCTGGAAGAGTGGGGTGGTGAAAAACAAAAAAATGAAGCCTGGGGTGTTTCGTGTAAACGGGCCCAAAGTATGAGGTTTTATTTGCATTTAATCCAATCAGATAGCAAGTGTAGGTTTTGCCATCATAAAGGCCATACGCACACCTTGACACAAACATGATAAGATATGACTGACAGTTACTACAGATATGCTGCTACAGTAGCAACGGTTGTGATCGGCAATGTTTCCACCCGTGTTGCCATCAGACCAGAAAGACAAACCACAACCTCAACCACAAGTAGAGCCCAAGACGAAGCACTATTAAGGGGCAGGGAAATAACCACCATTAGAAGATAGACCCCATCAAAATCGAGGGTATACGGGAAAAGGAAAGTAGAGGACCAACTGGAGGCTAAGGTCTTGTTTCCTAGAGAGAATGTATGCATAACCAACTAATCACCAGGAGAGAGAACAACACATACCATGCTTCTTTGGTCATTGGACAATGTAATAGAAGATGATTGTGTCTGCCATCAGACTTGCATATGTAGCACTAACAAAAACTTCTCTTCTTCTCAAGTAATCTCATGTCAAAACAGCATTCTCAAACCCCCAAGCAAAGAAACACATGAGGGGGGCCTCAGACTCCGACATAAACTTCCATGCAAATGGAAACTCGTCTTTCAATGTCGATAGAACATAATATTTCTTTACCGAAAACAACCCATATATCTCATACTCATATCAGTACTATGTAAGGCTAAAAATACCTAAAAAAAACCTCACCGCCGCACCAGAAGTCGAACCATTACTCGCCATGCACCATCAGCCACAAACTTGGCTCCGGTGCCTCAGGCCTACACTTACACCTATAAGTAATCATGAAATACCAGTATAACAGAAGCTCAGATGTTAAAATCTGAATCTGCAAAACTCACTTCAATACAATGTTTTGTTTACAATAGGATTTCAACACACTAACTAGTGGTTGAAGGCCACACTCCGAGTCCATATTGAGGTCTAGATCTTCTGCATTAGACCCAGTTCAGTGCCATCAGAAAAAGGCTAGCAAACCTTCATTCTCAGCATGCTTACAAAATTTACAGAACATACTATATTAAAAATGTATTCTTCCTTTCTATAGATGGGGAGTGAGAAACTCTAGTGTACTGAGAACGGCACTGCCAGTAGCAAAGCGAAGTGCGGTAGTAGCTACGAAGAACTAGTCTGCACCGAACTAGAAGACTTCGTTCGCTTAGACTCGAGGGATTACATTAAGACCTGCGAACATAGCATACGAGTCATCGACTGAATTACTCATCTAGACAAACTATGATTTCAATGTTCCATGTACATGTACTTTCTACTGAATTTTATTACGAACAATGGAACGGAATCAATTCCTAATCATGCAACTTTCCTCAAACGATTGGATTCCACCCCGAAACCCACGGAAACCTCAGCCACAAAGAGCCCTCTATTATTAGCATCAACTCATAAGACAAACAACTAGTTAAGAGCCTCACTCCTGGCCAAAGGATCAAACCTAATTTGTACACTATCCACCATGTCGAGCTAGCATTATGAGCCTGAGGTTAATAAAGTTACACAAATATTTATGATTACTTCTTTGTTTCTCTTGAGTTGTGAGAAAACATATATTTCATTTAAGTCCACAAACAGGCAAAAGTTGTCATCATATCTTTCCTTATTTTTTTACTTGAAGTTTTGCAATCTAAGTCGAATACCTCTAAGTTCAACACGAATATTCTTAGCGATAATTATTTATCCAAAATCATGGAGTTTAGTCAACCTTCCGTAATATCAACTACCTGTAAATTCCATAAGGAAAACAGCAATCAACTTACGCTATAAGTCATGCAACCAACACTAGTTTGCTTCAAAATACTACCACTGAAAACACTAAATTATCACTTACAACACAAAGTTATTACCCCAGCTGTTCCATAATTTTTGCCTCTTTCAACTTTTTGCAAATTCCTAGAATATGACCTAAAAATATAAATTCGACTTCACGAGATTTTTAGCCACTTTGATTTGTCGACAAATACTTAATTGATCCAGGCTTAGTATTTCAGTTAAAAAAAAAGCTTCCTAGCTATTTGCAAAAAGACAAGGGGACACAGATTATAAAACGGGGCAAGTATCAGCTATTCCCTTAGAGATCACTAGGTTTCAGTTCACTACAACCAAAAACCCTTCAATTCCACAATCCAATGTCCATAAACTCGCCTCAACTCACGCAACTTACAATCAAACCCACCAAAAAAACAAGATTTCAAAGACAGGATCTTTACCCGGTCTTCGGGGTGGAAGCAGGGATGAATAATCCCGTTCATGTCGAGGTAGAGATTGTCGTACTCGAGGCCGTTAGGATTGGGCTTGCTGGTGTCCACCGGAATCTTGACGCCATCGATAGCCACCGCCTCCTCCTCCACCGCGTCGACCACCACCATCGGGTACTTCTCCGCCAGCCACCGGTAGAACGCCGGGACTCCCATCGCGTTTCACTCCGATAAACACCTCACAGGCTCCGGCGGACGGTTCCCCCAAATCCTAACCCTAATTTGAACTCGAACGGGGAAGAAGAGGGAAAGTGGCTAAAAAGAGTTAGCCGAGTTGGCGGGTGGTTCAGTTATTTAGGGCACGATGCTGAGAGATTGGGTTTGGACAGAATTGGGTGAGGTGATTTACGTCTTTTTGCGTACGAGGATTGGGAATTAAGGTCGGTTTGTGAACAATGGGAGCCAGTCCTGAGATTCACTGCCACGTCAAATCTCTTCTTTAACTTTCAGATTACCCACAGATCTGATGGATTTTGTCAATCTTTTATTTGCTATTTTTTGTTTTCCCCATCTCTAATTTGTAAATTCGATTTTTTAGAGCATTTTTTTGTGCTTGAGCTCCGACGGCGCATCTTCTCGTGCATAACCTTTTGTAGCATCAGTCGCATTAGTAAATGCATAACCTTTTGTAGGATCAGTGGAGCTTAGTAAATTTGTGATTATCGATAAGTTTTTCTACTATTTAGTATGTCCCGTATTTATTATTTAAACACAAGTACATACTATGGATTTATTTTTGTGTAAGTGCAACGCCTGTTGGTGAGGAATTTGTTCGCTTTTTGCTATCTTAGGGTTGATTATACTTGGCCCCGTGAAGGTTAGTTACTAAGTGAACTTAATCATGCTGTTTAAATTGAACTCGTTATAAGTCGTGATTTAGGCGATGATCAGATTGGGTCTAATCTAAAGTGTCATGTTCATGTAGCTTATTGCGTTTGAGAAACTTTTGCATCCAACTTTTAACTGTCTAAACTTCACAAAATTCAAGAAAAAAACTGAAGCAAAAATGTATTCAAATATACACTTTTTAGTAGAACTTAAAGCTGATTGCTTTGAAAGTTTCACTGGGACATTGATAATAAACTTTAGTGACTTTCAGATATAAAAAAAGTCATTAAAAATACCATTTTTGGTGTAATTGAAAGCCAGTTATCAATGAAAAGTTTTGTTTAGGGTTGACTATGGACATCCATTTCATAGTATGTTTATGCATCGGGCCTAAGTAGACTAATCCATGTACCATGTTGTTGTGTTCATATTTGTATGTTGAGTTTCCAATATAAGGTGTGAACCGTAATTAACATGTCTTCGAGGACTACACATTTTTGAACCGGTAAGACTTTGTATGCTTCTTTAATACGAGTTGTGGTATAGGTTGCCTTGACTTCTCCACGAGCCGCAACCGGTCCTGTTAAACTATTCGGATGTTTGTCTTAGTTTGTAGAAAAAGTTAGAATGATCTGCAACTACCGGTCCCGATAAGATTGTTGGATATGTTAAGAAATAACTCCTGCCTTATTTAGTTCCACTCATGTTTTATTAATCTTTCTTGATTCAACAGTCTTGAATGGTCGAGACCGTACAGTATTTATTCTTTAGTTTTATCGTTGAATGTGTTAGTCCAAGTACTCAAACAAAGCACCATGCATAAGTGAAAGGGGGAAAAAAACTCAAGTTATATACGTCAATGGCATCCAATCTGTTTAAGAAAACATTATAAGAAGTTGAACAAGTTTTTTTTGTTTTAGATTACGTCTGGCATTCTTCTTTTGACTTTCCAACATCACCCGAGTGCTCATCCTCCCTGGGGGTTAAGAAATATTGGTGCATTTGCTTTGTCTTGTTTTAATAAAGGTTGTGCTCGTCACTCTCTCCTCTGGTGTTTCACCCAGGATTACACCAATTTCACTTGCAATTTCCTTCCTTTTTTAATTATTTCGTCAAATTCAAGAAATATGTTGATATAAAAACTACTTTGTGGAAAGGAACGACAAATGAAAGGAAAAAATTGAAAGCATCGGCTATTCTTATCCTGTATGGTAATACTCAAGAACATAATTTCTTTGTTTAGGTTTACTTTTTTTAATCTTAGCAATAAATTACGCTTAATCTTATTAATTAACTACGGTATGGTAATACCAAGAGCAATTGGTGTTTGTACTTGTAGACATGTCTTGACATAGTAATGAAACATAGTAGCATGTTTTTACATTGACTATTACTTGTCATGGAGGGACAGGATCCTACTTTGATTTGTCTGGACCTTGATCATGTCATATTTTGGTTATCCTTTTATTCTAATTTTCCTCGATGCATGTTTTCATTTTACGGCTGATTTGTGAATTTAGAAGCATCACTTATCTTCCTTATATATGTATTGTGAATCTATAGCATCAATTTCTCACATGGCCTGTGAAATTTAAGTGACATATATTCTCGTTCTCTGTTTGATCTGTGAATTGAGACACTTGAATTAATTTCAATTTGTTCATCCTGTCAATTTGACGATATATATTCTTTTATTATATCTGATATGTGAAATTCAAATACAACAGTTATCTTTATTTGCCCAGTCTATGAATTAGGGCCCTTATTTTTCTCACCTTTTATTTGGGTAATAAAAGAATAACATTGATAAGTACTTAATTATTACAGAAGCTTTCAAGTTGGCTCATGACAACAGTTTTTTCTATTAGGTCACGACATACCCGTGACTCTGTATACATGACCACAAAGGTCGAAACTACCAAGTTACCCAATAAAACTTGTGGATATTACAATTAAGTTAAAGCAGAGCATATCGTACACTTAACTTAAAGCAACATGACAAGTTTCAAGTTTTACGCCTAATATATAACCTACAGGCACAAAGTGGTAACATTAATAATAGACAATCGGGAACCGCACGACCCAAAACTGAATCTAACCCTATCCTGCAACACCTAATCAAAGATCTTTGCCACAACAAATTTGCATCATTCCACTACCTCTTACCAAAACCAAACCAAATTACCTCAAAACCCAGAAGCAGTCAGAAAGGACACCACTCAAAACCAGTAAAGGCCTCAAACCCCACCCTACCCTACTGATTATCCCGAAAGACCCCAACAATCACACCATTTCTCCCCTTCCAGGGTCCTGAAACCCCCCTTTTTTCCCTCTTTCCCCACTCTGTCCAAGGTCCTTGCCCTCGCTCCCTCCCAAGACACGGGTACCCCAAAATAAAGCCTAAAAAAGGGTTAAGATTCTACTTCAATCTTAAGTTTTAACTAAACAGTGCCTAATACCGTCTCAAACCCGTTTTCAACCACTGCACATAAGGAATGACAAGAAGTGAAGACGCAGAATATGATAAAAACCTTTGAGTATTCTAGTCAACACCTGTAGAATTCTGACCACCGCCGATGAAAACTCTGGTCGCCACCGGTGGGAATTTCTGTCATATCCTTTTATATCTTCCAAATTTAATTAGAAGACATCTGTCGAGGAGTTGAAGAGATGTAGATCGAATCGATCTACATAGATCAAGCTGGATCGGACGAGAACGGAGCCTTTCCGGTGAGAACTCCATCTCCGATTAGTTCTAGAGAGGGGCCCATCACTGCGCCATCATCGTCATCCGGTCAGTGGCGTCACCCCGGCCATACCTAGATTGCGCCGTTCACGATTCCACCACACAAGCTTCACTATAAGACTATATTAGGTTGTCGTTGGAGCGACCACCGCCCTATGTGCATGGAAGCATGGTGGGGTGGCCGCGGTAGCCTTTCTGTTGTGAGTTTTTAGAGATAAGGTATAAATAAGTTATTTTTAAATATATATATATATATATATATATAGAGAGAGAGAGAGAGAGAGAGAAATTACTGGTTTAGAGGTTTTTAGAAGTTTCTTTTTCTCACATGGTTTATAAAAAGATAAGGATAAGTCCTAGTTAGGAGATAACTATGTGAGGAGACGGATGTGTTGATGTTTGTATGTGAACCTTGACGCTCAACTTTTTTCATTTTTATAAACTCTTAATCTGGATAAACTTTTTTTTTGTGACTTCATTCCTTCACTTAGTGAATGTGGACGTCTGACTTTTATCTTATAGTTCATGAAAAACTTCAGCAAGGTTTACTTAAGTTTGTTAAAGTTTTTGCAGATTGACATGTTTACCAAATGGATTGACTGCCAATTCTTTATCTCAACTCTAAGGCGGGCACTTCCAACATTTACACTACACCTCAAGGGGGAGTCTTACCAGATATGAACTTCTTATATATCAAGAAAATAGTTTTATTGCTTTGGGTTAACTTTCGCGATCCTAGGAATCAATTACAAATCATATGAGTCAATTTTGTAACCTTAAGAGTAACTTAAGTAGTAATTGGTGGCTTTGTACTTATATAAGGATCTTCATAAATATAATTAAAAACGGTAGCCAATTTTCACGATAACTATCAATTATTAGCCACAAGACAATCAAACTGTTGAAAAGCACCGGATAAAGAATAAGAAACGAAGCCACAATTGCTATGACTATCATAAAAATGCTTGCATTTAAGATCCAATGCTACTTCAACAAGTTGTACCATAGGAAACCAACCCCATCACCTGGTTCCAAAATCGTTGTACCAATATGACATATTGTCTTCGGGAATTTTTGACTTCTTCAATAGGCTAAGAGTTCGTCTAGAATTGATTTTGAAAGCAATTTCCAAAAAATTTAATCAACTTTAACCTATTTTTTGGCCAAAAATTAGCTTGAAGTTGTGGATGCATTTAGATTAAAAAATATATATACTAAAAGCAATTTCAGTGTGACAATGACAAAAATCTCAGTGTTGGAATTGAACTTGCTAAAAGTCTTTATAATTAATGGAGATATATTTTGGTGAATTTGGTCAAAATTGCGTAAGAAAGTGATTATTCCAAATCTCTATTTTTTTATGATTTAATCAAATGTTTTATCGTTAAATTTTTGAAAATTGATTTAATTTTGTATGGCTGACAAACATCTATCAACATTATTTTGTCCATAATGAGATAATTTTGACCATCTTATAAATCCAAAACAGGGTATGGGATGAGTTGATCTCGTCCTTCTTAGTCTATGGCAGTCAATGATGTCGTTGCCATCAACGCAGCTAGGGCTGTAAATGAATCGAACTATTCATGAACGGCTCATGGTATGTTCTCTATAAAATTCGTTGCGGTTCATTCATATAATATACGAACCGAACATGAACAAGTTTATAGAGTTCGTTTATTAAACGAGCCGAGCATGAACACACCAAAATATTTTACAAACGTGTTTGCAAAATAACTTATTTAAATAATAAACTAATTATAATGTATTTAAAAAATTAACATTTACAGAAAACCATATAAATTAATGCTTAAGACTGAAAGCCCTAAAGTCAATTAGCCCAAAACCCCAAGCCCGTGGGGTTAGCCCAATTTGTGAAGCCTAACCAAAACCTAACTATATAAACAAACCTAAACCTAAACACACACAAATCACACACAACAGCCATCTGCTCTCCCTTCCCCTCCCTCGTCACTCACACACATATACAAACACACACACGCCTCACTAATCACATAGAGTTGCTCTCTCCCCCCTCCACCCATGCACATCACAGCTTCGATGTCGTCTACGATGCCATATGTCGTCTACGATGCCATCTACGACGCCATCATCGCCCGTTATCGACATTGACGCCCATAATCTTCCCGTCATCGGCGCATGCGTCCGCTGGTTTCTACGTTTTCATCGTCAACCAATCAATATCTTAAAGATTTCTTTTGTACTATTTTTTATTTTGCATCCATCTTGTATCTTCTATAATATAGTTTTTTTAATTCATTCTAGCTTGATTAAATTGAAGGAGTTGAGAATTTTTTATGGATTTAGGAATTCGTTGGCAATTGACACGAACACGAGCCGAGTTTCGGAACTTGAGTTCGACTCATTTTGTTAAACGAGTTGAGCGAGTCAAGCCTGAGTTTTACAGTCATGAACTTGAGCTGAGTTCGAACATTGATTTTTTTGCTTTTAAAAATTCGAGCTGAGCTTGAACATAGCGAAACTTAAATGAGCCGAGTTCGAACACACCTATGTCGACTCGAACCCGATTTGTATTCAACCCTAAACACAGTTGGAAATACTTTAGTCTCAGGCCCGTCGCTAAGGTCTAGAGGTGGTCGAAAGCTAGCTCGTACCCAAATCTGCTATTGTTTCCGTTACTCTCGCATCTGATGAACCCAGGAAGAGATAAAGTCCCTTGAGGTTCAAATCTTCTAGAGATGACCATGAGAGGTCGCCCTTCAACCTTCATCAACTCCTATCTAAACTACACACAATTCTATAAGCTGCATTTTCTTGCGTCCTAGGCCTGTTACACATGTACTAAGAAGAAGTAGGGATTTGATGCATTCACAATGCCTAACTCCATCTCAGTTGCCATTTAATTTGGTATCCGAAAATACGGGCATTTCAATTTTTCCCACTTTCCTCCAAAGCCATGTTGGCCACTTTTAGAGTTATCCCTTTGAATACACTCTTGCATCTTTCTCAAGGTTACCAATTTGGATATGCTCTTGTTTTGTAATGTTGTTATCTGATAACGAAGTTTGATTACCAAAATGAAAACACAAAAAAAGATTTGCTCGACTAATAACTTGGTTCATAAATAATGACTTATGATGTGTTTCTTAGGAAGTGGGGCCCAAACTAAAGATCCCAAGTGGCAATATGTGAGAGTTGCTTTACTCAAAAGTAGACCTGGCAAAATTGGACCCGGACCCGCGGGTAGATTTGTACCAGGCTAAAAAACCCGGGTACGGGTACATCTTTTGAAGACCCTTCGAAAATAGACCTGTTCCCAAACCAACCTGTAAATTTCGGATAAATCCAGGTCAGGTACGGATTACCCCTGCTACCCAGATTTTTTACTATATAACTGCTAGGGTTTCATGTTCGCTCATTATTTTCTCCCTTCTCATCCTCTGCACCGTTCCTCCCGTCTTTTCTCCATTCTCCTCCTTTGCGCCGCTCCTCCCGTCCCCCATCTCTCTCTCTCTCTCTCTCTCTCTCTCTCTCACTTGAACTCGATGACGACGTCGCTCTTTCTCACATCAACTCGACGTCGATTCGTCCCTCACTCTCTGTCGCTAAATCCATCGCAGATCTGCGACGCTCTGCCCCCAGTATCTCCGATCAGATCCGCCACAGCCACAGCTCAGTGCCATTGTCTCCGTTCAGGCTAGAGTGAAGTACGGAAGTTACAGCACAGTCCAAACCAAAGTGACCTCCAAATTTGATTGTGGTCTGCGATCGCCTTTGATAGCTTTGCTAACACTCCTTTTATTTTTTGTTTACCATATAATTTTTTTTAGATCTACTTGTATTGTTTCGTCTGTGTCAATTTTTTGTACGTATTTAAGTGTTTTGGTAGTATTGTGGTTATTGTGTTCGGTTGAAATGGTTGTGTTGTGGATTTGAGAACTGAGATGATCGCCGAGTGATAATTGTAGAAATTAAATTACTCAGTGATTGTTGTAGTAATAAAAAATAACAAAAAAATACTCTAAAAAAAGTCTTTGTAAATAAAATTAACAATTTATCTGTGGGTAATACCCGGCCTGCCTGGTTAGGGTACCGGCACTAAAAAACTATACCTAAAAAAATCCGAATAAAATTTACCAGATCCTGTTTTATATGTAATCGGTCGGATATTTTATCCGTACCGACCGATTTACCCGTTTGTTGGTCTACTAAAAAAGGTGATGGGTTCAGGATGGCCATTGTGGGATGGTTGCAAATGCAATTAAACGATTTGGGCCAGGCAAATTAAATGGCTTCCTGCCCTGTCATTGACAGTTTGCCCAAGGCCGCCACCTAGTAAAAGGCGGCGGCCCAGTCAAATACCCTTTTCAACTGGGAAAGCAAAAACAGGAACCGGAGAAGGAAAAGTATCCCCTCCAAACCTTCAACTTGGTAACAAAAACTTGTGGCCACCTTTCCAGTTCAAGCCATCTATATTTTTGCTCTTCAGTCAGCAGAAAGAGAAAGATGTCTGCCAGATTTAGTGGTGAAACTACAGTTCCCCATTTTTGGTGGATCTCTTCAAATTTCTCCCGCAGCAGGAAGAAACAACTCCTTCATTACGATTACAAACACGACATTCTATCATAATGTCTCTAACAGTTAGACTACACATTACCAATACACTTTTTCACCTCAACCTTAAAGCCCCACTAACAAAAAGAAGCGACAACACCAAATTCTTGCACAGTTCCGTTTATCATCCAAACCCATTATCCCCACTTGTTTTTCACCAAAGAATGTCGTCTGTACCTCTATGTAAACATTCTGTGACAATTAAGAGTTCTTTGATTGACCCAGATGGTGGGTCTTTGGTGGATCTCGTGGTGCCGGAGAGCAAGAGGGAATTGAAGGCTTCAGAGGCTGAGTTGTTGCCACAGTTGAAGCTGGCCAAGATTGATCTTGAGTGGGTTCATGTGATCAGTGAGGGTTGGGCCAGTCCATTGAAGGGGTTCATGAGAGAAGATGAGTATTTGCAGAGCCTGCATTTCAATTCCTTGAGGATGAAAGATGGGTCCGTTGTGAATATGTCTCTCCCAATTGTTTTGGCCATTGATGATGAGGATAAAGAGAGAATTAGGGTTTCTACTGATGTGGCATTGGTTGGGCCTGATGGTGATATAGTTGCTATTCTTAGAAGGTTAGTCCTTTTCTATAATTTATCTTTATCAAGTGAGATTCATCAAAAACATTTTCAGTTTATTTCACTTAAAATTTGCTTAACTGCACTGTTACTTCAGTATTCTTGGTCAAAATTTTAAGTCATTAAAGAATTGCCCATGTTAATAGAGCACTTGATGTGCTAGTGTTAGACTTGAATTGTAATGATTTAGCTGAGGAGGGAGAGAGAAAGCTTGTTTCCTTTTCCATTTGATGCTGCTGACAAATGCATCCTACCTCACTATGTACAGTGGACTATCTTATAATCGAAAGTCATGGACTCGTTAATAAATGGAAGTGTTAGTGGATTCTGCATACAGAAGTCAAAAGAGAAGTCAGACTAAAATAAATAAGAAATGAGTGCCATACTTGGTGGAAGCCGGCCAAGTGTGGATCTGAAGCACTGCTATATTCTAATGGCTTCAATGCCATTGGCATATGTCTAGTTCACAACATTTTCTATCCCTTTCTCTTTTTTAAGTATTCCCTACTCCTTAAGATGACCTTTGTCTCCAGGTCTTAGGATCCACCAAGTTCCAGGAGTTCACCTCATGAAATCTCCTGTCCCATAATTCTGGGAATATCTCCAAGATGGTAATATTGAAAGGTACTTTCTACTGGGATTAGAAACTAAGGTTATTTCTCCAAAGGTGAGGGGCAGTAAGGATATTCAACAGTCTGTTTTGTTAAACATGATCAAATCTTGGCATCCTAGAATGCAACAAGAAGAGACACGATGACATTCTTCTACCAATTATCAAGTTCACGAAAAACTTTATATACGACGGATACTATGCTTAGTATATAAAAGAATATTCCAGCAGCCTCTGAACATCCCAATATAGACGTAGATAGACTACCGACCAGAAACTAAGAAGAATATTTGCTACCTTTTTTTCTGTTTCCGATGAAGCAATAATATAACCGGAGCACCTTAATCTCGAGAGCAAGCGAATTAGGGTTGAGTTTACAAAGAAAGTTGCTTTAAACAAACAAACAGAGCACCACAATTCCGAAATGTTTTATAAGGTCTAAGAACAAGGTGGGCAACTTTAGATATATTCTTCTTGATTCGAATTATGTTTCTTGATTCCATCAAAAGGCTTTAGCATTTGTATCTGCCATATACAATATAAGATATCTCGCAAAATTGGTCCCCTACGCTACAATTGCTTCTGCCTATACGATCCAAGCAGTAGAAGCTCCCAAAGAGTATGACATCACACACTCCAGTGCAGCAACAGATATGCACGCACGCGTATGTTTATGTGCTTCTGTGTGTGTGTACGTGTGTATATATATATATATATATATATATATAGAGAGAGAGAGAGAGAGAGAGAGAGAGAGACCAAATTCCACTACTCCTTAGTCAAAAACACACCCAACTCCAGTGCAGTAAAAGGAAATGCACACACGTGTGTCTCTGTGTGTGTGCGTGCGTGTGTGAGAGAGAGAGAGAGAGAGAGAGAGAGAGAGTTCCACTACTTCTTGGCAAACCGACGACCGTTATTACGATCAACGAAAAAGCTAACGGCCGTTGTCATGCCGGACATAAGGATTGATTCAGGAAAGAAATAAAGAGCCTCCAATATTGACCCGTCAAGCACATCACATACAGAATCCGGTTGCCACTGTCGGTGTAGTTCCTGTCAGAATGGGTGCTGCAGGTGTCTAGTTGAGCTCATCATGCTATACATTCCTCAGTAGCTGCCAATCCACCTTCTGGCCAATTGATATCAACAGAACTGTATTTTTATAACCTCGATTAATCGATAGCTGTATATGAGCATTGGGCAATTGAGGCCAGTCATTGCAGCACTTAGCTCCCCTGAATCTAGTTACTGCTTCCATAAGTTACTACTACTCTAAAAGAATGGCTGTCGCTTGCTATGTAGTTGAGTTTCCTTTCCTTAGTCAATTTGCTCTTCACTATCGAGTGTCAAGAGTGTAGGTTCCAGTATTCACTTGACTCATGTTGTTTTTGAGGTTGGTGGAGAGCAGTACTTTGACTATTTGAGTGGTCTTTCTCCCAAGCCAGTGCCACTCCAGAAGTTTTTCAGAATTGTCAGCATTCACTTGTGGTTGATGACGTGAGCTATGACTAGAATGAGTTGGGTCTTGAACCAGGCGCCAACTGCTAATGCCATAAACTGAGGGGAAGGATCCTTGAAGTTCTAGTTAAGGATTTAGACAAACCTCAGCACCCAAACTTTTACGATATATCTCCATCTTTGCGACCCTTTTCCCTGTCAAGGAAATCTTCTAATGAAATGTTCACTATGGTTCCCAGGTTCAGAGGGCTACTTCCACATGTTGTTTTGAACTGGATCTGGTGTCTCTTTGCTACATTTATGTAGTTGCCTGTGGATCCTTAAATAGTCGGAATGGGCTAACATGTAGCTACTCTGCCAACTCTCCCTAATACCTCATTACTGCCGCCATCATAACCTACATTGACTAAGAATCCTACCCTCTTGGAAGGATAATGTCTGAGAGTAGCAAAGATTTGAGAGGCAAAAGTTAGGAGTCCCAGCAAAATAATGGGCAGCTTCGCCTTGCTGGTTGCACAAGTGAACGTGGTTGCTTGATCGCCATGAACAACAGATTTTTTTCAACTGAAATCAGGTGTTCGACGTACGAAAAACTCAGAATGATAACTCAGTGGTTGTGCCCCAGGCTCAAGAATTCCCTTAACATAATCAGGTGTGGCCACATTTTACATTATTTCCCTTTCGATATAATCTCTGACCACCTCAATGTTGAAATGTTGATCGTTACCTGAACTCCAGCACCATCCGATTTAGGATTGTGTTTAGAGGCCTCACTATTATTAAGCTTGTCGAAATAGGATCAGGAGTGGTCCACCTTATAAGCAAGTGGAAGGAGGCTTAGAGACTTGCGTTAGGCGTTGGAGTTTATCTTTCTGCTTTATTTGTTTCTTACTTTGAACCATGTCTACTTCTTTACGGGTGAGAAAAATGCTTGGGCAACTCTATATGTTCGCAGCTATCTGATCTCTACAATGCACGAAAATCTGTTCACCCTCTGATTGGGTGGTTATTTACACTTCTTTATTGTGGCAGCATAGAAATATACAAGCATAACAAAGAAGAAAGAATTGCTAGAACATGGGGAACCACTGCTCCAGGATTACCTTATGTCGAGGAGGTAATTACTCCCGCTGGAAACTGGCTCATTGGTGGAGATCTGGAAGTGTTAAAGCCTATCAAGTATAAGGACGGTCTTGATCAATACAGGCTCTCTCCGCAACAACTCCGTAAAGAGTTCGATCGTCGTCAGGCTGATGCGGTTTTTGCTTTCCAGCTGAGGAATCCGGTGCATAATGGCCATGCTTTGCTAATGAATGACACACGCAGGAGACTTTTGGAAATGGGCTATAAGAATCCAATCCTTTTGCTTCATCCCCTAGGGGGTTTCACAAAGGCCGATGATGTGCCATTGGATGTTCGCATGGAACAACATAGCAAGGTTATACCATCATTTTAATACTGTCGTAGTACATAGCAATAATAGCATGATAATGCTTCTCACTGCATTCCTCCATGGCTGGTTAAAGCAAATGTACTAACTATTTTTGAACCGAAGACATTTTGATTAGAAAAAAGGAAAATTAATGCTCTTTTAAAGCTCAAGGAATTTCATTTCAGGACTTGTTATGTGTATGACTCCACTTGCAATTTCTTACATTTTAATGACAACTTCTTACAAGCTTGTCTTTCCATACGCTATTAGAATTTAAACCGGGTCACTAAGTTAATTTGTTTGTTCAAGATGAAGCAATTTTCACTCAAACTATTCTTCTTCATCAGGTACTGGAAGATGGAGTCCTTGACCCTGCAACTACCATTGTGGCCATATTCCCATCACCAATGCACTATGCGGGCCCAACTGAAGTGCAGTGGCACGCTAAGGCACGAATAAATGCAGGTGCTAATTTCTACATCGTAGGTCGTGATCCTGCTGGTATGGGCCACCCAACAGAAAAGAGGGATTTATATGATCCCGATCATGGAAAGAAGGTTCTAAGCATGGCTCCAGGCTTGGAGAAGTTAAACATCTTGCCATTCAGGGTAGATTCTTTAACTTTCTCATTGCCTTAATTGTGACAACTCTGGTGCTGCTCCTCAGTCCTCGTGTTAGATTCAACCAAATGCTACTCTCTTCTGTTCCCTATTTCAGGACATCCCAAATTTAGTGTACAAGCTCTTAAGAGTTTCTAGGGGACAAAGTGGACTACTGAGTTTGAAGGATCGTGTGAAGGGATGTAATCAAATAAAAATTGCAAGAATTAGTAAGAGAAATTGGCCAGTTTGAACAATATCAGTGTCGATGCTGTCAATTGATGATTACAACGCATTCTGTTTTCTCCCATAAACAATATTTTGGGAGAATTTGGGTACAATTTGTGCTTGTTCTTTCACTGAGTCCATGAAGATTAGTTCAGACTTCAGATGATGATAAAATGCTGGCATAATATAATGAAGTTGGACCCTTATTTGCTTTTATGCCTAACTAACAGTTATTTTGCTTGCTAAACCAGTTCAAATGTTTTATTTTATTATCTCAGAGCAACCATATTGAGTTCAAGTTTTGACAGCATCATGTTAAATTCTTCTGCTGCTTCAAGTCCCTTCTCATTTTACCAGAACAAGAATCTAATGTCATTGACACCTGTAGATTCCTCATAAAACTTGGCCTTTTTTCTCTATGTTTGCAGGTGGCAGCATATGACACTGTAGAACAGAAGATGGCCTTTTTTGACCCTTCACGTGCGAAAGATTTTCTCTTTATTTCTGGAACCAAGGTGAGAATATGCTCCATGTGTATGAGGGGAACATCTCGGGAAGAAAAGGGATGAAAGTTCTTGTTTTATAATCTGAGTTGCTTAGAACTTTGATACTTCAGTGACGGCATTCCTAATTTTGTGCTTCACAGTAGTAGGTCTCTTCTTTTGCTAACAGCATATGGAGTTGTTACTGTTTTCCTTGAAATGCTGATAATGATAACAGAAACTGGAGTTTGAGGTAGAATAGAATATGCAGAAACTTACCTGGCGTATAGATTAAGCTTTTAGTGAACTAAGTTCTCCAGTGACAGGGATAAGATGATAAGTTGTCATAAAAATGGCAGTTCACTTGATCAAAAGTAACTAATAGACGCAAGGTCGTAACAACTCATTTGTCCTTATACAGGGCATTCCTGTCAGCTTTGTGGTGACGACTCTATCTTGAATGATTAAAGTTGATGGTGTGGGCCTGTGGGTTGTGCCGGTGTCTTATTCATTAGCTTAGTCATTTTTGCCTTTAGAATACCATTCCTGCATACAAGAATATATATTGCATGAAACAATTTTATTATTTAGAAAAAGAAACTTCTGTTTGAACAGCCAGAAAACATTAGGCTCGACCAGATAAATCCGTGGATTCGAAAAGGGAATTTGATAAGTAGGAGAATTGCTATTCCATATGATAAAATAGAGGTGCAAATGCAGCGGGTTTGTCCTGGCAATTTCTATATTGTTGTTTGGACACTCGAACGGATTTCGAGGCGTTTAACTTCATCAAACTGACATATGTCCTCTCAATTTTTCATGGCCCATCCTCAAAAGCAAAATTTCTTAAGATAGGAGGATTGCTATTCGATATGATAAAATAGAGGTGCAGATGCAGCCGTGTTTGTGCTGACAAATCATAAATCTTTGTTTGGAAATTGGAACTGATTTTGAGGCGTTTAAATTCATTGAAGTAATTAGTAACATGTTATTATCTCAATTATCGATGGCCCTTCCTTGTGTACTAATTGTCGGAGACGATATCCAGCTCTTACCATGTCTGTGTACATGGAGAGTGCTTTGCAAATCTAGGTATTTGTTGTCATCGAGCTAGTTGCATATTAGTTGAAATCTTATTTTTGTAATTTGAAGGACTTGTAATACTTGTGCAGATGCGGGCTTATGCGAGAAGTGGTGAGTACCCTCCTGATGGTTTTATGTGCCCTGGAGGATGGGATGTCTTGGTCAAACATTACGAGAGCGTGCAAGCCGAAGAGGAGGCAACACAGAAACCTACAGCTGTATCGGCCTAGGTATAGAGATATTTTCTGGCAGAGTTTGTTCCAAGTTACTTTCAGCACAAGCAGTTCATGTCTAATAATCATGTGGTTTTGTGGATGTTCGTAAGGTGATTTTATCAATTAACAAATTAAAATTGGACATGAGGAATTGTGTTAGAGAGCCTCGTGTCACTTTCTCCATAGTTGAGGTTTTTTAGGTCCAGTTTTTGACATTAAGTTGACCTGTAAGATATTTATTTTATTAATCTTTGGCTTGGGAGATGATTATTCTTATTACTTGGATGCTTGAATCAGGTACTGTTATATTTTCTGTTGCTTTTTATCTTCTTCATCTCTTTCCTTGTGGTAAAATTTCCTTGAAGGTGCCATTGATGATATTACAGTCAATGCTTGTTCTCTGAGGTATCGCTCCTATGTATTCTCGTTCTCTTTTTCCATCAAGTTTAATGTGTTGTAAGCTTATTACTTTGATGCTCTGAATCAGGTACTGTTATATTTTCTTTTGCTTTTTATCTTCTTCACTTCTTTCCTTGTGGTAAAATTGCCTTGAAGGTGCCATTGATGATATTACAGTCAATGCTTGTTCTCTGAGGTATCGCTCCTATGTATGCTGGTTGTAAGCTTTTCTATCTTTGAATTGAGTTTAATCTGTTGGAAGCTCTCTCTCTCTCTCTCTCTCTCTCTCTCTCTCTCTCTCTCTCTCTCTCTCTCTCTCTCTCTCACACACACGCACACACTCTCACTCACTCACTCACTCACTCACTCACACACAGATTGGTTCGATTTGTGAGACACTGAGGTATTGCTCCTATGTACAAATTTTGTAAGGGATTCTCACTTGTACATCTATCATTTGCTCTCATCCTCTACATGTAAATATTGCTAGCGACGATCTTTTATCCAGTTTCTCACAAACGTAATTGAATCGTGCCCAAAGCAGTTAACCCGGGAATAAAGATCACATATGCCAACTCCCGAATAGAGTTTTCAGCACGAAAAGAGGTACGGCAGTAGTTAGCAGTAAACGTCAGAATTTCATCACTGGGGAAGATGGTTTAAGAGCGGAGAAGCCGCCCTCTTAAATTTACTCTGTATGCTGTATGTTAGCCCTACTGCAATGGTAATTTTTTTTTTTGGATTACCACCGAAATGGATTTGGTCTTAACCGGATGTGTGCTAACAGGTAAGTCCTAAGACCATTTCCAGCCCTGTCAAGGGAGGTGCCAACCATCTCTTCTATCTACGAACACACCATAGGTTACCCTTCAGTCCCATATGAAGCTAAGGTTTCATAGGAACTTGACAATGTCGGACGAAATAAATATGGTGTGGGCTTTCACAGGGTTCCCCTTATTGTTGTCATAAGTTTTAAACAATGTGGGTATCCAACTATGCAATCTGCTGCGTCATCTAGGTTTGAGGTCTTCAACTGGGCTGCTTTTCAATGCAAAATAGCTAATCCTTCCGTTGTCAAGACGTATTAATAATTACAAAAAAAAAACTGCATTATAGTGAACATTGCCTAGTCATTTTGAAGCTACAACACTCGGAAGTTTTGATCCGGCGAAAGCCTTGGTCTGTATAGCCTACGCTATTAAGGGAACTGGGCAACCAAAATTCTCCAACAGTTGGGTGCGGGTGGGGAATGATTGCTACAAAATACTGCCGAAGGACAATGGACCAAATATAAACGTAAGACCTGCAAGTATTTTGTACGTCTGGAGTTCCATATATAGCAGAGCTTATAATTTGATCTATACTAGCCCTGCAATTTGCAATTCTTGATCACGATACGGCCACCAATGGTCAGATTTTTGTTGGAAGGGTGCCCTCCCCTTTCCCTCTCTATGGAACGTTGTTGCTTTGTCCACTGCTATGCAGCTGCTGCGGACTTGGACATGGCAGCTGTTCCTTTGGAAAGCCTGAAGGACTAAGATAATTGCCGATATATTGGAGAAGATGGGAGGGGAGTGATGTTCCAGACGTGCTCTTGCTCGAAACTATGTCGAAACATTTCTCAGGAGAATCGAAAGAGAAAACAGTTGAAGATGAACGAATGACGTCTTCATGGACTTAGAGATGTTCTACATGCAAACAGCAGGATGAGTAGCAATTATGGCGCTCTTTGCTAGCCGTGATTGAACTCTAGTTGTGTACCTGAATTGTATCCGAAACCCTTTAAGATCTTATCGCCTGTACTAATGTACTTCTCATCTAAAAAATTCCATCCACGTCGAGTTGAATGTGAAAATCTTAAAAGCTACATCTGATAAATCTTTGATACAACTTAATTGTGATAGAAGCTACTCATGAAGAGTAATAAACATAGAAGTGGATGATACAATCTTCAGTGCTGCAATTGCTTTCACAAGAAAAACTGAAAGCGCCCTGACGGTAGGGCTATAAAAGTTATTAACATGAGGTCCTGCCCCTTCAGGGCCCTGAACATACACACCTTTAATGTGTACATATTTACCGAATTTGTCAAATTATGCAGGGTTTAGTGCGATAAGCAGATTTCAGCGTCGCTTTTTAATAAAAAGAGAGGACGAAAAGGAATTTTCATGAATTGAGTGGTTGGTTACTAGTTAGTGGCTATGCTTTTTCATCATAAATGAAGCATTTTGAAGACGAAGCAGAAAGCTGTTGAATTTTCGTCAGAAACGACCCCTTGCTGAGATTTTTCTCACTGTTCTCTTACTTTTTGATGCTCTACTGACCCATATGCAACATATAATCCGCCCTGGCTTGGACCCTATGTGTGGACTGCTGTTCCCTTGTGAAGGTTACAAATGTAAGATCATACAGGTGTGCTTCAAGACTAAACGGGTTCCTCATTAATGGTCTCTCTCTTAATACTATGCACTACATGTGATGAGGACTACGGCACAGGACAGGTACGCCCGGAAGTCCTTTGGCGTTCCGGATTTCAAGGGCTGAGCTGTACTGGGGCCACTGTTCTCCCTTCACAATAATTTGCTGTCTTAGTCCTTTGTTCAATGAAATTCCATCCGATCCTATCATTCTCCTTTAACACTCATAAAATTGCCGTAATGTTACTCGGGCATGTGACCTTTTCGAAGATGGTTGGGGATCTCTTTGAAACATCCCGGGTCCAGAGATATATTGCCTTGCACCAATGTCATGATTGAGCCTTAGGTAGTTAAAGATTCAATTTCATGGTAATGGCTCTTTGCGGTCGGTGCCTATCCTTTTTCAGCAACCTGAAACATGTTCATCAATGTCTCTTTTGAGGCGTGATCCTTTTCTGTTCAAACCTCATTCCATATTTGTGAAATACGTTCCCAGAATTATTGCTCCGACACACTTGTCTAACAAAGCTTTTAAGGTACATGAAAACGTAACATAATATCCGAGTTGGTAAAGTCTTGAGTCTGCCATTTTACAGTAGATGGAAACTTAACATTGTATGAAGTATTCATGTTTATGCCTTGGTAGGTAGTATATAACGTGTGTGTGGTGTTGTGAGCACCGCTCCATTATATTGTATAGGTTAAAAGGTTAAAAGATGATATATATAATTGGACTCTTGTAACTATGATCATCTACTCCAATAGATGAACATAAATCAATTTATTCCTACCCGAATTATGGTGTGGAACCCATTTGAAAATTGAGTTAAAGATGGCTTCTCAATAATGAGTTTAAAACCCAATAGCCAACACTGGTATATTACGTGTTTGTGGTCATGTGAGTGCTGCTCCATTCTATTAGAGGCTCGTATCAGGTACTAGGTTAAAAGATGATATACATATTTGGACTCTTGTAACTATGGACATTGTTGCAAGAAACAGGTAAGAACAACTCCAAAAATATAATATAAAACAGTTGGCTGAGGCGCGAACTAGGTCGCTCTCTTAAGACGATTCGCGCCCCTTTGGAGAATTATCATCGGTGCAGCAAGGTTATTGACGCGTCGCCTCCGGGATACAACAGCCCAACTTTCACTGTTGCTTCACTCGTAATTCTGCACAAACGAATGAAGCAGAAGCTTCACTCGATACCTTACCAAAATGCCCACAAGTCTAAGTGTTTAGAAATCAGAAAAGAGAGTTTCAGAGTTGTGTGTTGAAAAGTGAGGAAGATGTCTTCTTTTATAAGTGAAGAAAAATAGCTGTTGAAAATCTGTTACAAAAAAAATAAATCCAAAATTTATTTCAGAAATAAAATGCTGCAATAAAAAATATGACTGTTGTGTAATAAAAGAAAATGTGACTATTGCCCAACAGTTATATTTTGCAGGGAGAGGCCGGAATGCTGCCACAGAGCATCCGTAAACTCAAGCGCGTGCGAGTCTTAAACTCAAGCGCGTCTTACTTAAAGGTCAATGAGTGTCACTTTATATACTCCTTAAAGTCCTTTACAATCGTTAATGTGTGACAAAAATTTTCGAAGAGTTTAAGTATGTAAGAAAATTTTCACTTTCCATTTTCAAGCAACGTGGGACTAAAGTACTTTATAATTTTACTCAAAACTTCGATACTTTTCAAAATTAATCTAAAAAATAAAGAGAATTTTTTTTTATTAAAATACTCCAACAGACATAAACCTTAGGTGCAAGCTACTTTAGCTTTGGGTCCTGGTGTAAGATGGTAGTCAACACAAACTATGACTAGTTATGAGACAGTGACTATCCCCTGCCAAGACCCGTTATTCAGACGCAAAGCAAGCATCTTCTCAGTAGTCTAGCTAATTGTGTCCTAACAGGAATATATACAAAAAGCTAGTTTGTTGCTAAAAATTTGAAAGTAGTTGGGTGAATTTTCAGCAGAGAGGGTACGTTGACATCAGAGGTCCTTATATGTCGTCTTACCAGAGTAAAGGGGGCAAGGTAACATGGCCTTCATGTGCATAACAGGGAGCGGGAGATCATTTTCTGCCCTTGAGATTTCTCTGCTATTTCTCTCTGTTTGTATCCCACAACTCACTAGCAATCTCGTTCACAGAACATGGGGGTGACCTTCAGTGGAGGTCCCCCATGCATGGCCCAGTCCTATTTCAATCCTCTGGATTAAGCCATTTTCAGGGTTTTTTGAGTTCAAATCAGACTCAACTAATATGCTAACCGAATAGTTGGCCAACAATGTCTTCTGATATTTGTAGACCATGCAGTGTCAGTGTAGTGAATGGTATTGGTTGAAATGAGGCAAATGGAGAATGAATGATGACAGGAATGCCGTAAGTAACATTAACTTTCTGCTGTGGGTTGTTTTTCTGGGCCTTATAACATGGGCGACCGATTACGTATCAGAGCCTGGCTATACATAGGCAGTGGTTGCAATTTACTTATCAATTTTATGTCTGGATG
Organism: Escallonia herrerae; assembly: GCA_033070095.1. Taxonomy (NCBI): domain Eukaryota; kingdom Viridiplantae; phylum Streptophyta; class Magnoliopsida; order Escalloniales; family Escalloniaceae; genus Escallonia; species Escallonia herrerae. Next base: position 33,448 of record JAVXUP010000636.1, on the reverse strand, counting down.
ACAACTCTCCTCCTACTTGGTGGTGCTTGGGTTGGGTTGGTTTAATTTTAGGAGGACCACCCTCCGAATTCCATTAATACGCAGACATTAATGTTAGGTAGCAAGATATCTGGAAATGGGTTTAACGTTAACCATTCCTATTTTCTCGAGTGGGGGTTATTTTTAATCTACGCACCTCCTACGATCCAAACTAACGTGTGGGAATCGCCTCGGTGCTTTGGGACATCAGTTACCTCGTATCGAATACACTAGATATTTTGGAAGGACATGCTTAACCCCGGCAAAATATACAACGCCACAAGTTCGAAAGAAGCGTTGCCTCCTCGCGAAGTGACCCGGCATATACTAGTCTCCGCTAAGTCGTAAGACCATGTATCAGGGCTATTTCATTCTTGCGTTTTGCAAAAGTTTGAGAAAGAAGCAAAGAAAAAGAGAGCTCCAAAGTCATGTGAAGTCCTTGTGCATAGAGTTTGGCTTAGGTCAATTGCAAGGAGTTGTAAGATACTCCGAACTAATTGATGCAAAAGAAGACAAATCTGAAACCAACATTTTCATCAGCAAAGCAGGTCGGATGTCTACAAGCTATGTGTTTAACTTATACATGTAGTCATTGCCAACCAGTTCAACAACCAATGCCTAATTGGTTTTGAAGATGCTAAAACTCCCTCAAAGATTTTTTGACCCAACATTTAAGCTCCCCTCATGACTTAGGCTAACCCAATTGCGACTTTTCTGCTGCTATCTGGAGCATCCCGACTTGGCAAACGACACAACCAACTGGAAAGCTAATTGTGCCGAACAATTTATGGCTACAGAATAGGAACTGCCTATGAGGTGATGTGCGTTGAGAGTAAATTTTGAAGGCTGATTTGGGATGCGTTCCTCCTTTTGGCAGTTAAAACACATGTACTTTAATGACGTCTTACGTTGACAACCGGACTAATCGGTTGAGCAGCGTCGTGCTCTCCACTGGCTTCAAACGAACGGGTGGCTTGTCTCGATATATTTAAGGGATAATATTACTCAATCCCTCTAGATTAAAGGTTAATTACAGTCAACCGAATAAACTTTTACATTTTACATGTCAGACCACAATTTTGAAGATTCATAACACATACATCTTTATGTTTTAATATCGTTTATATTATATATGTTTTTTTTTGCTTATGGTAGCATACTGTATTTTAAGAATGTCTATACAATCCTTTGTAATCTTGTATCCCTCACAGCTCTCTCTCTCCCTATAGATAAACAACAGTTAAACACCAACAACCCTCGCCGACATCAGTTGTGGGGGGAGGGGGAGGGGGAGGGGTCCTCACAACTACCTCTTTCTCCCACCTTCACCTCCGTTTTATTCTTTCAAATTCCCCGTCCTTGCTGTGTTGTTTGTGTGTATTGTGAAGAGTGCTACGACGGTGACCAGAGGCAGATTGAAAATGAAGGCGATGCAGTAGCCGGTGGCGACGCATAGATCCCGCCGGATCTAGTCAAATCTATGTAGATCTTGGTACGGATCTACTAGATCTGGTAGATCTACTCGTTTTAGACGGTTAAAGGTCGATTGTACCAACACTTGAATGGATCGGTCTTTGAAGGTTAGAGATATCAGCACCGGCGATGGCCGGAAATTCATCGGCGTCAGCTGGAAGCAATGTAAGGTGTCCGGATAGGTTTCTTTGTCTCTAGTTTGGTTTTATTGGGTATGGGTGAACCTTGTTGTCCTTGGGAAGTTTTTTTTTCTTTTTTTTTAGGAGGAGGGGAGGGGGGGGAATGGGGTTGGGGCCTTGGGGAAGGGGGGTTGGGGGGTTATGGGGTTTGCTAGGATTTTGCTCTAGATTTGTATTGGGGGTTGGGGGGGATGAGCCCGTAGTGTGTGGTCGTTTGTGTGGTTGTTGCTTCGTGAGGTATTGGAAATGCTGGTGAAAAAGAGTGGACCATGCGGTGTTGATGGCCCCTTCGCCTCTTGTCTTTGTGTTGTGGTTCTGTAGGCGATCAAGTACACCTTTGTTTGGTGTGATTCCGATTGTCCTCCTCATTGTAACATTGTGTTGTATTTTTATGTATTTTGCTATATTTGGTGTTAAAATTGTAACCTGTAGGCCTTGGCATGTTGTGAAAAATTAGGCTGAAATGTATGATATGCTCTGTTTTAGTCTAATTGTAATTTGTATCGGGTCTATACGTTAGTTATTAATCTGTAGTGTTAAATGGTAGCAATTGTTGTTATCTTTTATGTCTGTAAAATAGTGATCTAGCCAGGACGATTTGTAAAACTTTTTATATATGAAATATTTCTCCACTTAACCCAAAAAAAAAAGAAAAAGAAAAATCCATTGTGATTTACCTTTTACTTTCTACACACCCCTTCAACCTTTGACACTCTCACTCCACCTTCAACCTTCACCCCTTCAACCTTTGACACTCTCACTCCACCTTCAACCTTCACCCTCTACAAATTCAAGCTGACAAATTCAACCTTCATCCACTATACCACGAACCACCATGTACGGCAGCCCATCACCACCAACACAGCCCTCCACAAGCCGTATCGCCCACCATCGTAGCCCGACAAGAGACGCCTTACCCACCATTGCAACCTAGCGCCAATCGGCCCCTCCCCATAGAACCACCAACGCAAACACAAACATACATTCGTGTAGATTTGTGCGTGCGTGTGTGCATGCGCCCAAATCTGCACGAGAGTGTACCATGGACTCTTCAGTGCTTAATGGTAGTGGTAGTGGTAGTGGTGGGGGATGTGCGGCAGTGTGGGTGATTTGGGAAAGATTTGGGTCGTGGTTTGGCTTTTTGTGCAAATCTATATATTGTGGTGGTGGTGGTGGTTATGGTATAATTTGTTGTGTAGATCTACAATTGTCGTCAGGTTTTGCTCCTGGTCGGTTTTGCACCGACCAGGAGAGCAGGGAAGCAGGGTGTTACATGATAGCGGGTGAAGACCAGGAAGGGGTACGTAGGGGGTGTTTTTGTCCAAAGAATATAAATAAATAAAGTAAAAGTGATTGGCATGTAAAGGGCAAATACAAAGCAAACATAAAGGAAAACAAGTCATTTTGAAAGATCAGTTACCTCCATTTGTGTACAGTCCAATCACATGATGTATTTGATTTTTCATAGTTAATGGACATGCGTGTAATTATGTGCCAAATTCAAAGGTTCTCTGATATCATCACTGTAGTTAAAAGCGAGATAAGCTCAAGTTCATTTGAGTCTTAAAATAAGGCTTGCATGCAATAGTAGGAAAAAGTAAACATACAAGCATATGATGTGTGAAATTCCATAGTATTAAGCGCAAAAACAAACCGTTATTTCACCCTTGACTTTTTAGATCAATTTCAGTTCATTTTTTAAACCAGAAGGACCCTTTAAAGCAATGATATATACATGTTATTCTCCGATAGCTTAAACTTTTAAAATAAGTGATAACTTGATATTTATGAACACCTCAAATTGTTAGCAAACACTAGAGGGAATTACTTTTCAAATCAGTTTTGATTAATTCGTTAACCAGAAGAGCATGGAAGAATCCTTAAAGTAATGACATATATTTGTTGTGCTCTTTCTCTGACAGCTTTAACTTTAAAGCTAGTGATAACTTAACACTAATACTAACAACACAAGAATGTAAATTTCCTTGGTACTAAGCACAAAACAAACTATCATTTCACCTTTTACGTTTTAGATAATTTTGATTTATTTGTTAACGAGAAGAACACGAAGGAACTCTAATAAGCTAGCCCGTAAGTCTGTTTATTATTAAAGTAATAATTTATACATGTTTGCGCTCAATCTTCCGCGGCTTAAACTCAAATAAGAAGCGATAACTTAAGCACATTATGAGCCACTCAAAATATTTGCACCACCAAAGAAACTAGAACGCGTTGTGGCACCAGTACTACCAAGGGGTAGCTCTCTATGCACATAGTCCAACGCACTAGAGCATCAAGGTACGTCCGTTTTAGTACGGTGATCATGGCATCCAGAAAAAAAAAAAAAAAGTACTGCTATTTTGTGGCCAACATGACATGTTCACACTGGCACCGCCATTAATTGTAATTGTAAGAAGTGCAACAAAATGATGGCCTCATTTGTTTTTCATTTTCATTTTACCTTCGGATTACCTTTAAATAAATATGAGTAGTCCTCCAACTTCATGTAATTTTGTATCAGACGTAAGCTTGATTGTAGGAATTCGGACCTTGTTCATAAATTCATAATGCAAGTCCATGTCTTGTTTTAACATTAAGAGAGTGTGCCATGAAGTAATATATTAACTTTTAATTATGTTTTTCTTGCACGTTAAAAGTTGCAACATAAGATGTACTTGCAATCGTATTAATAGTTTCACCACGAATTATTCTTAACTAAGAATTTTTCAACAAGTCATTGATGGTTATAATTATTTGGAGTTTTATTATTAAAAAGCGCAACGAGTAGTTACGAATATTGCTTAAATGGTGATGATTGTGCATTGAGTTTTAGGAATTCGATCTTCACCCAAAACTACTCGAGACATTTCATAAGTCGGATAAACTTGCTTTCATCCTATCTCAAGAACAAAGTTTGAAAAGGATATTGAAAGATATTTGTAACTCATGTGTGGAGCTCTACACCAACATTTTCGAGCATACTTTAAGGGTGAACCTAAAAGCAAATAAGCCTCATTTTCTTCCAGAGATACAAATTTTCTTTTTTGGGGTCACCATTGTCGTACACAGAATATTTAGCTATTGAAAGAGAGGATATGAGTAAATAAGCCTCATGTGATGTGCGTTGTTTTTTTACAAGCATGTATAGCCTAATCGTGTTATTTTATTTCTGTAACTCTTTGTATGGCCCTATGGCTGGATACTCTTTTTTATTATCAATGCAATTCTCTTATAAACCAAAAAAAGAAAGAGAGGATAGAATTATATGGAAACTGAAGAAGAAAGGTAAATTCTATGTGAAATTTGCCTGGAATGTGCTGAGAACTAGGAAGGCTATTGTGCCTTGGTGGAAATTGTTATGGTTTCATGGCAATATCCATAAATGGGCTCTTATCTTGTGGATACTATGTCATGGAGGTCGGAGAACTAAGAGCAAGCTCACGGCATGGAACTATATCACTGATGATACCTGCACGTTATGTCTATCTCGCTGAGAAGATGAAGATCATTTGTTTTGGGGTTGTAAGTAAACTGCAGTAGGAGCTATGGAAGAAGGTCCATTGCACTACTTAGAGGCAGTCTTTGAATTTTAGAGGTAAGAGTTTTCATGCCAAACATAAGAAGTTAGGCACTACAGTCATGGTTCGCATTATTTGGATTGCGCGGAATATCAGAATATTTGAACAACAAAGCAAGAAAGTGGATTATGTTTATTAGATGATAAAACAATTGATTCAATAGCGTGCGAGAAGTTGGAATAAGGTGGCTGACAACAGAAAATCGAAGCCTTCACAAGGCCTCGGGATTTCATGAAGGAATAATGGGATGAGTGCAGTGAGGCAAAGATGTTCATCCATGTTTTGTACAGACAGTATCATCTCCGAGGGAGGTTTAGCCTTAAAATTTTGTTTTGTTAGTTGAGGTTGTACCGAAGGAATGATCTTGTTTTAATAACACTTTGGACCATTCACCCCCCTAAAAAAAAAGAAAAGAAAATATATTTAGCCATTGTTGCTACAACGGTTCTAACTCGATATAATTCCAATTAGAGCATACCAAAATCCAATTAAAAAAATGATCGATTAAAAGACAATAGTAAAATGACAATGAGCTACGGCTACTTTCATTAGGGAAAAGCAGAGTGATTGGGATGGGATTGGGAACTTGGAAGCTGAAACAAGAAAATGAAAACATGGTTGGCAACTACCCATATATATAAGAACAAGGTTGTACCTCAAACTTGGAAAGTACAAAATATTATCACAAATTAAGATAACACTTTGGATGAATCGTATAACATGAAGAAGATGGGTATGAGTTTCTTGAAACTTGTAGCAGGCAAGGTACACTACTTCAATCCACTCTGGACGAATCACAAGAAAGAATTTACAACTGTTACGTACAATATTTTACTCTACTTGTACTTATTCACTATTCAGGCATGTACGCAGGAAAATGTATCTATAAAAAAAAAAAAAGGTGAAGTGGAACGAAGCTTCTCTAAAGAAGACAAAATGTCAAAAAATATCAAGTCTTTTTCTCAATTATTTTAAGAAAAATAAAAATTTTAGTTTAGGTTGGCAGCACCTTAAATGTAACTAGTATTTATCTTTGACAAATGTAGTGAATTTGTTTATTCATAGGTGAAAACATATGTTTTTCAAATTTGTTGAGAAAATATGTGTAAGTATTATCAATTAATAAAAAGTCTTTTGCTATCGTATCAAAGAGACGTGAGTCTGGAGATGTTTGGAGAATTTAGTGCATTGCGACACGCATTCTGTGGCTCAGTACGGGTTCGATCAGTTCTTGTGTAAAATGTAAAGAACCAAATGTTACGTTATTATCTGTTTTAATAACTTAAGTGATCAGAGAATGAGCCTGACAATATATGTCACGCTTTAGCACCCCCCTCACGTGCAAGCCTCTGATTGCACGCGGAGAGACAAATTAAGGTGCACTACCACCAAATGGACAAATAAACGGAGTGCAAATTGCACTATAATAGGGGGGCTAATATGCAAACGAGAATGGTCGAATGCAACACGTTGCTAAATCAGAACTCTGATACCATATTAAGTTACCATCTGCTCTAAAATTAAAAGTTGTTAAATAACACCAGGTACACAAATATAATAGAGAAAAAAAAGAGAGAGGGTTTGGGGTTGGGGGGGGGGGGGGGGTAGGGGACCATTATGTCCAGACCAAGGGCAACAAGAGGTAGCAAAACCAATGGGACTGGCTCCAAACATGTCCTTGAGGCTTACACACCCCAAAAGCACCCGTGGTCTCACCCTTGCCCCCACAAGCCCACATGACCCTGTTCTCTCTCTCATCCTTCGAAGTCCCACTTTATAAACCACCCTACCTCAGCCTTATGCTTCTCATTCCAACCACACAACCCTTCACATTTCCTCCCTCTCCTTCTCTCATCTTCCTTTTTGCTGCTTCATAATCCTCGGCTACAAAATGGCCTTAAAAAGATCAAACAAGTTGTCACAAGCTGCAGTCATCAGACAAATCCTCAAAAGGTGCTCCAGTCTAGGAAAGAAGCAAGGCAACTATCACGACGAAGAAGGGCTTCCTTTGGACGTACCAAAAGGGCACTTTGTTGTGTACGTTGGCGAAAACAGAAGCAGATACATCGTGCCCATCTCATTCTTGACTCGTCCCGAGTTCCAAAGCCTCCTGCGACGGGCCGAGGAGGAGTTCGGGTTTGATCACGACATGGGCCTCACCATTCCCTGTGAAGAACAAGCTTTTGAAACCCTAACGTCCATGCTTCGGTAGATCGAAAGGAGCTTGGTTTCTTCTCGGATCATATACTTATACGGAATTTGAAGAAGAAGATCATGAAGCTGCTACATCTGCTTCTGCACTTTTAATTCTTTTCTTTTCTTTTTTTGACTTTTGAGATCTTTTGTTACACTTAATCTAACAGAAACCATGAATGCTCATGATTCATTCGGTTTAGATTTGTATATCTCAAAAGTTTGGAAATTTTTCCTCACAGTGGTGCTTGTTTGTGCCCTGTGAGAGAGCGAATGTTGTTAAGAATTCTGGGGTTTGCCCTGTTCATAATTTTCTTTCTCGTTCTTTGTCTTTTAGCTATAAACGCAGAAACTCTCATCCTTGCATATCATAATCCCAAGTGACACCGTCCTTATCTAAAAAGGATTAATTTTCCACACCCTTTGCCAAAAAATGTTACTGGCAATCTTTGCCATGGAATGATTAAAAGGGTATTGTGTCGTAATCACCAAAAGTATCAGTTAAGGGTTTTATTACACAGACGACGACTGATACTCAACTCATTCCTTGGGTTTATTCCTTTGACGTGTTACAAAATTTAAGGATAAATTTGAATATATGTAAATATTGAATTGAGTTAAAAGTAGGATAATAAATACTCAGTAACAAGCGATGTTTATAATTTCAGATAAATCTATCTTAAATGTGCAAAATATTAAGAAAAAAAAAACGAACGGAGCGGAAAGAGTAATAAAATTCCACCGATACAAGGGAAAAAAGAAGCAATAACTATCCCAGACTTCACATAATCACGGGCGATTTAGTTAAGTTTGTCTCTTCTCCACGGAAATCTTGGCTGGGGATTGATGAGTTTACCTGGTTTAGACGCCAAAGCTTCTTTGTCTGTGGTTGAAACTTAGTACGTGCATGAGCATCATTGATGAAAGCAGTGTATGCACATTCCTAGGCGCCACTTTGTTCCATTTTCAAGTAACCCAATGCATAGCAAAATCGAATCCTTTCCAGTTCAAATGCTTCAATTAAAAAACTGTAACGCTTTGAAGAAGAACTGCACCCCGAAATTTTACAGATGATCCAAATTATACTGCAGGAGCATCCTTTTTTGAGCTACCTGCTTTGGAACTACTGCAATTTTAATTGGAGCCTAGAGGTGGTTGTGCAACAAATTAGGATGGTCCTGATCTTCTCCAGACCCACTTGTCCGTTCCTCACTGGTGGCCCATATTGAAATTTACAGGGCTTTAATGGTGGTTAAAATGATGCAGAAGATCTATCATCCATGTCTTGAGTTACCCTATCCACTGTTCATTGCAGGGTGGTCCATGCATGCCTTCATCCCGCAACTTTAGTAATCATAATTATTCAATTCAACCAGCGGGACAAACAATCCGTACTGACCGGACACCCTCTCATCAGCCATTTGTATATTATTAGACGTACGTACTTGACCTGACTTGTTGCTTTTCTGGTCAAATTTTGATTTTTCCTTGGGCTGGAAATATCAGCATATATTGATAAAGAAGCAGAGTCCAAACAAACACTAGCAAAGTTTGAAGATTCAAAAGATATAAAATTCTGAACTCCCATCCTGTAAATCAAGTTTTCAACAATTTCTTCAAAATGGGTACTGCATGTTTGGTATAAACAAATTGTGCCCTGCCTTCAAGTCTAGAGTAGCTTCTTTGCATGCTTCTCCAACTTCTTAAGTTCCCCATAGAAATGTTCCGTGCAATATTTGTTGTCAAAAACCTATTGGAAGGCCCCTTTAGCAGCCTCCCAACAAAGGACTTGTTTAATACATTCTTTTGCAGAAGGTTCAAGGAATGAAAGGGTGAAGAACATGGCTTTGGTAGTTCCATCTGTCTATAGCTAAGCCCGAGTAAGATCGAGGATAACGTAACAAAAAGAACTCGTATGCACAAAATATTCTTAGTGAGTGCATGTTCTGGACATGCATGCGTGCATTCTAACTTTGATAAATTAACAGGTTATCCTTCTCCTGGGACAAAGTACGCCATTATACCTTCCTGGTCAGCTCAACATTAGGGACTAAGATGATGACACACACTCACGCGCCTACACACATATAAATATTTATATACATGGCCTAGCATAAACAGTCTATCCTTTCCCTTTCTAGATCTCTTGGCATGCCAGTCAGCACCGAAATGTTTTTTTGAAATCAAAATATTTGATTTTGGTGAGACCATAATTACATGAACGCTTTGTCAACTAAAGAGTATGTTCCTCGAAGCAAGACCAAGGCCCTGCCTCCACGCCGGTGATTATCTTGTTAAAGCTACTGACGTTTGCTTTGCTAGGATTAGACCTCTAAAAGCTGACAAGAAGCTGGGACCTCATACGCTTCTCGATCTAAATGGAGACAAACTTGACAAATTCACATGAAGAATAGTGAGAAAATTTGGAACATGACCTTTCCCTTCAGCTTATAAATTAAAGCAGGTTAGGTGCTATTTTTCAATGATTTCATCACTTAGAATCTTGAAGAAATTCGTGACTGTTATTAGGTGCATGCCCATCTTTACACCATTGACGTCTATCAAGTTAAAAATGAACCACAAGTTACCCAAATACAATGTCCATACTTTATTATTAGGAAAAGTCTCACTTCGAATTCTTGTCCACACCGTAGCTAAACGAGTAATATTTTGTTTCTAACGTACCTTTTAGCGGCTTATTGAGGCGTAGATAAGCATTTGAGAGTGAGCATATAATAGTAGAAGAAGAAGTTTAAGCTTTTTTCTATGGCGTCTTCAATTGAGAGTGTGAAGTGGCTCTATCAAGACGAGATTATTTTTCAATCCCAGTAATCGATACATATTTCTTCGTTAACAGATAAGCGTCGCTATCGTATCTGTTGATAACCAAAGAAAAAAGTATGAACAAATATTATAAGACATGAAAATAATATTTTCCCATTTATGAAGGACGCTTCAAACAATTTTAGTCATGGAATGGTGAACCCCTAGATTGTGATCACTACTTTTCAGCATTTTGTGTTAGTACTTGATTGATAGACTGTTTTCATAATAGTACGTTGACGCTTCTCAATTTTTACTTCAAAAAGTGCTCATGGAATTCCACAGTTTTGATTTTATGGCCTAAACTCTAAACTGAGATTGACGGGAACCAGATCACACTATTTAGTACTTTATGCCATAACCTGATCATTTCCTGACTAGTCACAGAAGTAAAACCTCTCTGTATTACATGCCATGCAGTATGTTCCCATACAAATTCATAGTTTCCAACACAAGAAATCCACCGTTTCTACATATACAGCACAATAGTGTTGAGAGAAGCTCCCATGTGCCACTAGATTAGGCATGGCTCGTATACAACATCGTTTTGTCGCCAGATGTATTCAGTGGCTTTATTTTTACGGTCCATATCTGCAGACGCGTTGCATGCATATATGCAATGCACCATTCTGTTTCTCTTGTTATCGTTGTTATTATTCGTGTTGTTGTTGTCGAGACTATTTTTGACTGGTCTGTAAATAAGTTCGAGACAAAGACCTAGAGAAGACCATTTATTCAACTAAAAGAGAGACTCTACTACAATGTTTTTCACACAATATATTTATCATGTAGGGACGATATTATCGATCTCTCTTATACTTTTTTCATGGTTGCGTAAAATGTGTGATTTTTTTTCTGAAAGTACTCTTGTAATGTGCAACCAATTTCCTATCCATCCAACTGTCTATACATCATATCATATTCCAGAATTGGGGAGATGGACAAGCAGAGCCAGCTATGCTGGGAGGTTGGCTTTGTTGTAGGGCAGACATGTTTGTTGGGTTTGAAGCTTGAAATAACATGAGAAACTTACTATGTGGGACATCACAAATTGTAGACCTTGAATTGTCCCAACCAACATTTAAGCACCCAACTGATTTCTCCCGTACTTGTCTAAGTTCCATAGCAAATATCAAGATATTGTTAGCGGTATTTCATTTCTTCGTGTTTACCTGCTGCTCCATTGATGCTCATAGCTGAGGAAAAAGAAACTTTAGCTGTCTAGTTTCTTTTCTTCTCCTTTTTTGAACATGGAATGACAACATGAAGATATAATCGAATTAACAGAATAGATGACCGTTTACTACACATGACACTGTATTTTGGCAATTGTCGTACTATAGTTATGGTGTTGCACGGCCATTTCTCAGCAACTTTTGTCCCTTTTCACCGTGAAATCATTCTGCTATGACTATCTTATATAAAATTCTTGTCTATGTGGAAGGACGTATTTTTGTTAATTTTTCTATAACGAAGTAATGAACTAACATGGCGGGCACCCATTAGCTAATTATAAGTTTATAAGAAATGATATCTTTCTTAGTTTTTCATCTGAAACATTCTGTAATGCAAATTGCAATCCTATGTCGCAAAATAGTAAGGATGAGGATGAGATGAACACGTTCTCTGTCCCATGTAGACACCATTATTCAGACACTCAATTATTGACATTCACATATGTTATCGCAAGTTGCAGACAGTTGATCTAATTGTATATTGTTACCGCATTATCAATGTTGAAACGATTTAATGCGCTACCTCGTAACACGTAATGAGTTCAGAAACATACCGTACGAAGTCTTCGAAAATTCCGACGTAAGATCCTTATTGTTACGAGCCTCCAACACGCTTGATCTTTTTCACAGGTACGAAAACGGCTACTAGAGTCGAGTTCGTTCGTCGTCCACGAACCAAATCCTAGAGTTTGGTGATTGCTCTAGAGAGAGTGCTATAGAGAGAGGGTTATTGCTATGACTTCTGACTTATTGAGATATCTCTAGCATTTATATAGAGATACAATTAGAGACTGACTTTACCTCAAACTCTTAGGAGATAAAGATTGTATTTATCTCAAACACTTAAGAGATAAATATTATCTAAATAACTGTATTTATCCAAACTAACAAATACACATTATCTGTTAGTGGGCGGATAATGGGTCCATTGACCCAATTTATTAACAGCTCCCACTCGCCCACACACAGGGCAAATAAATCGTATAATCCCTCTTTATCTCTCGTCCACTCATCTCCTCATACAGGAAATGGAACGTGCGACCTACGAGAAAGGATGTCCAGTTGAGGAGTATTGTATTAAGTTATCACCAAACTAACACAATACATCACTCCCAAAAAATCTCGTATGTACCCCAGATAGTTCAACTACACCAGATTAAACACTCTCAAATCCCTCATAGTGAGCAGTGTTAAACCTCTCATATGTTATGTATTCATGACTCATATCGAAACAAAAATCGACAAAGTCGCCCGGGCTATGAATCACACAACATGGTGTAATATTGAACTTTCTTCCCAAAGCCCTCATGTCATTCCAATTAGACCCAACCGCTTTCCTAGACATGCCCCGCGAGACCGCATCATCCATGATCCAAGGGTACATGCTAAAGTAGCGACATTGAGTATCCTCTTCATGACATAGTCTAAGGTGAGAAGGGTACTGCATAGGATCAAAAATATTTCGATCCAAGTGGCTCACACAGTGACGAAGCAGGGATTCATTCATCACTCCCACTGTCGGTCTGCATTTAGCACATGCAGTATGATTTGCATGCTATGGCGTAACCCGCAAGGGCGTGTCACATAAATGTATAATAAAATACGCCATACGAATCTAAGTCTAGTCGCTGTACAAGCGCCTAACCTGAGTTTTTCAGCCCAGTCACTCTCATAGTGCCTGCCTGAAATCTCACATTCGGCTGTAAACAGGCTACATAGAGTTGTGGAGATACTCTATGATCGACCTACATTTTTTAGGTCTCATCTTAGCTCCAACTAAGGCGACATGTTTGCTTTATAAGCTGTATCATCTTATTCGCCCACTTGGCGCTTAAGACAATTATGTCTCATCTTGCTCGCTATCTTAGCGCCAAGGTGAATTACCCGTGTGAGTGGGTCAATTCGAGCCTGGTGACACTCTCAATAAGGATGTATATGTAATCACAAAGATTATCCATTCATTCCAAAATAAACTCAAATCAAGGAAGAAAATTTAATGTAATAAATAATGTCAAGTACATAAGATGCCATAAACATATCAAAACCTACGTAGTCCCATACTCCTAATGTGAGAAAGGAAAACATCTCTAGCAATAGGCTTGGTCAAAGGATCAGCCACCATTCTGCCAGTAGGTATATGCTTCATGGGCACCTCTCCTTGCGCAACTAAAGTTCTAATGAAGTGATAACGAATGCCTATGTGTTTGGCCTTCCTATGATATTTGGGGTCCTTTACAAAATCTAGGGTAGCTGTATTGTCACAGTGAACAGTGACAGACTTGTTTGCATGAGCTGTAACCCCTAGAGCCTGTAAGAATGACCTCAACCAAACAGTTTCCTGGACTGCTGCTGAACAAGCAACATACTCCGACTCCATCGTGGATAGGGCGATGCAAGACTTTTTCTTGCTGTACCAAGAGATAGCTCCACCTTAAGTGGATATGCACTCATCTCTATCAGCGCCCCAATCAGCATCGATGTATCCTCTCAATCTCAAGTCTCCACCATGATAACACAGGACGAGATCAGTGGTTCCACATAAGTATCGAAGAATCCTCTTCACCGCATTCCAATGAGCGGGTCCAGGATTACTCTGATAACGACTCACCATTCCAACGGCAAAGCAGATGTCTGGACTTGTACACAACATAGCGTACATCAGACTCCCAACTGCAGCTGCGTAAGGCACTTTGGACATCCGATTCTTTTCCTCATCATTCTTTGGGCATTGGTCTGTTGTTAAAGTACACGCCTTGTCCATTGGAGTGTCTATGGGTTTTGAGTTATGCATACGGAATCGTTCAATGACTTTCTTGATGTATGTCTCTTGAGACAAACTGAGAAGTCTCTTTGGACGATCATGTACGATTTTAACCCCGAGCACATAATTAGCTTCTCCCATGTCCTTCATCTCAAAAGTTGAGGACAACCACTGCTTAGTGGCGACAATGGAACTCATGTCATTTTCAGTTAAAAGAATGTCATCCACATACAAAGAAATGATTAGAATATTTTTCTTGGATAGTTTTACGTAAACACAATAGTCTTGTTCAATCATTTCAAAACCTATAGAGGTAATGGCATGATGAAACCTAAAGTACCACTGCCTAGACGATTGTTTGAGACCATATATAGAACGTTTGAGACGGAAAACTTTGCCCTCATGTCCTTTGACTTCAAAACCCTCGGGTTGAGCCATATAAATCTCTTCGTAGTTCTCCATTAAGAAACGCAATCTTAACATCCATATGAAAAAGTTCTAAATCTTGCTGGGCGACAATAGCTAGGATCAGGCGAATTGAAGCAAATCTCACCACTGGGGAGAAAGTGTCTTCATAGTCCACATCCCGCAGTTGGGTATAGTCTTTGGCCACAAGACGTGCATTATACTTGTCAATTGACCCGTCTGCCTTGCGCTTGACTTTTAAAACCCACGTGTTTCCAACAGTCTTGTGCCCTGGCGGAAAGTCAATCAACTCCCAGACCTGATTCTTTTCCATTGAGCTCAACTCATCCTGCATTGCAGCCATCCACTCATTACTAGCAGACGTTCCACAGAAGTAGGCTCGTCTTCATCATTTGGAGTGCACATAAGAATTTTTCCGTCAATCTCAAAACGACGACGTGGAACTCTTCCTCGTGCACCTCTACGCAGTTGAGAATCTTTTGACCTGATGGTCCTGATGGTGTGCTCCCACTGTCTAGGATGCTCCCACTAGGTTGAAGGCCACTTATACTATCTTCAGCGATAATAGGATGAGGAACTAATTCTCCACCTTCGCTTGGATATGGTAAAGTGGCTTCAACCTCCTCTAACTCATAGAGGTCAAGATTCTTACTCGCGTCTCCAATGCTAGAAAAATTATTCTCTATGAAATCGACATCACGAGACTCTATTTCAGTCCTTTCACCATTTAGATGTTGACCATACATCACATAGCCTTTAGAGTATACTCTTGCTCTAGGCCCTAGTTTTTCATGCTTATGAGAAGTACCGTGAACAAAACCTGCTGAGCCCCATGGGCGCAAGTTATCCAAATTTGGCTTTTGGCTATTCCAAAGCTCATAAGGGGTGGATTTGACTAACTGTGAAGACACACGATTAAGTATATAGGCTGCAGTCAAAAGGGCATCCCCCCAAAAAGATATTGGAAGGTTTGCTTGTGCCATCATAGACCTAACCATGTCTAACAATGTTCTATTTCTTCTTTCCTCAACACCATTTTTGTTGTGTAGTATTAGGAATAGTAAGTTACCTGCGTATCCCTTTTTTCTCACAAAACTTCTTAAAGTGATCGGACAAATATTCGCAACCCTGGTCAGTGCGAAGAGTTTTTAAACTCTTCTCTTTTTGATTCTCAACCTCTGCTACAAAGCGTTGGAAACAATTCAAAGCTTCATAGCAGTGAGATATTAGATATACGTAACCATATCGCGTATAATCATCTATCAGTGTAAGGAAACACGAGGCGCCATGGCGTGCCTTTACACTCATAGGTCCACATATGTCAGAGTGAACTAGCTCAAGTGACTGAGTTGCTCTCACAGCCTTTCCAAAAGGCTTCCTGCATGCTTTACCGACCAAACAAGCCTCACATGTTTGTAGATTGACTCTTGCGAGTGGGCCCAAAAAGCCTTCTCTAGCCAAACGAGTCATTCTATTTTGGCCTATGTGGCCCAGTCTTGCATGCCAGGTGGTAGAATCATTCACAATATTATCATTCACCACATAAGAATAAGAGGACTGAGATTTAATTAAATCCAATTGAAAAAGACTATCCATGCGAAAACCATGTCCGAACAAAACATTATCCAAAAAGATGTCCAACTTATTACCCTTAAAAATAAAGGAAAAAACATTGTCTAATAAAGCAGTAACTGAAAGTAGATTAAGCCGAACAGTGGGTGCATATCGCACATCCTAAAGAATCAATGTGCGCTCAGTGCGCAACTTGAGCTGGTAAGAACCAACCCCTAGCACCTCTATTGTTTCCCATGAAGATATGTTTGCTACCCGCTGGAATCCGATGATAATCTACGAAACCCTCTTGATCACGTGCTACATATTTTGTTGTACCTGTATCCACAAACCACACAGGTTGGGAATGAGCAACCATCACATGTGAGGAAACATATAACTGAGATAGAGATTCAGAAAGTACCTTCTTCGGCTCAGTGCAATCACGAGTGAAGTGTCATTTCTGTTGACAGTTGAAGCATTTAACTTTAGACAGATCCTTTTCCCACCACGTTTTCCTCTCTTGCATTTCTTCATATTCCCTTCCTTTGGCGCAGAAGTGCTAGCCTGGCTTTTCTTGCCTTTCTTACTTTGTCTTCCGCGCTTACCATTTGCATTGCACGATCCCACTTGGGCGACATAAGTGAGGGTTTTGTCAGCGTCTCGAGTCTCAGCCTCAAGGATGACATGCTGTGAAACATCAGAAAAATTCTTGATGTTTTCACTATGGGTTAATATCTGTTTCATATTGGCCCATGAGGCAGAAAGGGACCTTATGACAGCTCTGACTTGCTGCTCATCTGTGACCACATGTCCAACATCCATCAGCTTACCAATCATATTGGACATCACCCTTAGATGCTCACTCATGATATGCTTAGGGTCTTTTGTGTACTCCTCAAACTTGATCACAAGGCTACGAAGCCGCATAGTTGAGGTTCCACCAAAAGAGAACTTGAGCTGCTCCCATAAAGCTTTGCAAGTTGAAAGTTCATCATACTGCCCGATTAGATCATTTTGCAAGCTGCTCAACAAGGTGTAGAGCGCACTACGATCTTTCTGATTCTATTTTTGGTAAGCAGTGTGGTCTCTTAGGGGTTGCGCCTCAGTTGGCGCGACCATCTCCTTGGTCAAGTGCTCCTCGAGCTCTTGTTCGTTCAGCATGAATTTCATCTTTTTGTGCCAAACGTCATAATTATCTCCGTTAAGTTTCTCACCCTTAACGAGATCAGCTATGACATTCTTACTGGCCATTATATTCACTACATTAGATTGCGCAAGGAAAATATATTAATTATACATCCTTCTTTTTATTTCAAAAAATTCAAATGAAAAACATAATCCTTCCTCACATCATGAAATCAAAAATTTGCTAAGCTCGTAATCATCTCCCATGTAGGTGAGTTGAGAAAATATTTTTCAAGTAATTTTTCGCAATAAATTTCATCATCATATAAGCCACAATGTAATAAATCATCCACATGATAATTTAGAACAATATAATTGCACCATACAATAAAGTGTGCAAGGACTCCATTGAGTCCTATTGGCATTCTAATAACTTATGCTAAGAAAATTCTGGCTTAAATAATGTGCGTGCAAAATTACATCCCCGTACAAGGCTTTCTAAAAATATATATAGGGAAATAATAGAATACAACATCTTTGAGAATCCTACTACAAACTACTCCAATAAAACAAATGGAGATGTCGCACAGCACATTATTCTCAAAAGAATTTTCTTAAAACAAGAGTAAACACATAAACATAAGTTTCTTTAGAATGTCAATCTAGTATCCAACCATTTAACCTAAAACTAGCATGCTCAAATAACAAGTTAAAGGATAATTTAAATGGATGAATAGGCCACATTCTCCTTCCAAGAAAAACGGACGTGAAAGCCTTGAAATTGGGTTTGAAAAGGGTGGGCTTACCAAAGCCCAACAAATATATCTCAACAAAAGTATATTTAAATCATAACTCTAATCAAGGTAAGTAAATAAAACATAATTTATCTATGTTACATAGCTCTCCAAAAAATATTTATTTTTGCCCACGAAGTGCAAAAATTAATATTTATACATTATTCGTATTTTTTGGGACCGCATAAGTACCACAAAAAATATTTCTAAATGACCAAAAAATGAGAGATAAATTCTTAAAAATTGACAAACAGTAAATTTATCCCTAATATACCCTCTGCAATTAAATAAAAAATTATGTGTATAAAACAAAATTTTAAAGCTAATTTCAATAGAAAAAGTCGTTTAAAAATTAAACAGAATACACACAAATGGTATAAAGGCAAGTTTTAACACCATAGAAAAAATCAGTGGGTCAAGATGGAGCTCCACTCTCCGGCGGTGAAAAAAAACGGCCCCAAAAATAGCCCTCACGTGCCTCCACGCGTAGCCGTGCGCGTGGGGCAGCGTCTGGGGTTTTTGTGAACTGGCACGTGTGTACACACGTGCGTGGAGCGCGTGGGGAGACTTGCTGGTGCGTGAGCTCGCGTGGGCGTGTTTGTCAGCAACCTCACTTGGCGCGTGCGGCGCGTGCGGCGCGTGCGTGTGTTCCAGCAGTCTGCGGGCGTGGCCCTCGTGTATGCGCGTGGTAGCTCCTCTTGAGCACGTGGCGCACGTGCGCAGCCCCTTGGCCCGTGATACGTGTCATCAGCACGTGGCGCGAGCGTGAATTCACTGTTCATCTTCTTCATTAAACCCTAATTTATTTTCAGCGCCGTCATGTCGCGATGCCAACTTTCGAAGGCCATATCTTTCTCGTTTTTAAGCCAAATAATGCGTATGATATATCGTTGGAAAGCTTATGCGACATAGATTAATTATGTACCAACCGATCATGATAAAAACTGAATATCATGCTCCAAATATGAGTCCTAAAACTCGAAAAAAAATCACAATTTTTTTGAAAAATAAAATCGTGATTTCTCACAAACCATGCATAAAAAAATCACGAAATTTTACGTAGTTCATCCTCAACCATAGGAGAACAAATAAATATAATTATTTTTCAGAAAAACATTCTCAAAAAATTTTGAATTTTAATAATGAGTTTCATTCATGTATCCGAAAGAAATCGCAACATGTACATAATTTACTCTAGCATGTTAAAGGCGAATCAACAAGTAATCATGCTCTGATACCAATGTTGAAACGATTTAATGCGCTACCATGTAACACGTAATGGGTTCGAAAAGATACCGTACGAAATCTTCGAAAATTCTGACGTAGGATCCTTGTTGTTACGAGCCTCCAACACGCTTGATCTTTTTCACAGGTACGAAAACGGCTACTAGAGTCGAGTTCTTCGTCCACGAACCAAATCCTAGAGTTTGCTGATTGCTCTAGAGAGAGTGCTATAGAGAGAGGGTTATTGCTATGACTTCTGACTTATTGGGATATCTCTAACCTTTATATAGAGATACAATTAGAGACTGACTTTACCTCAAACTCTTAGTAGATAAAGATTGTATTTATCTCAAACACTTAAGAGATAAATATTCTCTAAATAACTGTATTTATCAAAACTAACAAATACAAATTATCTGCTAGTGAGCGGATAATGAATCTATTGACCCAATTTATTAACAATCATGAATCTAAGTTATGAACATTTGACTATTTGCATGGGAAGATATATATATATCTATATATGTTTTTGTGTAAACACAATTGAAATGGTGAAATGGTTTGGCAGCGTCCACCATTTGTATTAAACTAGTGATCATCATCCAGAAAGGAACAAAAATTAAAGAAAACGATCATGTCTGATTTGTTCTTGAGATCACTACCTGTTTAAGCAAGCATCAATAGTCTATAGTTATGGCACAAACTTGGGTCTGAACTGGCGGACTTTGTAGTCTTTGCCACTTGAGCGCGCAGCTTGACTTTGGACTATACAAGATTATTAATCTCTCTCTCTCTCTCTCTCTCTCTCTATCTCGCTCTCTCACACACACACACACACAAACACATACTTGTGAGTTGTAACTATCTTGAATGGAATGGTATAGAATGTTGGCAAGGAACCGGAGAACCTGTATTTTACTTTTGTATAGGTCTATTAAGAGCATGAATAGACGGCAAATCACGGGTTGGTTGTCCGTCAATTCTGAATCGTCTTGTCTTGTTTGTGATTTTGTAGCTTAATCATACTACCTCGAGAATGGAGCCATTCAGAAAAAGAAAAAAAAAAGTGAAACCGTCCGCCTTTTTTTTTTTTTTTAATTTTTTCTAATCAAGTATTTACTTTGTTGTGTTTGAAACGCAAAAGTCCAAGAATTTGAACTTTATCTGATATAGTTCCTTAAATATGGGCAGTCTTTGTATTTATTTTACTTTATTCCAAGGCTAAATTAGTCACTTTTCAAAATCATCCGTTCGTATGCACTGTCTTAATTGTTCCTCATTCGGGTATCGCCTTGGGTTATAATGGTTAGCATTATATAATGAAACTTGCTTAGAGATCGAGAAAAGGGGATTACTTGCTTTGTGCCAAGTAAAAATGCTAAGCATGACAATTTTTACTTGGCATGTATATGTGACAAGCGAAAAACGGCAAGCCGACAACCAAATTACTCTTATATAAAATCCTCTAATCTCTCATACTAATCTAGGAGCGAATTGTTGTCTTTCTTTGTACTGTCCTTAGGCAATAATATTGTCGTTCAAAAAATAAAAAGGTTGTCCCTTTAGATACCAAATATTACTCGTAGGTGCACACATAAATCTTGGTATCTCACAAAAAAAAAAAAAAAGGCTCAGAAAGAGAAGTCAGATATACGTGGTGATATAGCTAAATATGTCCACTCAACTAAATGGTGACACATGGCGTGGTCGACCTCGAATAGACTTTGGGGCCTGTATCAGGCTAGGCTCTGGAGGAGGTGGTAGAGGCCTTGTAAGACTCTACTACTGGAAGAAGAGTCCTAACATAGTTCTAGTACGTTGAAGACCTATCGGGGAAGAGTTCTGAATAAGGGAGGAGTCTATATCAGGAGAAAAGCCTCAGGTACACAGATAAGTTCAAACACAAACACTCAATGCATCTTCTGTTATTCAGAGCTTTACCCTAGTAGCGACATTCTGACTTTAGTATCAGAGCATCTTCCGCTGGAACATCCCCGGTAGTCACTCCGTGTTCTATTCTGCAGGTCAATTTTCTGGTTGTGGTTCCCGATCAACATTCTAGCAGCAACACGTAGTGCTCCAAGAAGAAGGTACAAAAGCTGTACATTTCTAAAAGGAATAAGAAAAGAACTCACAAAAGTAAATCCAATTCTATTATTTAGATTGATAAAAAAAAAAGAAGTATATAAATCAATCAAAAATCAAAATCCATTATATATAAAAATAAGAGATAAATAAATTGAAATCTTTCATAACTTTATTGACCTGACCAGAAAAAAGAAGTCACTTAATTTTTTTATGATACTTTAAAATTTTTCATTGATGCATATTGATGCAACATTTTTTTTTATCAAAAATAAAAATAACAAAGTAAGAAAAATAAATATATATATATAGAAATAACACAAAACATTGCTTTTACTAATTCGAATTAAAGAGTGATATAAAATTGATCTATTTCTGGCACCATATCTATAGTTAGCAATTCCAATTCCGTGTATCAAGGTCACTGTCAATATCGTCATATCGTGGTCCTTAACTCCATGACGTCCCCGCCACGCACCGACTTTTCACCCCCAAAGATGGCAAATGGAGATCGAGCGAGTACGTGGTTGGATCAGAGCACAAGGGCCCCACGAATTCACTGCGGGTCTCCCCACTAAGGTGAGGATGATCAGCACGTGATCATTAAGCCCACAACTTGGGCTTGCATTCACGTGGGCTGGCCCATCCTTGTACCCCAGTTTAGACATTTGGAGTTTTGTCGCTATAAAAATTCCCGACGAACTATAAATCTGTTAAAGCAAAGCACCCGGCAATCAAACATTATTTACCAACCGAAGAAAGGGATGGCTTTCTCTTGATGCTCTGATATTTAAGCTTTATAAGTGTCACTAAAGCCTATAGATAGCAATAACTAAGAGAACTTAGCGATGAAAGTTAAGTTCAAATAGTGAAAAGTAAAACTCAAATTTTTTTTATTGTTTGTGAATTAGACGCAACCTTACAAGTTTCATTTATCAAGCCCATAACCTTACTTTTAATTTTGAATCATGGAGTCACAGCTCATGCTACTTACCAGTAACAGACCTATAAGCCCATACTCCATAAATCAGATCACACCCCTAGGTGCCGGTGGCCTAGTGTACTGCTGACCTAGGATTTCGCCGGACAAGAATCTTCTACTGCAATACTACTGACAAAAAATCTTCACTAAAAACATTTTGTTGTTTTATTAAAATTTATATGGACAATCTTGTCTCGCTAAAATGTATTTAGCGACACTTTTTTATTACAGTAGAGATGTTGTACAGCAAGGAGTCCTAGTCCGATTTGTTCATAGATTTTTGTACAAATCCTGGGGTTTTAGTTGGCTTTTTTTTTTTTCTCTCTCTCTTTATTGTCTTGATCCAACCCCTACGGGGAGGCGAAGTCAGGGCATTGATTGGAAGAAGTGATCAGTTCCTCTGGAACTTGAGATATATCGTACGCCAATCGAGCCTGGAACTTCATTATACCCCGAGTGATTTCCATGAGAAGGTTAATATTTAGTCACAAAATTTCTTTTTAGCGACAACTGATATTGAAGTCCATAATATATCAATCTGATATTGATAGGTCAATGCCTTGCAGGTGGCTAACCTCACAGGAGAGTTCCGAAGACAAGTTATTGCAAGTCCTTCTATTGATAAAGGTATGCCTAATGCCCTGGAGGTCCTAATTGCATAAAACAACTCCGCTGATGATCAATTATTAGTGACACATA
The DNA here is from genome assembly GCA_033070095.1 of Escallonia herrerae. Lineage (NCBI taxonomy): Eukaryota > Viridiplantae > Streptophyta > Magnoliopsida > Escalloniales > Escalloniaceae > Escallonia > Escallonia herrerae. The sequence goes on along the minus strand of JAVXUP010000636.1, from coordinate 10,299 downwards.
TCCCTTCTCTTTGAACTAATAAGGCCAATGATCAATTAAGCATGGCTTGCGGCCATAAATCATTCGAGTTTCACATTACAGAGATTATAACGTGTAACCTACTTTGTTTCTAACATAATCTTGGTTTTGCTTTTAACCACATCTGCAACCTGCAATCACATAACTACCGACTTAATTCTGTTCTATCACTTGCTCATGAAGTCGTGAGTACTTTAAGCAACATGTTCTTTTATATTTTTGCCAAAAAAAAGGGAGTACAAAAGTTGTCATGTTCGGTCAAAACAGAGAAGCCACTGCAGGTGGGAAGGAAAGAAAACACATACAAAAGTTTACAGAGATCATATACAGCCAGGTTATACAAAAATACCTCACATTCAGCACAAAGCATCCCCGGTGAACGCGCGGAACAACTTGACCATTTTTGTACATGGACGTGCAACATCTTTGAATGATAGGTCTCCACGAAGATGGATCCTCTATATGCAAATCTCCGGAATCGAAGGATGAAGGCCATCTCGAGCTTCATCAAATCACAACCTTTTTAACCCTATTTGGAAGACCACTTTGAGACTACCTTCTGAAATAGACATCGTAACTTGACATCAATCTGGATATGTACAGAAGGTTGGGTCATATCCCGCTGCTTCATGATTCGTAATATAGTATCATCCTAACTCGACAAACAAATGCCAGAAAGCCAGCGAGCTGCAACACCTAATGGTCATTCTTTGCTTTTGTGGAAAAGAACCGGCTAAATCCACGAGAATGTTTCTCTGGTGTTGGGGTCGAAGATGAAGAGGAGCCTGACTTAGTTGCCCGGTGCTTTGCATCCTTTGAAGTGTCCGGTGATCTCAATGAAGTGTTTGCTTCAGAGTATGGGGGGCTAAAAGGAGCAATGTATAGATCCATGGGGGACTCACTACCTGCTCTTTGCAGATTGGTAGAAGTAGCATTATCCATCTCGGCTTGATCAATATCTTGCAAGTTTGTGCCACTAGTAGTTGGTTCTTCTTCACTGAAGCCTTCACTCTTATGACTCCTTTCACTGTGTGGGGACCCCATGAACTCTGTTTGGGGACGCATACCTTTCAACTGCTTGCCAAGAAGAAAAATGGTTTCTTGACACTCGGCAAGCTTCTCTGCTGCAGCCGCTATTTCTCTCTCCTGAAATATAAGAAACAGTTCAAATTTTCATTATTCTCTCTCTCTCTCTCAAGTCCAAATCTGACAAGAGTGCATGAAACATACATGTAAATTTAGACATACTCAAATAGAAATTCTAGAATATCGTTACAATGATATTATACCAAAACCCCTCAATGAAGCCGATCTATACCAACCAACATGAATGAAAGTTTGACCGATGTTAGACAGAGATGTACTGGTCAATATAACTAGTAAGATTTTGTTAGAAAACAATAGGCAAAGTAGTTGCATACAATAGAGCTTTTAGTTTTTTCTGTTTCAAGTCTTATGAACTACTGAGTCTTCATCCTAATATCCAAGAACAATGCAGCGTGATCATATAATTGAGTTAGATCATTTCAAACGCGGTAAAGGATTATGGGAAAGTTAAATTCATCATAAAATGTCTGACTTTGAAAGAAAGAATGAAAATACGGAACAAAGGGAGCATTTTCGAATAGACTGATAGAAGTGTCATCAGACGAAGCGATCGCCTTCCTGCAATTGTGCCTCCTTTGTCGGCAGGTCGGTGCTTAACACAAGTTCTAAACAAGTTTGCAGGTTCAAGAGTGAATTTATTTACATCAGCAAGCAAACCTGTCGACAAATGAAACAATTTTCATGAATTCCTAACCAGTTGCGATGTTAGAAACTTCCTTTCAGGCGGGTGCAAGAATCGACAATAAACATTTAATTAGAACCTTTGGTATGTACGCTATAATAAAACTTTATGTAGGTTGGGGACTAGAGAAGCCTTTAGAGTCCATTTGACTAAAATCAAACATTTTTGACAATTACTTCTCACCCTTGTTATCAGATCTGACATATACAAGTCCAAACGAGAAAAACCAAGACTAACTTCAAAAGTTCAAGAACAGAGGGCAATTGCTAGTTTGTCATAAGAATTAAGAAAGGTGGCAATAGGTAGTAATAATAGCTTGATTTCCCAAATCTATGGTAGGCAATGGCCGCCTAGCAATCCTTGCAGCCTCGCCAGTTCCAAAACAAAGGCACTTCAAAGTAAGTACAACTTACTAAGAAACAAACTTATATGCACCCGTTGCACCCACCATAAAAATAAATAAAATATTACATGTAGAAATAGAATCGGGGTGACCAGTGAAACATTACTCATTACCTGGCAAATAAACTAAAATTAGTGATTAAATTGCTTTGGCATCTCTCTCTGTTCAAATATCACCATTTGTAATGTATATGTATCAGTAGACTGTGAAGTGAAAGAAGAACATACAGAATGGCATAAGTACCCACCTGATTATTCTTGGCATCATTATCAGTCGCTGCACAGCTCTCAATCCTGACATAATATACAGGCAGAAATTAAAGTACTGTCCGGATAAATATGAAATATCGTAATCAGGTACAAGAACATGTTTTGCAGTCATGGTATTAAGAAATTGTCAAAAAGATCTGAATCCACCTCGCGGAATATCAGATAACGCACTACTCTTGACACCATAAGTAGCTTTTGTCATAAAAGATCTTGGCACAATGGACAACCTACTCTGTAATCCTTAGAGGGGAGTTAATAAGCAGACTCTTCCAGGATAGTAACCAAGACAGGGTATCTGGAGTCTATATTATGAGCAAAATTTCCCCGCTAATATTTGTTGCAGAACATGTGATATAACAAGATATGTGATGAAAAAATTAAACAGCATTACAAACTTTTAAAAAAAATGATATAGAGAGACATGATGACATCAGCTATCAAAACTTGGCGGAGAATATGAAATATCACGAGCCTCAAGGCAAAGATTTTAGGACAAATCCTGGGTAATGTGCATGAAGTACTTCAAATTCTGGAGATATCAACACATGCCATGTTTCCATGAACTGCTCATGATCACAAGAAATTCTATCCTTGCCTGAAAGCGTCAAATCCTTACTGGACCCAAGTTACCAGTAAAATTGGCAATTGATTCAACTAATACAAGCAAAATTTTGGTGCTAACCTTTGCAATTCCTCTTGAAGAACCTTGAATCTGGCCAAAACATCCTGATGACTTCTCCTCTCCTCTTGCAGCTCATTATCTAAACTTTCTGTTTTTGCTTGTAGAAGATTCACTTCAGTTTGTAATTGCTCTGCACGTGTTTCAAGTGAGTTATACGACTCGGCCATACATTTCAGCTGTGTATCAGCCAAACCATTCAACTTTTGAGCGGAAGTCAATTGTGATTTTACTTCTGCTAACACTTGTTCGGTTTCCAATAATTGCGACTTGGTGCTTTCAAGAGTTTCATTACATCTAGCTAGATCCACCAGCAAATTGGCTTTCTCTAACTTCAACTGTTCAAACTCCTCCAGTGAGCATTTCCTTGACGATGCATTTGATTCGGAGGTTGGCACGAAACTTCCTTCGTGAGGAATGTCAGGATCAGATGTTGAATCCGAAAAGTGGGCACAACCATTTGGATATCTCTCTTCAGATGAGTCCTGAACCACCTTATTCTCAGGTAAAGCAATCTTGTCTATGCAGTCAGGACTACTACTCTCTTGTTCGTTATGTTTATAACCCAAGACATTAAAGCGGAGTTCACTTGCTTCACTTAGTACATGGGAAAGGCACAGAATGAAATCAGTCAAACTTATCTTTCTGTTTATAACGTCATTAAATGTGCCTGAGAATTTCTCCAGTTTTCGGCTCAATCCTTCCTCATCAGCAGATGGGGCCTGGACAGCCTTAGCCTCCTTGCCTAAAAGCAATACAAAGTCATAAATTCGTGAAGTAGCAGCTGCCAAATTTTGGCTGAAAGCAGGGGCAGTTTCTGCCAGTCCTTCGCTATCTAAAACCAAAGAGCTATCCCTTTCCAGACTAGCCTCGTTATCCTTAGCAAAAGCCTCCCCATCACATGTAGCACCAGGACTGTGAGTTCCTTTGACATCAGAACTCACTGAGTGTAGATGCAAACTGTCATGCATCTCCTGTACAATATGCCTGATATCCTCCAAAACCTTTTCCAACTCAGTGTCTTTTGATATAGACTCGAACACCACAGAAATTCTTGATTGCAGCACCTTGAAGGACAGTAGATATGCATCAGCTTGAGGGTGGCTCAGTGCTAGTAATTCCACATCAGAAGATTCTTGACTTGGAATTTGATCCTGCACTTTGGATTGGTTATCTATACCGGTGGTGATCTCCACCAAATCATGATTAACAACTTCAGATTTAGTGTTGTTCAAGATGTCTGAACTGGAAACGACACTATCTGAATCGTTTGGTAAATTTGCCAGCTTCTCCATCTCCAGAAAATCGTCCATAAGATCTAGGCGGTTTGCCTTTTCAGCATTTCTAGGACTCTCAAAGGTTTTGTCTGTCTTGAAATGGGATGGCTCAGAGATCAATGCTGTAGCCCAAGACCCAGAACAACTCACCGCGTCATCATTTCCATCTTCAGACATAGATGTTAGGCTTGGTGGATGACTTATACTCTGACTGAAAGAACCTTCGATGGGGATCTGAACACCAGATTTTTTAGTACTCTTCTGTTGACCATTATTATGTAATTCTAATTCTAAACTTTGAAGCTTGCTAACTGTCTTCGCACAGATATTCCTGGAAGCTTGCAGTTCGCTATTACGCTTGGCCAAAGCTTCTTTCAGCATTTTTGTTTCTTCTTCCATGGCCAAAAGACGCTCTGTCAGTAACTCATTTTCTTTATGGTACTTGTGTACAGTATCAAGTGAAAATTCAGGTAACGGGGACAGGTGTGGACTAGAAGGCTTTACGGGGGACTTCCTTAGTCGAGTTTCTCCATAATCCCGGCCCAAGTTCTCAACTTCCAGTTTCATTTGGGCCAGTGCTGCGGGACCAGGCAACTTCTTCCGAACAAGACCACGTAGTCTTTGGCATTCGGCTTCTAGCTTAGCTATTTTCTTTATTCCGTCCGTATGCTGCTTGTTTGCAGCTTCGGCCAATCTTACACTCATATTCTTCTCCTCATTACGAATTTCTAGCTCTTTGGTGACTACATGGAGTTCATACTTAAATGAATTAATCTCCCTCTCACATGCTTCAATATTGCTTTTCAAAAGTTCAATGTCCGCCTCAGCTTGTGATTTCTCTTCACTCATCTTGATCAGCATGTTAGAACGCTCTTGCAAAGACCTCGAGATTGCCGCATTTTCAGCAGCAGACCGGAGGAGTTCTTGATCTAAGTTAGATATTTTTGCCTCAAGCTCAAGCTTCATCTTATCGAACTGCTTTGTTTTGGCAAGAGCAACATCATGCAATTGCTGTTCATGGTCTTCCTTTAAGTTTCTTATCTGCCGCATGCACTCCTTGAGAGCACCATCCAAATGTGATGCCCGATCTTCGGCAGTAAGCTTTAACAACGTCACTGATTCCAGATGATTTTTCAGCGCCAACGCTTCTGCCTCGGCCTTTTCCCAACCTGTAAATTATGAAGATTGAAATTCATAAACCCATGCCAAGTCCAAAGAAAATAGGTTATATGAACTATGATTCAGTAAACAGCATTCCTGTTTCTCTGCAAGACCCAGATCAATATCACACACCTGAGACGGCTTCTTCAGCAACTTTAGCATGTTGTTTCACCAGGGTCTCCTTCGTTGACATCTCTGAATGGGCTTCAGACAGCTTTTCATTCAATTCCTTCACCTCATCATCTAAATTCTTCACCTGATCTTCGTACAACTTAACTTGATCCTCGTATAATTTTAGTTGATCCTCCAGTCCAGTTAGATGTGAATATGACTCCACAGAAATTTGAACATAGTTTGGTTTTTTATAGTTAACCTGTTTACCCTGGAAAAAAAGATCCATTAGACCAACTAACGACAGCAATATCATTGAATTTCCTGCACCAGTGATCTTACAGAGATAGAGAAATAACAAAGGGCTAAGTACAAACTTATTATGCAGGACACTCGAGATGAAGAGGACAAAGCTTCTTAAGATAAAATCCCATTGTCATCTTAATATAACACCATATATATCTTAACTCTACTAATAACTAACTGCTGCGCACCAAGTAAAGGTTTTAGTCTAAAGAGTATCAGATGTCCCTATTTGATTTGATTTGAAAGAGTTGTCACAGCACTTTGGCGCTAGTACATGAGCACGTTTTACTTGCAACAGAATAGGCAGAAACTTAACCTGTTCGATTAGCATACAAAATAACCTGTTCAATAAACAATCGGTTTCACTTAAAATAAGCAATAGGCAGTCGGGCGATGCAGAAAGACGCGTGCTTAAACAAAGGTGCAGAGCTCAAAAACAACATATATTTTCACCCCCAAAGGTGAGTAGGAGCTTCCCCAAGGAAGATTCCATTTGATATTATACGCAGTGAAATACATTTAATTCTAGAGAAGGTAGCAGAAGTATTGAGTTTACCCATAAAAATTGGAGGCTATTGGATGTACTGTATAATCTAACAAGCAAACTCCCAAAGAAAAATTAAATAGAAAACTTTACAAATAAATAAGACTAACACCAACTAAAAGAACAATATAATATTGTCATTAACAGACCTGGTCACTCTGAGATCCAGCTGAAACTGAATGGGCACCACCAGACTCTGATCCAGCAATTGCTTTCTCAATGGCTGCCTTATCAGATGATTTTTTCTTCCAAGGCCAACTCCGGCGGTCCATAGTAGACTGTACGCAATAACAAGGTAGTGCCATTTAATATCGCTTAAAAACTAAAATAAGTCCAAGTGATAAGCAGATGAAATTTCACTGGAGAAGCATGCAAAGTGCTGGCCAACTTCAAAATGAATAATTTGTGTTTTTTAATCTTTTCAGTTGTTCAAGTGTGTTGAAGTTCTTCATAAGAATATGTGGAGCAAAAGAATCATGAAATCCTCTGCTCTATGTGTCAATATATCCCACATTCAAAATAGATTCTCTTCTTTGGTGGAGACAGAATATTTTACGGCTAACTGTAACCCAAAACAGACCAAAACTGATGAACCCAGTGGCCAGTTGGAGAATGATTTTGGGACGAACTGTAGAAGCATATTACACCCTCGTATTTATCCCTACACTTATCCTAAAATAGTATCACAAACTCCTTTTTGTGCTTGTTGTTTGAGCTTTGCCTCACTTAGAAAATTTGCTGCACCTTACACAAACCCAGTGATCTGATGGGTTTAAAAGGAAGGCCAAAAAAAAAAAAAACTTCATACAATATTTAGTGTAAGATACAGATTTTTGTATATTTTGCACTTCTCCAGTTTGGAAGCAGTGAAATGGAGGCCAAGCCACCAATGCAGAGTATTTTCATTTCTTTTTTTTCATAAATTCGGCCAATTTAAGGTATAACAACCGTCCACAGAAAAAAAGGGTTGGGAAGCTAGGAAACAGCTAAGAGCAATCAGTAAAATAAACTTAAATTAGATATCATACAGTTCGAATTAAAATCACAAAAAGGAATTTGAGAACGTCAAACGCATGCATTGTCGAAATTCGGTTTAATTCTTAAATAAAAGTTTAAAACCTTACAACACAACTTCCATCAGTGTTCCATATTCGCAGCACTAATTATTGCACGGCGAATTAGACGGCCAATCACACTAATGGATCCCCCAAAAAAATTACCAATTGCAAGATAAGATATGAACACAACAGCTGTAATTAACCAGCTCAGTGCCTCAGTCATCAAAACTAACCTCACGCATAGTGATTGAGGAGAATAATTAACCTTCTCTCATTTCTTTTACAATATAAACTTTGATTACTAACATTTACGAAAGCTCAACATGTGATATTCTCGGAGAAAATTAAAATCAGATCGAATAAAAACCTGTAACCAACAAGTGACTATTAAAAACACGATACATGCAATGTTTTCAGAAACAAAGAACGAAAAATTTTTGGTAAACGTTTCGGTACGATCAATCCGGAGATGATGAAATCGAGCAAGAGATAACCACCAACAAAAAAGTTCAAACGAGAAAGTGGAGATTAAAAAAAAATAAAATAAAGCAGAATAAATGTTTCCAGAAAACAAAAACAAAATCAAAACACAATCACTGAACTTGAGAGAATGCAGATCACAGATAACGGATATCGAGTTACCAGTGGCAATGTGGCTTGTATAGAGAGAGAGAGAGAGAGAGAGAGAGAGAGAGAGGAGGGGACAAACAGCGACCAATGCAGGTCTTGATAAAGCTACCGACGGCTGGTGATTAAGATCTAGCGAGAGAAACAGCGACCAAAATTTAGCTTTCTAGCGTTAGCTTTAGAGAGAGAATGCGGTGCTTGTGCGTGCTTCAGAGAAAGAGAGAGAGAATGAGAGAGGCAGAGGGAGGTGGCGGAGTAGTGGTGGTTACCGGTAGTGAGGCTCGGAGGGGGGGGGGGGGTGGGAAATAGAAATATTGGGGGCGTTTGGTGCGTCTGTCACTTAAAAAGGCTATATAAGACGTTGGAAAGCTCCAAAAAAAACATCGGCCTCTTTTAAATTTATAATTTCTTCGAAATGCTGAACAGAAAGAAAATGAAGAAAATAGGAGTAGTTGCAAAAAAGTGTATTTTATGATTATTTTGGAAATCCGGGTGTTATTTAATGAATTTGCTGGGGCGGTGAAGTGACGGATTTGGCCCTGGGAAATTGGCACGCTTGTGCGGGAAGTATTGGTTTTTTGCTTAGCTGTATGGCGGTATGCAGATGTCGGGGGCCTTTGGGAGTTTGGACCACCGTCACTGGCTAGTCACTACAGCTCATGTGTCGCGGCCTCACCCCAGGTGGCGTGTGCTGCCGCTGCATGCGATTCCTCTCGCACCCACACGTTTTGGCATTCAACTCATTTGTTTTTTTGGAAAAATTTTCACTCCAACTCGAGTTTGTCGTAAAAGAATTATTCTTTTCTTGTAACAATAATATTTAAAATCAAATTAGAAAAAATTTGTTAGTATGAGTTAATGCGGATAATATCTTTTTGTTGTCATGCCAAAAGAGCAATGCTCGATTTCAGTTTACTTCAAAGATACCGATGTATCTGTATGGATCAATAGCGACACTTTTTGAAAATAATGCAAGATGGTATGTTTTGTCTTTTTTCCTTAATTCTAAAGCATTGCTTTTTATGTTTTTCTTCCAAAGAGGGTTATGCTTTCTTAAAAGTAACTCAGGGTTGTATTTTTTGGTATTTTATGGCACAGGAACGAGAAGATGAATGCAAAATAGAGTGACAAATTTTCAAAATTTTGAACGTTCCCGCTCCATGTACATTTATTTCACTGCATATTATGCATCAAAATCGCAAAATATATAAGCGTGGTTATATGTGAGATTAGCGGACCACAAAAAGTACTACAAACCAAATGCATGTAGATGACTTTAGTTACGGACATTTTCTTTGCTGCAAGAAAATATCGTAATGCAATGTTTTTAAAGGACATATCAACAAAGAAAGGAAATTGAGGTCTTAACTCTACTTTTTACTGCTTAAACTTTACTTTTTATCATGGAGACAGCAGTGTAACGGTGCTCTTAAAAGTTATAGCCGCAAAAATAAAATTTAAATACCACTCCCCCATAATAATCCAACTTCAAAAGTTTTATTATGGAATTTTGTAATCTCAACATTGAAAAACAATCTCCAGGCATGCTACAAAAGCCTTGACTCTACGACAATGCTAGGGCACGTATAAAGGTGGGGCCAAAACTCGCAGGTTTTGAAAAATGCAACCTTCTGGTTTGAGGAGCCTCTGGCCTACCACCAGGAGAAGCTCTGGGCAAACTTTGATTTCACTCGACAGACCTATAAATGCCACGCAGGGCAAATTTAGACCACCCTGTACCCAAAATATCATATTGGGAGTCGACTAATTTTGGTTCGAGCACAAGATTACATGGGCGGCAAAATTCTCTCTACAAGTATTAACATAGCTGCATTCCCAAGGCTTGAACCTGAGACATTTGGTTAAGTTAGGATAATTCTTTACCAGCTGACTTACGTGCTTGGTTGTTCCATCGGCCTATCCTTAGGTGGAATAATATCCAAAGAATTCCTTATGGTGTGTTGTAGTAATAATTTAATAAGTTGCTTGTCTGCCAAATATTTTTGACATTTTTTAAGTTTTCTTCGCAAAATACAATCAATAAAATTCGAAAATTG